>CP045901.1:16757935-16807136 GCA_013387185.1 Caligus rogercresseyi
CCACACAGAGGAACCTTGCAGACCCAATAACGCTACTGCGGAGGACACATCAAACATTGCCGTTAACCACCTCCTCGCAAACGGTTCCAGCCAGCATCACAGATCCCGCTCCTCCACAGGAAACGCCTCAGGAGGGGATCCATAGTTCATCGTCGCTTCGGACATCCCCAACTACACATGAAGCACAGCTCTTTCCAAACCCACACAGCCCCTTGCAAAGGACAAACACCACCGCTTCAGCACCCAGGACCTTCCGAACAACCGACATTGGAAGACTTCCTGACACGGCAAACTTTCGTCAGTTTCGTCACTGGCGCGAAAACTGGATAGCCACATCTAGGGCCCAGAATTTTGCTTCATTCTCTCACGAACAGCAAATCTGGACGTTCCTTAGCACTCTTGGTTCTCATGGAAAGCAAATTCTTGAATATTCTTTCGGAGTCGACTTTGAATCCCCAAACATCACCGTCAACACTTTGATTGAATATCTGCACAACTACTTCCGTGAGAAATCCAGCAAAGTCGTTGCTGAAGTGAATTTCATCAAACGAAAACAACAGCCTGGAGAATCCTTTGACAAGTTTTGGTTTTCGCTGAAAGACATGGCGGATGAAGCGGAATTATGCAAACATTGTCGTGACGCACAGATCGTCAGGCAAATTGTAATCGGCGTACGCGACAACGATACGAGGGTCACACTGGAAGAAGAGTCAACATTCCCCACCCTGGATAGAGCAATCGCGATCTGTAGAGCCAAAGAGTCGGCTAACAGATCCTCCTCCAAGCTCTCCAACGTAGAAATTCAAAACGTTCAGGCCAAACCGGACCAAGATCCAGACCTACCAGTCGAATCCGCTCCTATGTCAACCGCTCCTCATCAAAGACGAACGGAGTTAACGCATGCAGAAACTGTGGCAAAACACATGCAGCCAGCAAAAATGCATGTCCCGCAAATGGTCAGAGCTGCAATAGCTGTAACAAGAAGGGACACTACTCATCCATGTGTCGCAGCTCCAAGGTGTCGTCCGTATACGTGGCTAACGTGGACAAAGTCTCGAGTTCCCCCAAGTTCTGTGAACTCAGGTCCATTACCGCAAAATTTTATTCCATGAACGGAACATCTCTGGGAACCCTCAAGCGCGTCCTTCCAGACAGCGGCGCATCAGCTAACCTCATGGGGAAACAAGACGCGGAACGCTTAGGGTTGGACATTAGCAACCTTAAAAAGCCAGATGGACAGCTCACAGCAGCGAACAATCTCTGCATCGACATCATTGGCGAAATCACTTTACAAATTGAGTTTCATGATATCAGGACTTATATCACGTTCCAGGTTTCCAGCGAATACCGAGGCACACTCCTCAGCCTCGAGGCATCCATCGTCTTAGGAATAATCCACCCTGACTTTCCGGCCCCAATAACAGCAAAGAAGGACAAACGTACGATACTTCACGTCAACGGCGACACGTTTGAGTCCATTCCGGCTGAAACACCTTCCTTTCATAAGGTACCAACCGAAAGCATTCACCAGAACGTATCCAAGGTCGGAGCTGCAAACTTCCGAACAACCAAGGAATCCCTCCTCAAAGAGTACTCAGACGTCTTTGACGGAGAAAAACACCTGAAAGTGATGGATGGGCCACCTATGGTCATCCACCTAAAGCCTGATGCCACCCCTTCTAAGGTCAGAGGCCCCAGACCTATCCCTCTACCTATTCGTGAGCGAGTCAAAAAGATGCTTGACGATTTAGAATCACGGGCGTAATACAGAAGATCTCCAAACCCACCGAATGGGTTCACCCCATGTCGGTCGTCGCCAAAGGAGAAAAATTAAGACTCACGGTAGACTTACGCAAATTGAACCAACATGTCCGAAGACCGGACCACCCTATCACCTCTCCGAAAAACGCAGTATCCAACATACCTCCCAATGCTAGAATTTTCACAACGTTCGACGCCACCTCAGGATACCATCAGATACCGCTCCACTCAAAAAGTCAGGAGCTCACGACCTTTATAACCCTTGGGGACGCTACAAGCACCTCCGCGCCACCATGGGCCTCTCATCCGCAGGAGACGAATACAATCGCAGAGGAGACGAAGCACTCGCGGATATAGATAACATGGAGAAGGTTGTGGATGACATCATTCTACATGATAACTCCATTCAACTCCATGAACAGAACGTGAGAAAATTTCTCAATCGCTGCAGAGAAACCGGAATTACATTGAATCCCAAAAAATTCCACTACGCTGAATCTGAAGTCAAGTTCGCCGGCTTTATAGTCACAAGCCAAGGCATCAAAGCGGACCCAGAGAAAGTGAAAGCTATAACACAATTCCCAACGCCTAAGAACATAACAGATCTCCGCTCTTTTTTGGGATTGGTTGAACAGCTAACTGGATTTTCAGACACGGTATCGGCAAAGTTTGTTCCTCTACGACCACTCCTCAGCTCTAAAAATGGGTTCATTTGGAATGAGGATCACTCCAAAGCCTTCGAAGAAGTAAAAAACTGCCTAGTCTCTCCACCCATACTCACAACCTTCGACCCCAAGCGGAAGACGATGATACACACAGATGCGAGCAGACTTAACGGCCTCGGATACGTTCTACTCCAGAAGGATGACCAGAACGTATGGAAATTAATCGAATGTGGAAGCCGCTTCATCACCGACACCGAGGCGCGATACGCTATGGTTGAACTGGAGATGCTTGCTGCTGTTTGGGCATTCCGAAAATGTCACGGATACCTTTTTGGTCTATCGGCATTCACCCTCGTCACGGATCATCAACCTCTTGTTACTATTATTAACAAAAAAACGCTCGACGCAGTAGAAAATACGAGAATCCAAAGGCTCAAGAGTTACATGACCCCGTACAACTTTACGACCGTATGGAAAAGGGGAAAAGATAACCGCATGGCTGACGCACTTTCACGTGCACCCGTAAACAAGCCCACAAGTGAAGACAACGAATTCACAGAGGATATGTTTGGCTCCATACAAACAATAAAGGCAAACCTACTTGATACGCTCAACAGCATAGACATTTCCCTAATCGAGTGCAACTCCGCCACAACGGAATGTATAAAACGTGACCCAATTTTAGAAGAAATTGCTGAAGAAACCAGAAAAGATCCAACTCTTCACCTTCTAAAAAACGTCATCTTGGATAAGTTTGATAGACGAACCGACAACCCTGTACTCAAACCTTACTCCAAGATTCTTCCTCACCTAACCGTTGACGATGATCTCATCCTCTTTGGAGATAGAATCATCATCCCAGATTCAAAAAGAGATAAAATCCTTCAACGACTACACTCCAGTCATCAAGGAACGGAAAAAACTTTAAAACGAGCCCGCCAAACCATTTTTTGGCCCGGAATAACTGCAGATATACGTAATATCATCGAAGCTTGTGAAGAGTGTCAACATCGCAGGTCAAGTCTACCCAAGGAACCCCTCCAATCAGACCCTCTTCCTAACGACGTCTTTCAGGAAATTGGAGTAGATTTCTTTGAAATCAGGGGGAAACATTACTTGGCACTAGTTGATAGATACTCCAATTTCATAATTGTGCACAAATTTCCGTCATCACCCACCGCAAAATCTCTCATCAACAGCCTCCTCACACACATCGCCACCTTTGGTAGACCACTTAAAATATTCTCTGATGGAGGACGTCAATTCACGGCGGCAGAAACACAAGATTTTTTTACACGCTGGGGCATCACACATAGATTGTCATCCCCACACTTCCCACAGTCAAACGGACTTGCGGAATCCGCCGTAAAATCAATAAAAACCCTACTCCTCAAAACTGGCGACACCGAATCTGAAGAATTCCAAGAAGCCTTATTAGAACTTCGAAATACACCACTTCGACATGGCACTCTCTCTCCGGCCCAAATAGTTTTTGGAAGACCAATGCGCTCAAGACTTCCTGCACACAACCTCGCACTGGCTAAGGATTGGCAGGAACGCCTCAATAGACACGACACCCAAGTCGCTGAGCAGCACAAATACGCCAAGAACCACTACAACAGCACATCTAGCCTGCTCAAATCCATCCCCATCGGCTCCAAGGTCTGGATACAGAATCCAACTACAAAGCTTTGGGACAGGACCGCTACCGTCCAGGGCAAGAAACAAGAGAGAGAATATCTCCTCCTCCTTCCCTCGGGACGAACCCTTCTTCGAAACCGACGCTTCCTTCGGATACTCAAAAACGGTCAAGACAGTAACCACGATCCTCATCGCAAATACAACCCAGAAGAAAACGGACAAAGCGACGCGGCTTGTAAGCCTCAGCGTCCCGAAAGGATAAGATTCGCACCCAATAAATATAGCCCTTCGCAGTAACTCAGGGCTCGTGAAGGGGTGTAAGGATATGAGAGATCGCCCGCGAACTCTCAACATCGTAGCATGTATGCGTGACGTCATCATTCTTCTTTTCCTATTGTTTTCTATATTTCAGTCAGTTCTTATCTCCGTCTTAAGCGAGTAACACGCGTATTCAATAAATATATTTATTAATACTAATCCGTGTCTCATTCAATCGGGTAACCTCACAATCACCAAACCCAGCAAATTTTATATGCCAAAAAAGAATTCCAATGGCCACGATATTTCTGGCATTTCCAATATTGTAAACTTACATCTTCGTCTTTTACAAAAAAGTTTTATCCAATTAGAAAGTGTTTTTGATTACTTTTTAATATATTATATGCTTTTTGTTATTTGATTCCTGTTTTATCTGTCTAATAGAATGTTCTTTCTGTCATGTCTATATAATCTTTATATAAAATTATAAAGTATCGCCTTATGGCCAAAAAAAAATATTTAGATTTTAAATAAAAAGCTTATTGACTTATTGATTTGGTTCTTATTGTGTGATAGCCCAATGTGTGTTTCCATCTATTTTTTTCTACAACAAAAAGTGCTAATTTTTGTACTGTAGAAATGCATTGAAAACATCATTTTTCAAAAACATTTTTAAAAGACTGAATATATGTATACATAAAGATAAATAATCATTTGAAGAAAAAATTAGAGAAATATATTCAAGGTTACGAAGCATTGAAATTGTAGATATGGGTTCGAGGAACTAAATCCTCTTTGCTTTGGAGATGCTATACTCGTATAGTTCAGAAAAATGTCGATTAAAATCGTCCTTGAATAAAGTTGTTCCCGGTACAAAAAAACAAACATTGAACACACTTTTATGTACGAGCTAACACTTCCCCCGTCATTAGTGGTGTTTGGATTTAACTTTTGAAACAGAGAGTGTATACGTCATTTCTAACCATTTATATTTTTTTGGGGGTATTACTATTTTTATGAAGAAGCCTTTTTAGTTAATAGCAGATCTAAAAAACTCCAAAGTAATTGCGTTAAAACAAATAGAATAGATATTTTGTTTAAGTCATTTAAAAAATAAATAAAAACTCTCGGATGATTTAGTTCCAAGCCCGAACTCGCCTGAATTTTTCGAAAGAAGACCAAATGATGAAACTCTCTTTTTAGATGCACTTCTAATTTGCTTCTACTGTCAAGTAATGTCGTCTGTCGTAGAGGTTGAGGAGATGTCGGTATCCGGGAAATGAAACACTTAATCCAATGTAAATGCAAGACAGTTGAATCACAAGCTCTTCAACAGAAGCCATGAATAAAAGGGGAAGCTTTCAAACTTCCCCACCATACCCTTTCTAGTTGGTAGCTGGAAATTTCTTAACATTTATTGAATAAAATTTAATAGCTTTCGCAGTTACATAGATTATCTATTTTAAGACATTGACTAGGAAAGCAAATGTCAATTGCTAGTGCTACCAAGGTAGATGGCGGAAATGGAAGGAAGCAAAAAACAGATACATACACAAGTAATGATATACCCCCTGAGATATATATTTCCTCTTTAGTCTCCATCTTTAGTAGTTGATGACAGGGAAAATAGAAGAAGAAAAAAGAGACAAGGCTTATTATCAATATATTTGGAGAGTAAATTACAACTGCGCTCAAAAAGGAATAGATAAAAATGACAACCAATCTAATGATAATAGTTATAATCTACTTTATTGACATGGTAATAGCCCAAAGAAATGAGTCTCTTTCCATCACATCGTCATCCAAGGCGCACAGAGAAAAACCTTGTTATTTGAAAAAATGCTTTCAAGGATTATACTAATGTACTTGAGGTCGAATATATCGCTTGTCAATTAATCGCGTCTCCGAGAGAACAACTTTCAGTCAATCGGCAAATATATATATATAGCAGGAAACGACGGACCCGGGTCGGGCAAAATATTTCGTTTCTTCGTCCTCTGAAAGTGACGACGTTTTTTTAGAAAAGAAATTCCGAAAAAATGAAGACGTTTTTTAACTAAACATTTTCGAAGTATTTTTAAATATGTATAGAAATTCTTAAAGTCCCGGCCGGGCCGGGCCGTTCAATAACAGCCGGGACGCGGGTCGGCCGGGTACCTGGTCGTTTCATGATATATATATATATATGTATTATATATCGATATACATCTAAATATTATACTTTGTAACCGATTGAGCATTTGTTGTTGTATATGTAGTATACTGTGGTCTATATAAATATGTACTCTAATCGGTAAATGATCGACATTACGATTATAAAACTTGTAGTTGCAACCAAACACATAAAATTAGAGATGGAAGTAAGAGGAAGTAAAGAGGGAAAAGTAGATGTGGTCCAGGTTTATATAGTATGCTCTGATCACTACACTAACCTTGATTTATTATTTGCTATTTAAACCAGATTGAAGTGTTACATGAAATAATATATGCATAGAGGAGAAAAATATATATTATACTGCTTTTTCTTATATACATATTTAAAAATGATATAGTCCTTCCGTGGAGAAACCGACTGGTGCTCCATCTGGCAGGCTAATCTATATTCTGTCATCTACAAACTTACCCCAATTTAATGATTTTAGACTAAGGTTATCTTGTTTTTAAATTTAAAAAGTATATATTATTACCTTAATTTCAAGAAATGTTATCAGTATCTTTTTGTTTTTAGTTATCAGCCAAACTGCAGGAAAGCACTGCACGATAATAATAATAATAATAACAGCAAAAAACTGCATGGAACGAGCAGAATAAATCCCAAAAGTTAGTAGAATAATGATGGTAATACTAATATTTGCCTGTTTAGTAAATATAGCAATAAATTAAATGAAGGCATCCATCAAATGAGCAAATAGATGCAAATTGCTTATGCCAAAAAAAAGAAAAAGAGAATATCTCTTTTAATTTATGGCCATTGAAAAAAGAGAAGGGAGTTCTTATCTGCATGCAGGTATGAATTTGATGGAATTTCCCCCATATTAATAGGTACAACAAAAAAATATCAACATAGAAAAAAAATTCATCATTTCCAATGTATTGTTACAAAGAATCATTGAAATTCTTTGGAACGTAGCTTACGTCCTTGACTGTAAATTTAAGGGAGCTCGATAGCCGTGCGTGTTAAGGCGTGTCCAACTCTCAATGTTGGGGGCGCAGGTTCGAATCCCGAGAGGGGAGGGTCATTTTTGGTCTACCTCATTGATAAGCATCATAGGTTCGATAGACTAATTATAATGCTATAATGCTTTATTTATATCAATCGGATGCAATTCTATCGAACCATAAAGGCAACAAAAAAAAAAAAAAAAAAATATTAGATAATATATGTAAAATATTGAAACGCACAGATGCTGTTCTCAATATCATAATTTATTTCCTTATGCATCCTGTATATATATATATATATCTATATATATTATATATATATATATATATAGATATATATATATATATATATGTTTATATATATATATATATATATATATATATATATATATATATATATATATATATTATATAATATATATATAAATATATTATAACAGACTTGTCAACGTTTGTAAAAAATTGCTGGTCGTCCGAGAGGTATGATCATCTTCAAATAATCCAATAAAAGTGGATGGTCATTCACTTGCTGCACAAGGACATAAAATTATCACTCAGGACTCTTGGGATTGAAAAAATATCCACTAAGTTGATGCGTTTCTATCAAATTCTATCAAAGAGGGACATCCAAAGACTGATGATCTCACATCACGACTTCAAAGGGATAAAGAAAAGACCTGCGTAAAGACAGATTTTGAATCTAATAGAGGAAAACATTACTTGATCAAGAGACAATGCATGCCTACAGAGGTCAAGACAGACTAAGAGAAAGGCCATAGCTCTGGAACAAGGACTCATGCTCGGTTTCTCCATCCTAGGTAATACATCGAAAAGATTGTATGGCGACTAGACCTATAAGAAGACAAGAAAAATGTAATTTATTCAATGAGAAATAAAATAATTCATATTTCTCATAAGCCAACGCGCCACTTCTTTTTCTAACTGTTTGCTTTACTCCATATATTTTAGAACACAAAAAGTATAATTCATACGTTAAGAACAAAGTATTATTTATTTCGTCTGACATCATGAAATTTTTATACGTCCACTACGTTCAATAGTGGAATTTCAATATGCACGTTTTTTAAGTAATCGAAAAAAACTTTTTTGATTATTCCTGTTTGTAATTCAGTCCATAAGGTTCAAAATATTTTCTGGATTTAACAAATCGACAGACACGAAAAACGATTCGCACAAGAATATTTTGATTCATTTTTTATATTATGAGATATTCTATTTTGCTAAATTTTGTATTAAAACCCCACCCGGGTCAATTTTTTATTTTACCCTTAGTATGGTAGGAGGGTCGAATTTGACCCGTTTGGACTTTGAAAGCAGAAAAAAAACCATTGAATGTCATTTTTCACCTTGAAAATCTGTAACCTTTCTTAAGAGTATCAATATAATGAAAAAAAATACTTTGATATCGAATCTCATAAAGGCAGTAAAAAGATACATGGTCGTCGTAGGGTAAATTTGACCCACCTCTAAAAAAGGAATAAATACGGTCCATTTCACTATGATAAGAGAAAAACTCATCTATTTCTGTTATGTGTGATGAGGAACAAGTTGCCTTTTAATTTTTAAAAAATGGATTATAAAACCACCAAAGAAGTTGCTTTATTTAAAGCTAATATAGAAGTGGGTTAATTTTGATCTAGGACGAACAGTGTGACCAAGTCCAAAGACCACAAAACCTGGGTTTTATTTTTTTAAACACCCAGGTTGATTTTTATTTTTCGAACCCGTTTTTTAACAGCCCTGATTAAAACCCGTGGACTAGCAGGGAGCATCCCTTATTATTACCCTTAATGACTTGCAGGAATAATTTCTTGCAGCTATATATTTATATAAAATATACATATTTTTGTTATACGACATAAACAGTTGATCTCGAGCTAAAATCTCTTACACCTCCCCTCTCACTTCGTTCCTCCTACATCCATCGAACCTATGATATTTAAAATAGATAAAACATAAAACTCTTTGTATTTGCCATCAGTAATGGCAAAATATGACTGATATAGAGAGATAAATCTAGGAACGAGGTTTTTGTCTTCTCTATTTTTTATAGCCGTGACCTCGGCGATCTCTTTCCAAGCTCCTACTACATAAAGAGCTTTTTTAAGCAAAAGCATAGAATAAAGCTTTTAATCTACTTTTGAAAATCTTTATAAAATAACATTTTGTACAAAATAAAACATGTGTCATTGTTATTGACCATGGAAATCTATAAAAATATTTATCTGCCTTCTGTTATCACATGATTTTACAGCATTATTCGCCATTAGGATATACCATGTGATACATATATCCGAGGGCATCAAATATTTATTATCTTTTAATGTTCTATATTAGACAATAACCATTTTTTTCATAGCTTTAATAGCTGATAATGTTGTTGTTTTGAGCTTTATGGATATATTAAATCAGTATAATAACCAATTTATGGGTTGTAAAATAGACATCTTTACATAACTTTAATGTTGTAGAATATCTTACGTTTTTTTATATAATAGACAATAAATTTATTTATTAACCAAGGCAATATATATATGTATGTATGGTGAACGGAGAATTGCCCACGGGAAAATTGCCTGCAAGAAAATTGTCCGCAGGAAAATTGCCAACAGAACAAATTGCCAGAAGGATATGGCCCGCAATTCCCCATATAAAATACATCATGACATAATTAACTTCGCAAGTTCAACAAGTATTGGGAATCTTACCCGTCCATACTTGATACGCGAGGAATGAAAAACCATTTTTTCGAATTGGGGTTCCGAACACAGGTTCTGCCGGTTACAGCTATGATATATTGGGGTTCCGCCGATCACAACTACGATATATTTGGATTCCAAACCCAACACCAAATCTTGGGGGGTTCCATCGGTCACAGCTATTATATATTGGGGTTCCAAACCCTTTTCCATGGGCTTTCAGGTCATCAAATATTTTCTAGCTTAACAGTTAGACCATTAAAGGTATAAAATACAATAATCACACACACTACAGAAAGAGAGATAAACAATCCATTCTTTTCTTAACACAGCTATGTTAAAAATGCTGCCGAAAACATTTTTACTTTTAACAGCTTGTATTTTATGAACATTATTAATCTCTAGGAAAAGTTATCTTCCATGGAAGTACATGATAATGGCACCACTCATTTTATTTTTTTCTTGCCTTACAAAAATCACACACATTATAAAATGAGATGCAGTGATAAGTTATAGCAAAAAAGACTTCAATTAATCTCTTGTCGCCGAAATGACACTCAGTAATGCACGCTTAATGTATTCAATTATGGGTATATATTTTTCGTGAGCCAAGTTAGTAATGAATTATAACATCATTAAGGCTACATGGTGTCTACTTTTAGTACTTTTCTTCAGTGACTTGAAATAATAATGCATTACATCGTAGAAATAAATATTGTTGTTTTAAATTCAGATTATTCATTATATTAGCAATATTTTTACTTTTATAAATAACGGAACCAATAGTCCAGAGAAAACACACCACCTTTCATATAAAAACTTTTATTTTTGGTGTACAAATTCTTGATTAAAACCAATCATTAAAATTTAAACTTAATGAATAATTCTAACAATCATATCGATTATTGTTAGATAATTTGTTGGAAGGGCAATGGGTTTTTAATCATGGATAAAAATTATCAACGGGCGGATCCAAGATTGTGTATAAACTGTTTTAACCAGTTTCTTCTTCTTTTACACACAACAGAGACAGGACTTCCAGTTGTCAATATGATAAAAAAATCTGTGGACTCCCGTCGACTTTAAAATTTCCATGGGCTTTCAGGTTCCGCCGCTTTCATTACTTTGATATAGTGTTCTCGAGCCCACCGCGTAGGGACTCCTAGTTCAGTCAATCATAACTATGACATATTTGGGTTCCGAACCCACCGCCAAGTGCCCTTTCGATTCGACCAAGGACAACTATTACATATTGGGGTTCCATATCCACCCAACCATGGGCCCACAGGTTCCGCCGCTCACAACTATGACATATTGAGGTTGCAAACCCACCACTAATGAACCCTCGGGTTCGGCCGAACACAACTACATTGGGATTCCAAACCCAACTCTAATACACCCTTGGATTTGGCCAATCACAACAACAACCTATTGAGGTCCCAAAACCACTTCTAATAGACCATTGGTTCGGTCAATCACAATTACGACATATTGAGATTCCTAACTAACCGCCCAATGGGAACAC
The DNA here is from genome assembly GCA_013387185.1 of Caligus rogercresseyi. Lineage (NCBI taxonomy): Eukaryota > Metazoa > Arthropoda > Copepoda > Siphonostomatoida > Caligidae > Caligus > Caligus rogercresseyi. The sequence goes on from CP045901.1 coordinate 16,769,668, forward strand.
GGGTTCGGCCAATCACAGCTATGATATATTAGGGTTCCAAATCCACCACCAATGGACCCTTGAGTTCCTTCTGTCACAGCTATGATATATTGGGGTTCCAAATCCCCCGCCAATGGACCCTCGAGTTCGACAGATCACAACAATGATATAAGTGGGCTCCAAACTAACACCAATGGATCTCGGTTACGACCAATCACGACTATGAGATATTTTGGGTTCCAAACGTACTGCCAATTGGCAACAGGGCTCAACTGATTACAACTGTGACAATTGGTTGTTCCAAACCCACTGCCAATGGGCCGTTGGGTTAGGCCAATCACAACTATGCCATATTGGGGTTCCAAGTTTACCGTCCATGGGCCTTATATATATATATATAATATATATATATATATAGTATCTATATATATATATAAATATTATTATATATATTAGCGAATTTTGATGCTTTTTCTGTTTTCTGTTTCTTGGTGATAAAAGAAGACGACATACAAAGTTTGAACAAAATCGGTCAACATTACGAGGTCGCGCAACGAGGTCAAAGTTTTAAAAATTTAGTAAAAATATAGTTTCCGCAAATTTCTTCAAAATGGTGGACGTTACAGACTTCAATAATAATTATTAATTTAAAGGAAATCTATTTACTACCAGACGTATGTTTGATGTTTTTTAATAAAACAAAGTTTTCAGTAAAAACAAAGAAAAAAATGGAGTGTGTATTGTTAGCTTATTTCATAGCTTTTTTGTATCAATTAACTTCACTCGCCTGTAGAAGATGACTTGTTCGCTTCAGAGTAAAATAGTACTTTTAAGTTTAGTAAAACTTTAGATGATAAATCCAAAAATGACCTTGGTTGCATTCTATCAATTCAGAATTCAGTACAATCTGAGTTTACATCATATGATTCAGAGCCTGTATTGACCTATAAGAAATCGATTATGAAAAAAATAAATAATAATGTGTTTCTTAGATTTGCGTCAAGGTATCCTCTCAAAATTTTACTTTGTCTCTGACGCATACATAATCCATTATATGCGTCATTTTGTACGCGAGATAGGCTTTTTTTAATGTACATATAACTCTCTACTTATTAAATTGACATGATTTAGTATACCAAAATATTAAAGCTGGTTAACCAAGCTTTCATTTGATATGTTTGGTGTTCTAAAAATCGCTATACTTTAAGAGATATAAGCAAATACGTACTCTCCCCCAAAATTGATCTTTTGATATGAGAATATACGATTACCATTTGGTAATTGTTAGTGTTACCTGGATAGAAGAAAAAAGAAGGGACTGAAGTGAGGCAAAATACTCTCTCCCTTCTTTTTCTATCCAGGTAGCACTAACAGCGTTACCAAATGGTAATCGTATATTCTCATATCAAAAGATCAATTTTTGGAGAGAGTACGTATTTGCTTTTGTGTTTTTTTAATTTATTGTTTAGTCTTATTTCAATGCTGGGTAGAGCTAAAGCATGTAGGGGTCTCAAATATCCAGCAGTAAAAATAAGTAGAGGCAAAAGCTGAATATTCATAAGGCTTGGGTTTTTTCCTCCTAGACTTGGGTTTATTTTAAGTGACTAGTCTTCAAGAACCTATTCACGTTAGAATTTAGGATTTACATTTTGGGTAGGGTCATCCTAATGTCGTTATTTATATTTTACCTTTATATTAATATTATCTTACAATAGCAAACAATAAACTGGTAAGATTTTGGAGGCTTCATAGTAGGAGGAAGTCTGGAGGCTTATACCTACAGCTAGGTTTAGTTAGAGTAGGGGTAATACTTATGTATAGCTCTACAAAGTCTATTTTGAAAATAGGTGTAGGAGTCAACTTCAAAGCTTTTGACTAATATTACTCAGCACCCATTTCACTTAGTTGATGAATCACCTTGACCTTTAATAAGATCCTTTGCTGGAGCTTTTATGCCATAGGACTCTAAACCTTTTCATGGTAAGTAGAGCCAGGTTAATTTTTAGATCATTATTTTTTATTATTACTTACTTATATTTCAGTGTGAATAGATGTATCCAGAGAAGGGGGGTATCAGGGTTTACATTCATACGTAGTCCAGATTGGGCTACGGTGGGGCATAATTCTGTTTATTATCTCTGAGGTATTTCTTTTTTTTCTTTTTTTTGAGGTTACTTTCATAGAAGTTTATACCAAGAATCGAAGTGGGGGGGGGGGGGGGGCAGTGACCTCCTCAAGGGGTATTAAGCCTAAGGGCATGAGAGATCCCACTACTAAATACCATTATTCTATTAAGATCTGGGGCGAGGTTACTTGAAGGCACCACAGAGTGGTGTTGGGAGATCATAGCTCTTCGTGTCAGAGGCTACTAATTACAATCCTTTTAGGGGGGTACTTCACGTGGTTTACAGGGATTGGAGTATTTCGAGGCTTTTTTTAGATAATCATCTACTTTGGGTTTCGGGACATGTGCCTGCGTGATATTTTAGAAATATCACACTTTGTTTTTGACGTTGTCTGATTATTTCTATTTTTAAGGTGTCTACAGCTTAGAAAAGTCTCGCTGTAATTGGAGTAGTTTTATATAAAATACTGACTTTGGGAGTCAGAGAAAACATTTTTTCCGATAGGTCAATAGTTTATATAAAATTAGCTTGTCAGGCTAGAGAGAGCAAAAAGCTTTAACCTGAGGAATTAAGTTATAAAACTAGTAGTTTCAAACTATCAATAAGCAAACTCTTATTCTTTGTTAATTACACTATGTAACAAAATTAAGGTCTTTGTTTGTCCTTTGGCTGAAATTCCTAATTTGAGTCCCATTTTAACGTAGATTCCAAAAATGCCACTTAAAATTTTGTCCGAAAAAAGTTTGGCCTTTATGACCTTTTTTGAAATTACAATTTTCATCATTTCTAATGGTTCAGGCCAGTTATCTTCGTGGAAAGTAAGAATAACCACAAATGTCAGTAGTATTTTTTTTCTATATCTGTGCATTTCAAATCCGTTTTATAATTTATATATCTTTCGTACTAATCGAAAAAATCGGCTATATATTTCAAAAAGTTGACCATATTTTAGTGTTCTATTTAAGCGGTGATATATTTTTTGTTTCGAGTCTATTGACTATAATCAATATGTAATATATTTTTGGTATATGTCAATGCATTTCAGAACAGTTTTTATAATTTCGATATCTGGCATGAAAGTAAAGAAAAGATCAATTTAGTAGGACGAAGTATTGATCATATTAAGTAACTACTTTTAGTGATTATTGAGGTTGCATTTATATTATTGTGATTTGTTACGAAAAAAAAAACCAGTTGCCTTTTATTAAATATTACTTTTGGTGATAATTAGGTTGCATTTAATATTATTGTGATTTGTTACGAAGAAAAAACGGGTTGCATTTTATTTGCAAGTTCCTTAATAATTTGATACAATATTGAAATGCAATTTTTCCAAATCACAGTAACTCTCTAAAAGTAAAATTATTTTTGACACTTGTAAATAATTATATATAAATAAAAGGCAAACCTATTTTTTTCTTTGTAACAAATCACAATAATATTAAATGCAACCTCAATAATCACCTAAAAGTAGTTACTTAATTTGATCAATACTTCGTCCTACTAAATTGATCTTTTCTTTACTTTCATGCCAGATATCGAAATTATAAAAACTGTTCTGAAATGCATTGACATATACCAAATATATTACATATTGATTATAGTCAATAGACTCGAAACAAAAAATATATCACTGCTTAAATAGAACACTAAAATATGGTCAACTTTTTTCGAAATATATAGACGATTTTTCGATTATTACGAAAGATATATAAATTATAAAAACGGATTTGAAATGCACAGATATAGTAGAAAAATAAATACTACTAACATTGTGGTTATTCTTACTTTCCACGAAGATAACTGGGCCTGAACCATTAGAAATGATGAAAATTGTAAATTTCACAAATATCCTTATCCTGGACACAAAAGCAAAATTTGAAATGATTAAAAGTATTTTTTCATGTTTGCTGGACATATGCAAATAGAAAATAACAGTTTCAACTCAAGGACAAAAACTTTGTTACACGGTGTATGTTTGTAATGTTTAAACTGTGATTCAATGAAGTCGAAACATGAAAGATATTGAGTTTTGATAGCTCCCCCTCCGCTTGTTTTGTATTCAATTGTAGGATGGAGCTTTGACCATTTGGTATCGAGAAAATTCTTTGAACTAACTTAAAATCTCTTTACTTACTTAAGATCTTTATATATATAGATGTATATATATTTAGTATATATATATATATATATATATATATATATATATATATATATCTTATATATATATATATATATATATAGATATATATATATATCTATATATATAAATATAATCAACATTTTTCTGCTATCGAGGGCCACTAAATAATTGTATTAATAATAATTTTAAAACAATTCAAGTTCTATTTGATCGTGATCTATTTTTGTTTCGATCAAAGTATTTCTTCATTAAAAATTAATACTTGTAATTATCTATCTAGGAAAAATATTTCTCAGTTAACCTTATGATATTACATTTTTTGTTGGATTTATATTTGACCGAATATTGCTCTCACCATTCCATCTATCTGTCAAAAGGACGAGTTTATTATTTATGTTCGAACTCTATACTTTATGCAAATAACCTATATTATTCAACAATATTTAACTTCATACTTTTCATTTATCCAGGTCGATAAAACGGACTGGAAACGTCATTCTGAGCCAGCAATCGTCAATGCCTTCTACAGCTCTGTTGAAAACTCCATTCAGTTTCCAGCAGGGATCCTCCAAGGTGTCTTTTTCAACAAGAATCGACCCCAGTATATGAACTATGGAGCCATCGGATGGGTCATTGGACACGAAATTACCCATGGATTCGATGATCGAGGCCGACAAAGTGATGCTGACGGTGGGATTCAGTCATTTTTTCATTATTATTCTTCAAATAGTTTTAAAATATGACCATAAGACACTATGTAAAGTAGGGGTGAAATTGAGACGAAACGGAGCGCGTACCGGCAAAAAAGATCATGAATGTACCGTTAAAAGAGAAGAAAATAAGCCAAACGGAACATGGAAAAACGTTTTGAAATACGACAATAGATTGCATTTTAAACATGTCATACAATATATGTATGTAGATCAATTATAATTATTGGTACCTAAGACCATTCACAATACAGAGTACCGCTTTGAACCACTTTCACACCTATACAAAGTCCTTAAATAATGTGAAGATCCTAGGATCGATGGACTAATCTTCATGCTATATTGCATATTCTTATCTGCACGGATAATACAATTTCAGCCAACCATACAAGCAAAAAAAATATGAATTTGTGAAAAATCAATGAGTAAAAGTATTTTCTTAAAACATTCCGATTCTATTTAAAATACGTATGCTGTATAAAAAATAACGTTCGCCTAACATTGTTTCCTTATTATAAATGGTTTTAGCGTTCCCCTAGACTTAGTTTTCCTTTAATCATGATGGAAACGCTATTGCAACATTCTTTTTTTTTGGCTAAGCTCTAACGCAATTTATCGACGACTAAAAAGTAACATTTATTATTAAAAAATATTTTCCTATTTTTAGTATATAATTCAAATCAAAACTTTTATGTATAATATATGTATATGTGAATATTTTCGGATGTTCTCAATAATAAAGTTTATTTAAAAACCGATGATTTTGTACTGCATTTACAGATAGTATAAAATGACAAATACAGAAAAACAATAAAAGTCCTAGGTATCATGCAGCCAAATACTCTTTCTGACACATTTTTTTTTCGTAATTGTTTAGTTGGTGATTTTTAATCAAACATGTTTTTAAATATTTATATTTTTTGCATAAGACAAGTATTATTATTTTTGCTCTATGACAGGGATGCCAGGGTGAAATCGGTTTCACTTGAAAACAATTGTTTACAAGTGGGACCTCGGGGGGCAAATTACCGATACATGTTTGGTCTGGCAAGATCATACACTATACAAAAGCAGATTCAAATTTATTGTGATATCCATTTGGGTCGGTTCCATGGCACAACTGCTCTATTAGGAATGAATAAATTTTAAAGTAACTTCTAACATTCTTATACTATTATTTTTATGTTTGCTATTTGTTGATCAAATATTTATATTTCAATTTTTTCTTAATCGACGTTTTTTTGTTCATACAATTTCAGGTAATTTGAATGAATGGTGGGAAAAGGAGACCAAGAATAAGTTTTTGGAGAAAACACAGTGCATTATTTGGCAGTATGGGAACTACACCTCCAAGGCAGTGAATGCTTCTCTCAACGGCGTAAACACTCAAGGAGAAAACATCGCAGATAACGGAGGACTCAAAGAAGCATACAGAGCTTACGGTAATTTATCGTAATTTCTTAATTCATGTGACTTACATACATATTTTAGGGTTTTTTAAAATTATGTTAAAGCAAAAATGACGGTTATTTAGTATAATTGCTCAATAAATATTGGATTCTACAATTTTTATTAGAATTTGTTATTTGGTTCTAGAATATTTTGTAGAAAGCTTTTGGCAATTGATTTTAATTTTGGAGGCTTTTGTAACAAAGAATAATTCAAGGTGTAAACTATATATATGGATATCTGTTGTTCAATCCATTCCGAAGATTTATATTTTATCTTTCCTTTTTGGGGGTAATGGCGATTAATGCTCTATTTTAAAATAAACGATAACTATAAGAAATAGTTTTATTATTATCGCTTTTATTATCGCACGCCGCTATTACTGTTGTTTTCGGGTGTTTTAAATACTTTTCTTAACCCATTAAAGACGAGTGACAGGTTTTCCTGCCAATCACTTTAAAATGACGTAAAAAAGTTCCATCTAATATTTTTCCTTTTTTAAAGTTTTAACTTGTTCTTAATACATTTTAGGTCAACTAAGTAATAATGTTCATTGCCATATATACAATATTGTTTCGTCAATACAGTTTTGAACACAAGCTAGTATAGTACGAATTGTTTGAATTTCTATGTCTCATAAATATGGGCAAGTATTAGTATAGTTCAGAGTATAATTGTCCAATAATTTATCTAATCGGATTCTTGAATTGTATAAAAATAACACGACATTAATATTTTGTTCACTTTATATTATTTTCTTTTACTTGTGGTGCAACAAACTTTAGTGGCAAGATATCCTGCTACTCGTCTATAAATACATGAAATAAGATTTTATGACATAACTTATGGTTTTTGATCAGTTCCTTATAAAATCCTTAACATAATCGAATAAAGTATGTTTTCTCGTTTTTTTAATTATCTTAAAGCGCACTCATGAGGAAATTCTCCATCTTCGATTTGAAAATATTCATACAGAAAACTGCAATATGGTAGGAAGTGTAATTCCAAAAGAACAACCCGATGCTCACATACGAATGCACTGGGAAACATCAGAAAATTGTATAAATAATCTGATCACTCAATCGATTAAGAGCGACACTTTTGATCAAATTATACGCATTTTGCAGACAACATTAAAGTAAGTAACGATCTATTTTATAAGGTCTGTCCTCTATTTGAATATTTAAGCAAGGCTCATAAGCAAACAGAAGACCCAGAACATTGCAACATTAATGAAATTGTGATACCTTATTATGAAAAGCATGGTGATAAGTGAATCATTTATTGTAAGCCAATACTTTTTGGGCTTAAAGTGTGAGCTGTGTGTTCATCTGACGGATCTCTATTACACGCAGAGTCATACCACGGCATTCATACAAAAAATATTGAAAAAAATATGGGCCTTGGTCCTAATGTTGCGAAGGAAATTGTTCAACAGTTGAAATTACAGCCTTAACATTATGTGATTGTTGATAACTTTGATAACAAGTATTCCCCTTATTAAAATTAACTAATTTAGGAATCGGTGCTACAGGCACTCTTAGAGAAGACAGGCTCCATTGATGCTAAAAATGACTAAGATGAAAAAGGAACGAGGCTACATGGAAAAAATATTTCACTTGTGTAGTGGAAAAATAACAAGCTTGTCACGGTAGCCTCAATAAAAATAAAAATCAATTTCTAATAGCTATCAGATGAAATAAGGTCAATGGAAAACACATAAATGTCGAAATGCCCAATTCTATTATTATTTACGATATGCTCGTAGGCGGTGTTGACCTTTTTGACCAGAACGTATCCTGTTATATAGTGATAATTCGTTCCAAAAAATTGTGATGGCCAATTTTTACATGAAGTGTAAATGCCCAAACCGTTTGTCCGAGGAGAATATATCAAAAAAAAAAGACATATCATTTTGAGAAAATAAGATAACTATAGCCATTGGTATTTCAAAAAAGTTTGAAATTTTTCAGAAAAACAGATCCTAGAGTACAGCCCAGCAGGCCTGCTGCAATAACTGTTCACTACAATGGAGGGAAACACTGGAGGTCAAAAGGGAGTAAATCGAATTCAAGGCGTCGCCAGTTTGCCTCCAGAATATATCACTAATATGTAGTATTATGTAGTGAGAATTCGTTCTAAAAATTGTGATGGCCAATTTTTGCATCAAGTGTAAATGCCCAAACCGTTTGTCCAAGGAGAATATATAAAAACATATCATTTTGAGAAAATAAGATAACTATAGCAATTGGTATTTAAAAAAGTTTGGAATTCTTAAGAAAAAATATCCTAGAGTACAGCCCAGCGGGCCTGCTGCAATGACTGTTCGCTACAATGGAGGACAACATTCGAGGTCAAAAGGGAGTAGATCGAATTCAATACGTCGTCGCCAGTTTTCCTCCAAAAAAAATATTACTAAAATGTTTGATGTACCTTTACATTCCGAATGTACTGAACCTTTCCATACAAATAAGTAAATTAATTTAGAATAGAATATATAGAAATACATATTTATATTTGTATGTATGTTAGGCTAAAGAAATAATTTACAGTTATCTTGAATATATGTTGAAAATTATTTGATAAAGTTACATTTGAAAAGTACAAAAAATGATTTTATAGCCGAGTGGCAGGAATCCTGCTGGTGAAAAAAACCGTTTTTAAGTATTTTTTCTTTAAAATTGTATTGGATATGTCAAAAAATAATAAAAATCAGTTTAGTTTCTCATAAGTTTATTGTTTATGCGACAAAATATTCTTTGGCATTAATGGGTTGACATGGCGTTGAATGATTTATACTATGTAAGAGGTTGCGAAGAACATGGGACGACTTAGTAGCGTGTATTTAAAAATTGTTATATTTAAAAGAGCAAACAAATACTATTTTGATAAATAATTTGATAAAAATAAATAGTTGACTCTTTAAAAAATCTCAATAAACTAAAACATTTTATCAAAATACTTTTTACAACCTCTGTATCCTAAAAAAGATTATATATTATTTAGTTATACTAAGAAAAAAAGTAACCAAAGAATAATATATGTATATATATATATATCTTTATAATTTAAGTCTATATCTCAGCGGCCTTATTTTTTGCACATTTTATACGACCTATTTGTTTGAAATTGAACACAAATTACATATTTATATAATTGATATGAATGTGACGTCTTTTATACAATATGTTTATATTTTTAAAGAAAGATGTTCGTGGTATATTATACAATAAATGGTGAAATAATATTTAAAAAAATTCTTTTAATTAAAATGTTTTGTTTTGTTTATAATTATTTTTATAACATCTTGCATTAAAAGAGCTTAATAATTGAACAGATTTTAACAAATATGCCTCATGCTACTTCTCAGCCGGGTGAGTTTTTAAATCCCAATGAAAACTAGAGGCATATTTACACTCAGAGAGTGCAAACCTCCGCCGTCACGGGGTCCTTATGAGCCTTCCAACGCGGATTTTTCACGACTGGGGGGTAGCGAACGGGGGGGTTCCACGCTCCCGGCACAGCACAGCGACATCTATTGGCAGAGTAGGCTAACTTAAAATATTTATTAGTATTTAGTTCATTTTGCATCTTAATTCTGTACTCAGAGATGCCAAAATTTAATCACTTGTTCCTTTTGGCATTTTCAACAACTCCAAAGTTTCATCCGAATCCGTTCCGTACTTTTTGAGTTATCCTGCTGACAAACAAACCACCAACAACCAACGCCAGTGAAAACAATACCTCCTTCGGCGGAGGTAATTATGAATACTTAAGTACCTGTCTAGAGGTCGATAACTCAAATAATTAATATATTTCCTCATAAAGAATGAATTAATATAATTATAACTCTCTTATTGGTGTAACTTTTTCTTCCCTGTTACATGGCATAAAAATATAAAGGCGATAAATCTCAAGTTGAAATGTGTTTTTAAGGTCATGTCGATAGATTAAATGAATATGAGCTGTAGCGGATACAGGAGGAACATAGTGAAGAAAGATGTGAAAGTAGACGTATCTTGGGATAAACTGTGTATTCCGATATTCAAAACAATTATTTATAGCTGCAAGATAGTATTCTTGCAGTGTATTAACCATAGAGATATAAAGATATAGAGAGTTTATTCCCTTCAATAGCAGAGAAACATCGTTCAGCTGTCGCCTGTGCCCAAACTAAACAAATAATTTGTACTACGCCATTGTAAGTTGATCATAGAGAAAGAAAGATTTGTTTATAGTGGGCACAAAAACGTATTCCTCTGAAGAATCCAATAAGCTCTTTATGTAGCATAAGAAGAAAGGTACTTGAGGATGGTGAGTTGATCTCCAACAGCAGGGGTCGGCAATTACGTTTGGACACGGGCCATTTTTTTTCTGACAATGGCATCGCGGACCATAGCTTTTTTTATTTATTTGATTATCTATATATGTAGGTATATAAGAGAAACGTGTGTATGTTGTGTCCAATGAGATCTGCTACTTCACAATGACGTGTGCTGGTTAACTAAAGGAAAGGCACTGGAGCGCTTCTGTGTGCTACTACATCGAGTAAAAACCTTCCAGCGAATAAGCAAGATGCGTGCTTCAAACGATCACCTGGCCTTCCTAGACGGTGAAATGCCCATCTGAAACATCGCGTTAATTTAACCAAGTGTAGACTATTTTTTACTTTGCCTGCTTTTTTTGCACAAGATGTTCCACCAGTTGTTTCGTCACTTTAGGACTATCATCTATACCTCAATATATGTTTCGAAATCGATAGGATTGCAGTATGCCTCTTTTTTCCTTTTTGAAATATTGGGTTTAAGAAAAAAAATTGAACATCAAATTAATGTCATCTCGTGGGCCAGACAAAAAAGATGGTGGACCAAAATTGGCCCGCGGGCCACTATTTGCCGACCCCTGTCCTACAGTGTATAAGTCTGGGGAAGCTGAAGAGTTTTAAAATATTATAATATGAAATTATAATAATAGATAAATGTTATCATCAGTCAAACATATTGTATTAAATATGGTGTATTTCTTGAAACCCGATAGACTGAAGATATTTTACAAGCATATAGCGAGAGAAAAATTAGTATGTGCAGTTAATAAATATTAAGAAACATGACCTATTCCAATATGACGCTACTTGACAAAATTGAAACAAAGATATTCGTTTGCTACTTTTAAACTAAAGCATACAGGTTTCGCGGTTTTTTAGGCCAAGATATACTAATAAAAATGTCCCATATAGGATCAAAAATATAATATTATGATTGAAAGAATCACAATACACATTTCTTTTTACCCTGATCACTTGGTTAATACGGTTGATATGAGCCGAATGTCTATATAAAAACCGGTTAGTAGAGGCTATAAATTCGGAATATTTGAAAAATCAAATATTTTACCCAGCAACACCATATCTTAACATCCTTGATCTGCTTAAGAACCATACCCAATTAGATGTATTTATGTTATTTATGATCGTTGAAATATTTATTTCCGTTAAATAATAATAAAATGGATGTTCGCAACTTTGATTAATAATAACGAAACTTTTGACTTTTTCTACAACTGCATTGTTGGTAGAAACGTTTCAACTAAAAAAGGTAAATGATAATGCATGGAAAAATGTCCAAATATATATATTTATGGCCCAAATATATCATAATAAAACCAACAAGGAAATCCCTTTCCATAATTACAAAATTAAGTTAGTTTTAGCCATTATTTACTCCATTTATATGAGAAATAGTAAATGTACAATAATTAGTTGTAAATACTTGCCTACCCATGTATTTGGTCATATTTCCACGAGTCCTCATTTTCCATTTTGTATCTTGGGTCATTACTTCCACTTCCATTTCTTCAGGTCATCGTTTTTTTTTTGCATTCCCTAATCCAATTACCCCCTTTTCTACCTTTCAGCATCCTGGGAGTCCGTACACGGAGAAGAAAACTCCCTACCCGGCCTGGACTTTAACTCGCGCCAACTCTTTTGGCTCTCCGCAGCCAACAACTGGTGCTCCAAATACCGTCCTAAAGTCCTTAAAAACCGCATTCTCACAGGCTATCACTCTCCAGGTCTCTTCCGAGTACGAGGAACCTTCTCTAACCTAAAGGAGTTCTCAAACGACTTCAGTTGTCCTCTGGGATCTAAAATGAACCCAGTCAACAAGTGCGAGATTTGGTGAATGCCCTCTTTCATCAGATTATTATTATACTTTATATGTACAAAATGCCTACCCGGGTCAACAACAAAAACAACATTCATTTATTAATATTATAATTTTATTATATTAATTATTATTATCTCCTTGGGTCCAACCATCAACCAATCCATCTATCTATATATATATATAGCATTTACTTATTAAAAAGAAAGACAGCAGTCAACCAAGATTGACTTGTTAAGAGAATTAAAACATAAGGTGTTTAATACATATTTTAAACCTAAGAAATTATAAAATTGCAATTTAATTAAGAAGTACACTTAACAAATTGCAATTTTAGTGTTTTATTTAGGCTGCCAATACAAAACTATCATATTTAAAGCGCTAATTTAAAACAACAAGATGTATTTGTTAAGTTTCTAAAATATTAATTTATTACAATAAAAGAACATTAAGGATCAAAATGTCACCAGACAGTTGAATATATTTATGTTCAGGAATGTTAACTACAATTTTATGTGTAGATTCTCTAAATATAAATTTATTCGGGAAGGCATCTTCTCAACATGAAACATTAGCTGATCACCCTGTTTCTCTTTTTCTTAGTATAAGTAATTGTTCTATGTATTTATATCCCTATTGAGTCACATAACAAGTTAGATAATAAAGAAAACAATGATCACAATTTGTAATAGATGCCATCATAAAAACAAACAAATTACTTCTAAATTTTATGGATAAAAAAATGACTTGATTCTTTCTACATATCTTCTTTCCTTTTATTTCAAGAGATCCTTGTTATATTGACCTTCATTAGCGACGTCATAATCCCCAAAATATATTATAATTATGCCCATTGAAGAAAAAGCACGCCCGTGCACACGCCTTGTGCAATCATCCCCAAGACTTGCCCTTTTGGAATGTAAAAAATAAATAATACATTTCATTGATCAAAAGTGGTTCCAAAGGCAATTATTTTATTAATATTTAGAAACTCAGTAAACTTACTGTTCACTTAATGTCATTTCCCTCCCTCTTCTCTCAAGAGCGCGATGAACGGGCCGGCGTGATTTCACGGATACAATTTTAAAATGCTTACTAAGACTTTATCTTGGTGGCACAGGCATCATCTAAGCAAGTTGCATATAATATATTTATATTTACCCCATGTTCTTTGAATATTATATATTTCGCGAGTATTTTTTCTCTTTCCTTTTATCTCTTCATATATTTGATAGAACACTATATGAACAAGAGCAAAAACGACTATATATTAGTGTTAAAACTTATGTATTTTTTTATTCAAAAATGTAACAATTACATATATATATTTACTATAGAATGTATTACATAAAAAAGAAAACTGAAGTTGTGGTTATTTCTCCTATATAATTTGGGAAGGGACTTGTGGGTCAGCGTTGTCGATGACAAGTGCCTAGGTTCTTCCAAGGTATACAGAAACCCAGTTACGTCTATTCATCGTTTTCATGGATAGTCAAATGTCACCAATCATATTATTATTATTTGTGACGTATTAAAAATAACAGGTAGCAGTATACTTTTAGTGACGTAAGCGGGAAGAAGCCCATTAGAAAATGTGTTTCTTTAAGCTTGCCGCTGTGACGTCACTAAAAATCGCCGAAAATTCAGTGGCAATAGTGACGTATCTGTTTTTTCAATATACCTTGACTTACTAATAAGCAATCCCATTTTTTGGCACTTTTTGGCAGTAAAAAATATTACTTTGCAAACTTGAATGTATTGATGAATGCAAGTATTTCTATTTATTTATTCGTACTCTAATTTCTAAGTTGATTTTTTTATACATATACATAGATCAACTTTGACTTATTTTTTTAAATCTATAAAAGTATTTGGTTCATAAAAAATAAAATTATGTTGGGTTCACGCTATCTATTAATTGACTAAGAGGGGGGGGGGGGGTGTATTATTATTTTTCCCCTAAGTAGGTGATTTGTCGACGAAGGAAAAACGAATGAAGGTGAGATGATGATGATGGCCTTCCGCCGCTAGTTTCGTCGAGTTTCTCTATGATACTTTGATCCAGCAGTCGAGAGAGTATTCCAATGAGGCGAGCCATCTAAGGGAAAGAAAGAAAAATATATAGATGGTGATTGATAAAAGGTGCAATTGAGTTGTAATATGGACAATATAACTGTTGGGTTTTAAAAGTAAAATAAATGTGAAACTATTTTTAAAAAGACACTTATCTTAATGGTCGAAATTGGAAGCTGACAGTTGGTGGATTTTTGAGGGCCGATATATGACCGATAGTTTATTATATAGAAATAGCCGATAGCCGATTCATCAGGCAAAAGTTGCTCTTTCAATTAATTATTGGAAAAAATGAAAAACAGAAGCTAGATATAATTACGAAATAGCTTAATAGGTTATATAAAAACTTATCTATTTATTGTTGCGACAGACAATGATTATCCATGTCTACTGAATAACCGTTTTTTCAATTGACAGCGTCTATGACCCCCGAAAAAATAAATTTCTTTATATCGGTTCAAATCAAAGATTTAATAAATAAAAATTATCTTACATTTAATACTCCACAAATATAATCAATAATACTTTTCTTGTAAACTTTAGTAAATATTTATATCGGCGCCATAATACATCGATACAGATGGTTTGTAAATTAGTATCGATGCCGACTAATCGGCCAACCGATATATCGGTTGACCTCTAGTCAAAACTGTAAATTTTAGAATGTTAAAAAATATTACTAAATCTTATGAAATTTTAAACGAATTTAATTTATTTGAATAATTTAATATGTTATTAACGTTTGTGTGTGTTTGAGTTTTAATTATATATATTGTTTTGAAGTTTGGAATTATTTTTTCATTTTTTGTTTGGTAAGACGACTCAGGCGAGGATTAATTTTAAAGTACAATGTTTATTAATTTTATACACATAATTCCTTCCCCTAAATGCTTATCATATTTTGTAGTATTTTATATATTATATCATAAAATATTTTAAGCCTAAGAAAATAAATAATAAGAAATATCATAGAATTTTTTTTATATAAATTTTCAGTACATAAAAAAATCATAATGATTAGGTTTAACTCCTTTTTACCAAATAACTGATTTTTACTGAAGTGCGTTATATTATACATATAAGGTGAAGTTAATTCTTTAAACTTTTAGTGAGTTTATATATATATATATATATATATATTTATTTATATACATATATAGCTTCTAATTAACGATAATACATATAAGGTGGGGTTTTATAATTAATGTAATGGAAAACTAATTTACAGCTAAAAGTTATTTTGAACTACTTATTGGCCAGATTAAACCTTTAAATGAAAAAAGTTATGTAATAATATTGGCATGATATGTTTTACCCTTTAAGCATGTGACTAATCTTTCATTTCCATGGAAATTCCTTTCTGTTTATATTCCAAATAATTATATACAGGCCTTAATATTTTCGATTAAATAAAAATTATATATATATCTGGAAATCATTGCCTTCAAAGATCCATTAGGTAAAAAGACTTATCTAAGACGTTGATGAGAGTATGATAATTTGCGATAGCTTTGAAGGAGGAAACCACAGTGGCTATGAAAATAATGGGTTTATATGAGTAAAGACAATATTTTCCGTTTGATTGGGACCGTAAACCATCGGTTCTTTTCAAAAGAATAACTTTCTGACTTCATTCAACATTCTGATTACTTTCATTTCTAGTTTAGTGATTCATGATAGGAAAAAGTACTACATTCTTATTCAGAATCGGCTCGAAGAACGAACCATCGTCAAATCCATGAGTTAGTTTCATCTTAGAAACCTTTTGAGTAATGAATCTAACATGGAACTCGAATCCATCATTATGAGAAGTTGCCTTACAAACCAGTGTGTCTTTTATTACGAAGACATTCATATATGACTTACGAGATTAAAATGTTGGCCTTCATTACAATCAGCTAAAGATAAGAGAATCATTTAAATTAACTCTTTGAAATCTTTAAAATTAAATGATTTTAATAATAAAAATCCATTCTTCCTATTAATTTAGATTTTTGGGTTCTTGCATATAACTTCTTTTTATTATGTTCAATTTGACAACAAATTAGAGCTTCTTTGCCACTCTAATTTGTTACGAAAGCTTTAGTCTTTTATACGATTTTAATCGGTTTTTTAAGGGTTTGATTTGCTGATCAACTCATCTCAAGTCTAAATCCCTCTGACCCACCTTTTCTTTTCCGTTTCCGTCTCTGCCACAAAGTAAAGTACTGAAGACTTTTAAGTGGAGGCATTAGCTCAAAGGCGTGTCGCTTGTTTCCCCCAGACTGGCAGTGGATTGGACCTTGTAACCGTGAAGGCACAGGGATGCTAGAAAAGACAAACACAAGAAACAATACATATATATATATATAAATATTTACAATATTGGATATAAAAATATATAGAAAATATGGCAATGAGATCTTTCTCCTTTTTTACTTTTATTTTTAATGGCGTGACGAAGGAGACAGGAAATATATATATAAATAGAAATACCTGGAGAGAAGATAAAGATATTTAGTAAGGTATTTATTTTAATGGTTTCATATATTGTGAAACGCCATGTAATTGTTATTTGACGGAATATATTGTAATGCTCTTCTTCCTGCTCGCCGGCGTTTTTAATGACGTCACACCGGCAAGCGAACCAACAGCTTTCCTGGTAAATGGGCATACCTTGTATTTAGTGTTAAAAGCGATCAAGAATAATTAAAAGTAGAGAAACAATCATTCTATAGGTGACATCAAGAGTTTAAGGTTCATTAGCTCTAAAAGAGCCAGAAATAAACTTATAGTAATCATTTTGAAGCCTACATTACTATTATTATGATCATATAAAATAAATGTAAATAAGTAGATAATTATTCCAAAATATTTATTTACTTTAATAAGTTGTTAATCGTACCAGAACGATTGTTGGATCTACCCTTAGCAATTGTCTACAAAATATGTAATCTGTAGAGATATTCGATAGTTGTATCAAGTACAAATAGTCGGTAACAGTACCCATCTATTGTAATACCAAAATAAATCCCTAGTCCCAGCTATGATGAGAGCAAAAAAGAGTATCTTATAATCAGAGCTGAGATTCGGTACAGCCGATTCGGTATTCGGTAGATTTCTATATATATCTACCAAATACCGAATATCGATCGTGAAGTAGATAAGAAAGAAAATAAACTTATTTATGTATCTGCTCGGTAACAAAGACAATTAAGTACATATTATTTTAAAGATTATTCGAAATTTATTTCATGTTATTTTTATATCATACATGCACTCGGATTTTGAAGGAAATGGAAGGCAATAGCAAACAAATTATTTCCTTAACTGTCTTTTGTTAGTCGTTGTCCGATATTAAATGCGCTTTCAGCTCCGGTGTTGTTTATTTATTTTGCAAAATTCAACTTCATCACACAAGGTAACAACGCTTAAAGTTCTAAATACCGATTTATATTCGGTAGTCGCAGCTTTGCAAGGGTTACATATTATCATCTCTTATTAGCCAATTCCTCATAAACCAATAACGTATTGAATGGATTACATATGATCTCTTATTAGCCAAGTAACCATAAAGCAATGACGTAATGAATAGAATACATATTATGACCTCTTATTAGCCATGTAACCATTAACCAATGACGTAATTAGTAGATTACATATTATGACCTCTTATTAGCCAAGTAACCATTAAACCAATGACGTAATGAATGAAACATAGTTATGATTTTCTCCTGTATCCATATTAACATTAATCCAACAGCAAAATCAGCTGACAGTAACCCAATGAGAGTGTCGAAGCAACAAATATGTGCGCTGTTCATCACAGTTTTAGTCCGCCACATAGTTATAGTCTGAGGGCCGTCATTGTATCCTTTCGACTCACAATAGCTGATTTAGAGTTGTTCTCTGAGAACAAGTATAAGCAGGAATCACAGAGTAGGCAGTATCTTTTTTTCCAGGATTTGGATTGAGAGTCTAGCTTGAGAAGGTAGCCGGAGGCATCTATTTTCCCCGGGAACTCTTGGCATGGGAGTGAGAGACGTTGATTCACAATGTCTAACCAAAAATCGTCCTATGAGAGTAATGAATAGATAAATTAATTAGTATATTCAATGCACAGAAATAAACAACGATAACATAAATAAATAGTGTGCTCTTAACTACTTTGTCAGCTGAAAAATCTTACACTGTCATTAAAATTATTTAATTTTAGTTGTGATGAAAAACAACATTGATTTCTCTAACGCTTTGATTTTCTTCTCATAACTTCCACAAAAAAATTATGGACCACTTTGATTATATTTGTTTCACAGTTTACAAATCGCATAATTATGAAAGCATTGTATGAAAGTATTACGATCAAAAAATAAAACCAAAGAAATGTTTTGCTCAATATCTGGCCTGAGCGTCAACTAAAGATCTTGTATGTTATAAGTAAAACTTTTAAAGAAAGTGGTGCATCAATAGTTTTTTTTCTTATTTCTTATTATTCTTGGCTTCGTTTGGTTATATTAATCCGCTAGAGGCATTGATGATGATGCAGGTAAATAAATAATACGTCAGAATTTTGATAATGCTCTCAATATAAGATTGGAGCACGCTTCCACTGAGTTAACGAACTTCTCTTTTCTTTTTCAATAAAGAGTTTGAGGTTTAGTGTTTAGTTAAGTGAATAATAAATAGTCATGAGCAATTCACGTACTTGAAGTGTCTTTTTGGAGATCTCTGAAATGGCAGTACTCCATCTATTGAGTTCATCCAGGCTCTCAGCGGCCAAGTCCAGCGTGTTGGATTCCCCTGATATATTCAATGATATTTTGAAAGAGTAGGAATACGTGTTTTCTTGAGTGTCTTGGCATCGATTTCAAGTGAAGAATCTGCAAGAAGGTGAACACCCAGAGGCGTGAATCCTGAAAAAAAAAATGGTAGGATATATGATTTACGGGCAAAACTGATGCATTTGCCCTCGATATTTTTTCCAAAAGTGTTCCTCAACATAACGGCGATTTACGTTGATCTTAGGTTTATATCATCGTTCGTTATATTGGAACTTAGTATGTACGACTTTTTTCGGAGAATGAAACATTGTAAACGCAGCTAACGTTTTAAAAGTATACCTTTTGTCTGTACACATACAAATATTTTTAACACATATGTTACTTTTATAAACGCGTAAAGATAAGATATTATTGTTTCGGAACGTTAGAGTTTTGTTACATGTAAGATAATAGTTATATTTTAACCATTATATATTTGAAGAATAGAGCAGATAATGCAACCTTTAACACTGTAGCTCTTCATGTTATAAGGAATCAATATATATATATATATTAGACCTCCCAAAAAAAAACTTTTTTAGTTCTTTTACATATACCCAGCAATTCCTGGTTCATTTTTGATGCTGAAAACGAGTATCAAATAAAAAAATCTTTAGCATTGTTAGAAATTGACGTCACTGGTGTCAAAGGTTTCGTTATGAAGCAAAACTTTTTTGTTATTACTTATTTTGAAAAAAACTAGTTTTATAAAATTTAGCTATGATCAATTGATGACTTTGTTATTTTTGCAAATTTTCGTCAAATAATATTTAGTGCCAAATAAATGAACATAAGTGCTGACGCCCAACCCATTTTTTAAATAACAGCTCCTACTAGGGTCTTTATATTTCAGGAAGGAAAAAAAAAAAGGGTCCTCAAGTGATGTTTTTAAGTTTATCTTATGGTTATGGTTAACCAGCTTTAATATTTTGGTATACTAAATCATGTCAATTTAATAAGTAGAGAGTTATATGTACATTAAAAAAAGCCTTTCTCGCGTACAAAATGACGCATATAATGGATTATAAATGCGTCAGAGACAAAGTAAAATTTTGAGAGGATACCTTGACGCAAATCTAAGAAACATATTATTATTTATTTTTTCATAATCGATTTCTTATAGGTCAATACAGGCTCTGAATCATATGATGTAAACTCAGATTGTACTGAATTCTGAATTGATAGAATGCAACCAAGGTCATTTTTGGATTTATCATCTAAAGTTTTACTAAACTTAAAAGTACTATTTTACTCTGAAGCGAACAAGTCATCTTCTACAGGCGAGTGAAGTTAATTGATACAAAAAAGCTATGAAATAAGCTAACAATACACACTCCATTTTTTCTTTGTTTTTACTGAAAACTTTGTTTTATTAAAAAACATCAAACATACGTCTGGTAGTAAATTAGATTTCTTTAAATTAATAATTATTATTGAAGTCTGTAACGTCCACCATTTGAAGAAATTTGCGGAAAACTATATTTTTACTAAATTTTTAAAACTTTGACCTCGTTGCGCGACCTCGTAATGTTGACCGATTTTGTTCAAACTTTGTATGTCGTCTTCTTTTATCACAAGAAACAGAAAATCCACAATGTTGCTAACATTTCAAACTTTTGAAAAATAAGAACAACCCTAATATATATATATATATATATATATATAATATATTTCTGCCTATATTATATATTATCGAATATATATATCATATATATATATATAACATAAGATTATAATTACACCAAAATAGTTTTTGCCTGAGAACAATCATGTTTCGATTTTTTTCTCATAGTTTTTTTTATAAGGGCCAAAAATAAATTTGCACAACCATACTTTTTTGGGAAATTCGAAAGAAGTCCATGTTTCATTATTTGCGCATGTATTTTATACGGCAGAAATGAATTTTGATATTTTTATATTAATTTGTGGGCTGATTAAAGTACAAATGAAAGCCATATTTACTTCAACTTTTTGTTACCAAAGACTTTGTGTAATATATATATACAGTGACAATTTGGCAAACGCAGTTGTAATTTGATATATTTAACTATGACACCTTAGTATATATGATTTGAAGTACAAAAACAACAAATATTTTAACCACAACGATTTTATGTTACGTCAATAGACATTTGTTATGAGTATATATATATATATATATATAATATATATTATATATAATAATATATATATATATATATATATATATATATATATATATATATATATATAATATATGCGTTGATTTCAACTAAGATGGGGGATCTTAGTTGATTTTATAAGATCACCTTGTTTTTTCTGCTGTTTAACAACAGAAGAAATACAATATTGGAAAACATTTTCCAATAAAGGTAATGCAAAATAAATATATTTGTTCTCCAATTAGGTCATTTATAAACTCTTTTATTAATAAAAAGAATATCCCAAATGTCGGTAAGTAATTATTGAAAAATAATGTTTTGGTGCAACCCTGCTTTTAACACCTCTACAAAATTATAGCAATTTATAATGTGTCTATTAGTATTTCCCTAAATTAATTATATATGTGAGGATTTAGAACACTTTAACAACATTAAAGAAGTATTTTTGTACTTAAGCCTTCAACATTCATCTACCTAGAAGTTAATATGGCGATGATTCCATAAACATCACATCTATATCATTTTTTTATTTATGAAAACCCTAAACTGGGCTACTTTCCAAAAAAAAAATATTGGCCCAATAAATTGTGTGGCCTGAACAGGGCCGGTATTTTAAAATACGGGCCGAAACGCCAAATATTAGTTTTTTATCGTACCATGAATACACTCAAATGGAAGCTGAGTATATGTTGAGTATTTTGGTATACAAAAAATATAAATCCAACCACGATGAAGGGAGTTATAGTATTTTAAAGCATAATATAGGCACTGGTTTTACCCTCCTCTTCTTTTGCTTCGCACGTTTATTTTAACCACAAAGCTATGAGTCAATATTTTAAATTAAAATGTATTATGTACAAAGGTTCAAAATGTATCATAATATATTTGCTACGATTGTGTATCTAATTGTGATTCCCCTGCTCTAGTATTGAGTACAAAAACTCTGATTGCTGCATTTGTTATTTCTTCATCTTTTAATTTTTTTTTTTCATTTAAAATGTATATATTTTATATTACTTTGAGTTGTATACAAAATGCAGTGTTTGGGTATAAATATGCTACATTACCTTATTTATACTTGTATTTAAAGTTGACTCGTAATTTTTATTTTTTGGATATAAATATTAGACTTTCATTTGTTCAAGATTGTTTTATAACTCAAGTTTCGTTTTTTCATTTGGTAAATTAGTTTGGTGTGCGTTCATCTTTTATACACCTTTTTAATTTTTATGGACTCACGGTACATATTTTGACCGAAATGGGGAAAGAAAGGAGGGAAGTATTAGTTCATTCAATAAGAGGAGGCAAATGGGTAGAAGGACCCCCTTCCTTTCAGAATGTACGGGCTCCAAAACTTCATTTTCCATGAAATTATCCCTTTTTCTAACTTCGAACTCTCGGACAAAAGAAGTTTAATTCACTTGTTTCTCTCTTTATGTTTATCACTATTCGATCCTCTAATTTCACCTGTTTTTCTTCCCTTTTTCCGTCCTCTTTTATAAAAAAATAATGTACCGTGAGTCCCTACAACATGGAATAGGTGTATGAAAGTAGATCGTTCCCTATGTTTATTGTTAAGTTCCTAGATGTCCCAGTCTCACCCGAACTTATCTGTAATCAGCCGGCAAAAGTCTTATGTATATTATAAATATATGGCCTATCACCAATATATATTGTAAAATTCAATATATTGACTGATCAAATAATATCAGATAAAGGTTGATTAATGAGGATTTAGAGGGACGAACGGATTTTTGTTGTTTCGTACTGCAATTATATATATATTGTTATGATCCCATCTAATATCATATCGCTTGGGGGCTAATCATCATCGTCTCCCTTCAAAACATACTCTATCTGATTTAAAAAAGTAAAAGCAGGAATCAGCTCGAAGGACGAACCACCGTCGAATCCATCGCTTGGTTTCATCCCGACTCATTTTCCATAGATAGCCCGTGCAAATGACTTTCAAGGACTCCTCGAGTTTCTCCATGGAACTGTCGGACATGGACGTCGGAGACTCCTCGTTCACACGAGCCAGTCCAAGCTCCAATTCGTCGCTTCCTGAAAAAAATCACATTTTAGACTATGAGCACATTTTCATGTTTTATGAAGTACCATGCTAAATAATTGTTTATATAGGTGGTTTTTCATACTTAAGACAAGAATCTATTTTGTATTTTGATTAGAACAATCGTGAATTTTTTAATAGGTATTTAAATAATTGATTTCAAGGTTTGAAAACAGGGTTTTTTATATATACAAAATGTCATTATTTTTTTGTTCATGAGAAAATCTAGTTTTTCCCCTAAAATTAATTAACAAATATTAATAAAAGATTAAGAACCTCTCGAAACAATGGACTTTTAAAGTTTTTATCATGTAGCCAAATAAGCTCTCCGTGTACGTATTTGCATGATCTATTTGTTGTCTATTTTACTTGTTCAATATATCTTTAAAATTATTTTTCGGAATTACTAAATTCTTATTTTCATAACTCAACAGCCACGAAATTAATAAAGTCTTATTTCATAATCCAAATTATGAAATAAGACTTTATTAATTTTGTTGCTGTTGAGGTGTGAAGTATTTAGTAATTTAATTAATTATTATTCATGTTCTTTTTCATTAACCAATCACGTTCTAGAAAAGAGTCCCACGTTGATATTCGAACTCATAACACATTCTAACCACCTTCTTGTGAAAAGATATCTCCTACATATACATTATACATAGTATGTATAGTATACATATATATGTATAGTAAGCTAATCATAATAGGTTATAATAATTTTAATGTTCTTTGAAATTGACATTATTATTATTATTTCATGAACTTAATAATGCCTAAGGTAATTATTAGCATGGTTCGTAAAGCTTCTTAATGCACTTACTGCTCAAAGCAATAATATGTTTATAACAAACAAAACTTATGTAACATCATCCTGTTAATTCTGGTCTAATAATTTTTTGAATGTAAACATATCAAAAATTGAGTAAAAATGTGATTAATTGGACATACAAAGAAAAGTTTGTACAAATAGTATTAAACTTTGTTTTCCTTCATTATCTTCAATAAAGTTTTTATCCTTCATATAATGCCTCTTAAAAAATGCAAGAAAATATTTTTATTTATGTTGCAATATAAAAATATACTAGCCAAATCCTTTGAGATATACTTTTAAAGAAGAATCTCAACATAGCTGAGCCAAAAAAAAAAAAAAACATTTTCATACATAGCTCAGAATTAAATTATCTTGAAACTGATTATTGATCTCTGTGAGATGTATAGCTCTTTTGATGATGTTTCCTATTACCGACTGAATGTTGTAAGTTTCTTTTTATGTAATTTATACGAAAGGAATGTAATATTTCAAAAAGTGGTCAATTTTAAAGTAATAAATTTATTTCAATTCCTATTTGAGAAAGAGATATATGTGTGTAAAAAGAATCGAGATTAGATTTTTATATTTAATGCATAATAGGAAATAATCTTGAGAATCATAATTCTTTAGGCAAATTATATCACCTACCGAAAAATCTTTTAATTATCAATGTTGAATAAATATACACGCTTAAAAAAATTGTAATTATTTTAACAATTTTCTACTGAATCTCAAAATATACTTTTCCCTTTTTAGAGATATTACGGAACAATTGAACTCGTTTGCCCTAGGAAAAATATTTCCCTGCAATTATAAAACTATAAATTTAGTGTAACACCATTAAAGTTGTTTGTATTTTTTTTGTCTATTTGGTTCCATAGAATTGCATCCGACTGGATATAAATAAGCATTGAGTTAAGAAATATTTATTACTCTTTTACACAAAGACATATACAAACAGCACACACTTAGGTAAAGAACATAACCACAACGGTGGGGTATCTATGTTGCTAGAGTAAAAAAATAAAAATAATAATATCAAAAATAAAACAAACGAAACTCCTTAATTAATGTCTAAATTATTTACAAAAATATTTTTCACTCTTCTGCACTTCATCAATACGAGGATGCGGTCATCTACTTCTTCTGAATGCTCAGCTTCAAGTCTTTCATATGAGAGTGCTGGACATCTGTGGATGAGATGGTCTGCAGTTTGAGGTTCTTCCATGCAGACATTACAGACATTGCTGACGTCTTTCCATTAAATAAGCATTATAGCGTTAAAGTTAGTCTATAGAACCTAGGATCTTATCAATTAGGTTGACCAAAATTGACCTTCCCCTCTCAGGATTCGAACTTGCGGCCCCAAAATTATTTTCCGCTCACCGAGGTGAGTAGAGATTGTTCACATGAGTCTGGTACACGAGCCAATAAATGACTCATTGTCTAATTTAATTCATTTCCATAACTCTTGTAAGAGATGAGGAGAGAGATCTCACACGAGTTGGGTCCAAGAGTGAATAAATACGTTCTTCTCTTCCCTAGAAGATTAGGAATGGAAATCTGGAGCTTAGTCTTGGTGCTTACAGATTCTATGACTGTTTCTCTTAACTTCTGTACCGCATATCAATTTAATTCATTTGTTGCTTTCTCGAAAATGATTTATTCAGTGTATTTAGACACTCACTTCCGAATTAAATTATTGAACATAAATTTGTCTTTATTTTGTATTTGTATATTTGCAACATTAAATGTTAACGTCTTTTAAAGAATAATTACATTATTGCATTATTACTGTGCTTGGGACGATGATGATTATGAATGGAAATCTGGAGCTTAGCCTTGGTGCTTACAGATTCTATGGCCGTGAAAAAGAGAGAGGGGTAAAGAGAGGATAGAAGGAAAGAGAGAGAGAGAGAAAGAGGGGGGAACAGAGGGAGAAAGAAAAAGTAAGAGAGAAACTTTCTCCATCTCTCTTTTTCACGGCCAAAAACTACTTTTTAATCGGCCGGCTTTAAATCATATAATCTGTAAGAACCAAGGCTAAGCTCCAGATTTCCATTCCTAATGATGGTCTTCGCTCCATTCATACAGTACAATCATTCATATAATACATTTTAAAACTTGATCCTTACAGGCAAATCAAATTGAGGTTATAATTCCAGGAATTAATTTGATTTTATTTGTGTTAAAATAATCGAATCATGGAAAAATAAAACAATTTTATCGAACGTTTCTCTAAATTATTCACAACATTTATTAGAGTCAAAAGTAAATTTTTCAACACATATCAAAATACCTGTTTGAGCCGTCCGGACAACCTCTGTGTGAGGTAGGTCAAGGACATTGACTCCATTGATTGAGAGAATGATATCCCCGACCTCAAGACCACTTCGCTGTGCTGGAGTATCTGGCTCAATTGCAGAGATGACAACGGGTCGAGATCCATGAATCCGAAAGCCAAATTCTCCCTCGAATGCGTTGAACATTCACAGTCTTATTACACTCTGAAAGGAACAAAATAACTGTACATTCAATAAGCCAGAAGGGTGTTATGAAAAATGAGGGGATATTTCGATATGTTGGCTCTTCATACAGTGCTATAAAGATGTTTTAATTAACTGTTGAGAGCCTTCAGCAAGTAAGTTCCGGAATTGAAAAATCAGGACATTTTTGTTTCATATCATAAAAGATTTTTTGACACAACATTAATAAAGAGTTTGGGGTATATTTGTCATCCTAACATCAACATACCCTTGAGGACTTAATTCGGAACTATAATCACTTAAGTACTAAAATAATTAAGAAAATAAATTATGATTTAATGAGTACATATAATAGACCTTGCTTTATTGAGTTTCACCTTGTATGCGTGTGGGTTTTTATTTGTTTAAAGACATGCTTTATTCTTCTCGAATCCACATTAAGGTCAAAGGAGAGAAATATGCCAATAGATATCTCATACCCCCAAAAAAAGATTGAAATAATTAAAGGTAGTGGAATAAGCTTAATACATCCTTTTTTATTTAAATAATGTCGTAATTTATAACGTGTGTCTGACAGGGTTAAGTGAGCACCCTTTTCTGTATGCTGTAATGTTAATACCTTCTCATTATTATTATGTTATGTTTGGTTGTAGATTAAAATGTTGTCTGTTAGTATTTAATAACACAATAAAGATCTTGCCAATGAGTACAAGAGAAAAAGCTGCTTGAAAAATGCACTTTTATTTGGCATGTAGAGCCAAAAGTCAATTATTATGAGTGTGTAAATGGATTTTCTTGTCGTTTAAAACAACAAAAAAATATTGTAGAGATGCTCATGTAATACAATGAAGGATGAAGTATGCCATCAAAAACTAACTTAGACAATAAGACTTATAAATGAATTGATCTTTTTTGGATACTTCAGACGTTCGAAAAAAAAAAGAAATATTTTGCCAGCTGAAAATATACTTCCATATTTGTTGAAATCACAATATAAATACATTAATTATGTTTTTATTCATTTATTTAAATTGCGTTGACAGCTGAGAAATAAGCTACTTGCAAGTGATAACTTTATTTGTAAGAAGGATATGGGAGCCATCATGATATCAACCACACCGCGTTACTCGTATATCATCAAAAGTTTAAAAATATTGGATCCTAGTTCTCTTTTTATGTTAAGGTGAGTGGTGGGATTTATCCTGAATGATCTTTGGTCAGGGCTGTAAATTAACTCTCAAATTAAATTGTTATTATGTTCTTTATATTTATCATGTTATATTGTCGATTTAGTATGTTATTGATTAATTGTTTGTAGTATATTTTTTTGCTTTGTTTTAAGTAATGATTGATAACATTTAACATTTTTTTTAAATTTTGTTTTGAGATATAATTTTCAAGTAAATGTTTTTTTTTTTAATGCCACAAGGCATAACTTTATTTAGTACCTTTAACAAAAATATTATAACATAAACTTTCGACTTACAACAACAAAAACAAGGACAACATTTTGTAATACATAACACATAGCGGTCAATCTATATATATACATATATATGTTCATAAAATTCCTTCTAAAATATTTTGTACAAAAATATTAAATTTTCTGGAAGGGGAGTTCTAGAGCTTCTAAATTTATAAAAACTGCTTTGTATTTTTGTTACAATTAAATTAATTTCTTCTTTCAAAGGGCCAAATATATAAAAGCAAAATCTTTCACTTTCAAATGTATACCAATCGTATATATAATTCTTCAATCACAAAATGCCATACTCTTTTTAGCTGTTGACAGTTCATCAAGAAGAATTAAATTGTTATTATGTTTTTTATATTTATCATGTTATATTGTCGATTTAGTATGTTATTGATTAATTGTTTCTAGTATATTTTTTGCTTTGTTTTAAGTAATGATCGATAACATTTAACATTTTTTTTTTTAAATTTTGTTTTTGAGATAATTTTCGAGTAAAATGTTTATTTATATATTTCTATATACATAATTTCTCAAAATATTAAAGTTTCTTAAAATAACTCTGTGGGTGAGTTTCCAAGAACTGCCAATGAAGTATCCTCACAAATACCCTTCAACACGTTCTACTCTACGCTTTCTTTTATTTATAAGTCGTATAAATAATATATATATACATATATATATATATATGATATAATTAGTCTAAACCTAGAATTAGTATAACCACCTAGAATTATATAATCTTAAAAGAGTTTTTAACGAATTATCATCATACCAAAAGATCGTTCTAAGTATCCGTGAGTACATGAGGGCACTGGACCGTCGATGGACCATGCGGTGAGTGATGGCCTGGTGCCGTCTCTTAAAGTCTCGCTCGCTTTGTGTAGATTCGATGGAGCTTGAACGTGCCATTTGCCTTGGGGGTTCTATAAGGATATATACAAAGTACTATTTTGAAAGGGAGTAAAACTAATTTTGTCTTACCTTCCATATAGGACTTATTCATTCCTCCTAAAAAGGCCCAACTGGCCTTGGTGTAATTCCCAGAGTACAAACCTATTAATATATACATGTAAAAATTATATCGCTCAAATATATTTATACGTAACAACTCAAGAGGCTGTAATATTTATATATCAAATAAGAATACAGCATAATAATGGCATTTGGGAATATAGCACATGTGAGAAATTCTATGAGAAACTTTTACGTCAAAGAAACAACGCTTCAAATATTAATGTAGTCTTTTATGGTTACTTAATTTGAACAATAGTACTTTATGTATGTTACAAAACAATATTTAAGATGACTAGTTGCACTACTTATTGCATTTACTCTATATTACATGATGAAAAACTTTATTTTAACATTTTTGAACAAATATTCTTAATATACAAAAAAGATTTTTATACAAAAAGATTTTTATATAAAGATTATATTTGATTGAAATAATTTACCGAGAAAAAAGTTTTTTAATATTTATTCATGTGAACTTTCACATATTTTCTTAGGTTTCTAATGTGTTTTTCTTCGAAATAAACTATTGAATATACAAAGTCCTAATTTTGGCCTTGTAATGTATAAGTATTTTTTTACATACAGGAATTCATGTTTACACTTGGATATAAGAAAAACTTTTTCCCCTACATAAGTACAATACTATGTTTATCTTTCATAGTAATTCAATATAAATTTCGATTATAATATAATTCGAAGAATAATAGCTTTATTGATTAAAACATTTAATTGGGGTTCGGAATTCTCTGGAAGGGTTGGGCTTAAACATCTTAATTTTTATAAGATTGGTCTTATTTGTTAATTTTTTAAATATTATTCATTTTTTTGGTTCGAATCTACGTAAAAATAATACAAATATTTTCGTGTTAAAATAAAATTAACTTTGAGTAATATGTATTTGAAAGTAGTACCAGTATTTTATCAAAATAGAAGGACACTCGGCCATAAACTGCGATATAGTTTCAAGTCTATTTTGTTATATGAAAAAACAAACTTATGTTATTTTAATTATCTACCGGACTTGTATTTGCCCGTGACTCTTTAACCTATTTTAATTATATTACATGAGCAGAGAATTTGTATATCGGAGTATGTATAACTAGAGAATAATGAATAAATATAGACAAAATATATATATATATATATCAAATAATATTAAAAATGTTGATCTTATTATTTTTCATACTGGGAAATTTATTCATCTTTTTCGCATAAAAAATATATTAAAAAACGTTCAAATATAGAACTAAAACACTTTTTATGGTAAAAAATTTCATTAAAGAAACAGTTGTTGATTTTGTTTATATAAGTGAACTTTCCTTATACATTTCCACCCCCCCCACAAACTACATTCCTCTACAAAACTGTAGATTAAATTCACTCACCTTTATAATAACTGAATACTCAATAAAGAAGAAACTTCAATCACCAACTGTAAGACGTCAGTAATGTAATTAAAATGACTGCCACGTGAAGTAAACAATGAAATTTAATCATCATTGAAATAGAATACTCGGGAATAAAAGAAGGGAAGTCCTTTGTTCTAGGTTGTTTTAGTTTGTTATTTTCCTATTTATTTACTCGATAGGGCTTGATATTTAGGCTTTGATTGTTTTGACTGCGATACTAATACTAATAATAACTTCCTTTCCGTTTTTGATTCATCATTTGCTACTTCGACATTGCTCTTCCCTTATTGTCAAGTTATTATATTGGTCGGTTACTAAATAACCAGAGCTGGCAACTACCGAATGTAAATCGGTATTTAGAACTGGAAGCGTGGTTACCTGGTGTGAAGAAGTTGAACTTCGCAACTCCAGAGTTAAAAGCGCATTTAATATCGGACAACGACTAACATAAGACAGTTAAGGAAATAATTTGTTTGTGTATTGCCTTCCATTTCCTTCAAAATCCGAGGGCATAACTGATTTATATAAAAATAACATGTACTAATTTTCAAATAATCTATAATAAATTATAACAAATTATGTACTTAGTTGTCTTTTGTTATAAATTGTCTGATACGAAATGCATATGAAGAAGTCACAGAGCAGATACATAAATACATTTCTCTTTCTTTCTTATCTACCGCACAGATCGATATTCGGTATTCGGTAGATATATAATAAAATCTACCGAATCGGCGGTGCAGAATCCCAGCTCTATAAATAACATAAAATACAAAACCGGTCTTTTAAAATTTGAGAAATCATTTGTTCCATGCTTTTTAAATTGTTTAATAAAAAAAGAAAATAAATTCCTCAGCCTCTAAAGTAAAATAAAAATATCTACAAACCAGCAACATCATCCTTTTCATCATACGACACAATTGGTGCCTCAGCAGCACCCGCCATTTTCGCCAGGAGTCGCTCTTTTGACCGACTTCGACTCCTTGAGCGAACCTTTCGGATCGTATTCGATGTAATTGGAGGAGTACTTTTATCCCCTACAGAATGCCGGCAGGTCTTAGCATTATTATTATTGTTATTATTTTCACCAGTCTTCACAGGAGAGTCAGCAAAGTCCATGGGTGGCTCCACAACCAACCCCGAGGATCTCTCTACCCTCAACCCCTCATTCGCTCCTTTCTCCTCAGACTTGAGAGAAAGAACCTCCGGAGTATCTTCTGAAGATCCAAGAGTCTCAGAAGCAACAAACTCCTCTGGAGTCTGAATCGGAGTCCTCTCATAGTCCTTGAACACATCTTCAGAAGAAGCTGGACCCAGAGGGGACTCAGCTATGGAGCTTGATCGGCTAAGGGCAGATGCAGCACTCTGACTCTGTATTTGCTCTTCAATTGCCTTCTTTTTCTTCTGTACTTCTCCGTTGGATATGCCTCTTTGCCAGATAAGGCTGTTGGATGAAGATGGATCAGATCCTAGGCTTAGGGTCATTTCTTCACGCTTTTTATGCCCGGCGCGCTCAGTCCTAAGAAGGCCTGTTCTGGTGACTTATTTTCTCGTCTATGGGTCTCTCTGCTCTCTTCCCTCAGGAAAGACCGATCTGGTGATGCCCTTTCTTGCTTATTGACCTCTGTGTTCTCATCCTGAAGGTTAATATGCTCTGTGGACAGCTCTTCCCGCTTCTTGCGACCTCTGTTGTCGACGTCCTTAAGGTCAACAGTACATTGAACCATATTTTCTCGCCTGTTTTGACCTCTGTCACACCGTGCAACAATGTCTTTAGATATATTTTCCCGACCGTTTTGTTCTCTCTCGTAGCGTTGGTTATTGTCTTGCTCCATATTTTCCAGCACATTTTGTCCTATGTCGAACCGTTGATCAACATCTTGCTGCATATTTGACCCTGAACTTCCATCATCGCTGAGTAAAACGATATCAGCCCTTCCCTTTGGCAATGTTGGTAGGAAGCCCTCGTCTTCACTCATGGATGAGGATTCGTGAACGTTCTCCCGTGAAATAATGCTTTCCGGTGGAGAATCAGAGGACTCGACTTCTGGCTCTCCCCTGTGTAAAACTCCTCAATGGGTGCAAGCTCAGGTAGCTCGCTGTCCTCAAGGACCAAGTTGTTGGAGGAATAAGAGTGTATGGGGAGACTCTGAAGGGATTCTCTGCCCTCAAGGATCTCCCCCTCGGATCGGCTCTTTACGAAGTGTCTTCTTTTGTCCAGTACCGAGGTCTTTGGGGGAGTGGAGAGGGTGGATGAGGTTTGATGGAGAAAAAGATGGCGACTGAGTCTCAGCGTCATCTGGTGGTAGGGTGTCGATTTCATATATTTGGAGTTTGTATCCCGGGATTTTCTGTTGGTGATGGCTGTTGATGATGGCGGGGGACTGGGGGTGGCGGGGGTAGTAAGGCGGCGGTGTTTTAAGGATCCCATTCGTTTGAACGCCTTCTGAGATCATTGTTATCTGCAAGATGCAAGGAAGCTTTAATTAAGAGACTTGATCTGGAAAACCTTAGCGCATAAATTAGTTATTTAGTAATATCTTTTATAAATTTAACAATTATTTTCTGATAATGCTATGTATAAAGACTGTCCAAATATAACATAGTAAAATACAAAAATTAGTGTACTGGAAAAACCTTTGCTGAGAGAATTGGTTTTGTATTCACTATATTTAGTTCATGAAAAGTCTTAACATTGTCCAAATATAAAATACTAAAATACAGAAAACTAGTCTAAACGCCTTTTGAGATCATTTTTATCTAAAAGCTGTAAAAACACTGAATAAGACACTTCAATATGAAAACTTTAGCTAAGTAAATTGGTTATGTATTCATGTTTCATGTTTTCATAAATTATTTTATCTTGTTACTGAAGCGTCCAAACATTGTTCAATTTTAATACACAATAAATACAGAAGCCATATATTAAAACAGATATGCATATGAACTTTGCGTTCTTTTTTTATAATCACTATTGCTTTGTGGGACGAAGAAACTTTGTAAGTGTTCTTTAAAGGGTGTTTTTTCGATTTATGTGGAACTACATTAATTTTTATCAACATTTTTAAAACAACAAAATTATGAGAATATTTGGTCTTGTATATTGTTTATATACTAACCATACTTTGAATATTTTGATTTATTTATTTGTAAATAAGTTAATTTAGTTTTATTTGTAATCCAAAGACTACATATTAAATTTACTTTTCTCCTAAATTATCCTTAAGTTTTGAGGCTTGTTGATGATCACGATTGTTGATATTATATTAAAATATTTTAAAGTTCTCCGGTATTGTTGAAGATTTGAAACTACCAACAGTTTAAATACATGAAATACTTTAATGTTCTTCGTGCATAGTTGTTTAATAAGTATGTTGGAATAGTCATTACTGTTTAGATAGAAATATGGTAGTTTATGGGTAGATTATTTTACAAGTGAATAATCTATTTGGCTCCTGATAAGATTAATTTATATCTCAAATCAGATATTTATGTGATATTTGTGCAAATAACTGTCAAAATAATCGCATTGTCTTCACTCTTGGGATGTTGCTAATTCAATAAAGACAAAATGATTTTCAGTTTCTGCAGTTATAAAATGGTAGGACATTCAATCATAGAGATATAAAGACATAGAGGGCTTATTGGATTATTCAGAGGAATACGTCATATTGCCCAATATAAACAAATATTTATATCTCTATGATCAGCTTACGGTGACGTAGTACAAATTACTTTGTTTATATTGTGCAATGGCGATAGCTGAATTATGTTTCTCTGCTATTGAAGGGAATATGCTCTCTATGTATATCTTTATATCTCTATGACTCCATCTCCTTCCAACAATAAATTAAGATACATTACCAACTATCTATTATTAATATACCTAAATGATCTATATTCCAATTCAATTTAACATATTTTAAAACAATGTCTAACCTTAATCAATTACTTCCTGAAGGAAGACTCTATTTGGGTGGTTCTGACTCTCGAGATCGGCATTTAGGTTTCCAATTAAGATTTTTGGAGAGGGGTCATTGGCAAAGCAATTACCAATCGATTCAAAGAAAAGGGAGGGATTTCTATTTGGGCTATATGCGTTTATAATATTGAACACAAACTCGTTAGCAGTAACATGAACTATATTGTGCCAATTACTTCCAGTGGTATATTCTCGAGTACATTCAGCTCTTGTGATGATTTTTTTACTAACCATAGGGATTATACCCCGATTTGTATTATTTCCCGTAAAAAAAACACATAGTATTTCGTAGGAATGCAGGAAGGACAAGACTTCGAGCAAGATGATGAAACTAAAGATCTAATATCTTGGAAACATATTATGTCAGGGTTGAGATATAGTATTCTCTTCATCATTGCGAGTCTCGATCTTCGATCTTTACCACCGCGTGTGTTAAAAGAAACATTTTTTTTTCAATTCGAAAACCTCATGGTAAAATACATTTAAAGTGTTAGTAGTATACTAGGAGGCACTCTTCTTTTGCTTGAGGGGAGTATTGTCTTTTTCAGGTGAACGGTCATTATCGGGTTTATTTTTTTTCCATTTGATTGTGACCTTGTTCTGTGCTGAATAATGTTCAATGTTTCTAGGTGGGGGTTTGAAACCTTTTTTGTTTGTATTCTTTCAATCTCCGTCTGTTCTCCTTGCTGGTCTGAGGCTGCTTTGTCTTGAACAATCTCTATTGGCTCACTAATGGTATCGCTCACTTCTATCAACCCATTGCCTTCTTCATGGTCCGTTATATGTACTTCTTCGATTGCTAGCTATATCATCATTCCTTAGCTTTTCAGGTTCTTGTATAACCTCTTGATTTTCCTCATTATTATTAGAAGATCGAGATGGCTCTATTTCTACAATAAACTAAGAGGCACCACCTTTTATCCAACTATCTATTATTTATATACCTAAACGATCTATATCCCAATTCAATTAAACATATTGAAAATAATGTCTTACCTTCAAATGATTGAAACAAAGTATAAAGAATTTTATTTTATTTTTTTCATGTGACCAAATAATTGATTCAAATAAAAAAAAAACATTCTTAAAAAACAATTTCCTTTGGTAATCATAACTACATATCTTTCTCTAAGTTATACAATATTTTCTATCGTTATCCAATGGAAAATATATGTGCATGATCATTTCACTACATATATCCATAGTTACTTGATGAAGAAAACAGAAAATATCAATTTATATATACTTTGTACCCCCCCCCCCCTAAAAAACCATCTACAAAGAGTAATCATATTCCTGAAATATTCAGAGAGTTTCTACATATTTATGTATTCATTACCATAATTTGAGTATAAATGCTTCTTTATACATGAAAATATCAAGGACCTTATAGAATATCTACCGTAGATAAAGAGTTTCAGTCTGCAAAGGATAAAATGCCAATAATATGGATGAATCATGAACATTAGTCTCATTAAATGGAAACATCAGTAATCTTAATATTAAGTCTATTGTATAAATTGATTTTGATGATATTAACATTTCAAAATGTTGTTATTCCTGCCGGTTTGAAGCATAGAGATATAAATACATAGAGGGCTTATTGGATTCTTCAGACACATACGCCATATTGCCCAATATAAACAAATCTTACTATGCCTATGATCAAGTTACGATGACGTAGTACCATAGAGATATCAAGACATAGAGGGCTTATTGATTATTCAGAGGAATACGTCATATTGCCCAATATAACAAATATTTCTATCTCTATGCTCAACTTACAATGAGGTAGACAAAAATACTTTGTTTATATTGGGCACTGAATACAACTGAACTATGTTTCTCTGCTATTGAAGGGAATAAGCTCTCTATGTATTTATATCTTTATCCGTAGTACAAATTACTTTATTTATATTGGGCATAGGCGACAGCTGAACGATGTTTCTCTATATTGAAGGGAATAAGCTCTCTATATCTTTATATCTCTATGGTTTGAAGCTCAGCTTATTAGAAAATTGGAAAGAGGTAGAAAGATTACACCATTTAGAATCAAAGTAGACTACTTTGGGGCTATCTTAGATTGTTCACGATTATGAGTTAAATAAGTATGAAATATATACAGAGCTGGGATTCGGTAGAAAATCTACCGCCAGTTCGATATTCGGTAAATACCTTCTACCGATCGATATCGATATTCGGTAGATTTATTATATGTATATCTACAGTATAGATCGATATTCGGTACAGTACATTAGAAAGAGAGAGAAATGTATTTATGTATCTGCTTTTACTTCTTCATACGCATTTCAAATCGGACAGTTTATAACAAAGGACAATTAATACATCATTTGTTATAATTTATTAAGATTATTTGAAATTACATACATACTAATCCTAGATAAATTATATATGTACATTGATTTTGTAGGAAACGAAAAGGCTATATATATCTTTTTTATTTACTGTCGCTTATTGTCCGATATTAAATGCACTTCAGGTACTCTAGTATTCAATGCATAGCATAAGCTTATATTGAATGTCTATTATGTACCTGCTCTATAATACTATAAGTTATGGTTGTGTATTTATTTCCGAAGTTCAAGTTCTTTACACAAGGGAGTGCTAGGCAAAGCGA
>CP045901.1:16807236-16818820 GCA_013387185.1 Caligus rogercresseyi
AACAAGCAATGTTTTAACTACATTACATTATTGAATGTGTAAAGAATAGAAATGTACGGTAGACAAAAAAGAAAATCAACTTTTAGTAAACTTACATACAGTAAAGGGCATGGCCCCAATCAAATATTTTATTTAATTACATAATATTATTATTTTCTTTTTCTTGTAAAACTTAAGTACAACAATTTGTTTATCTAGTTAAATTCCGACAATTTTCACGGTTATGATGTCAAAACATAAAAAATGATAATTTAAAATTTAATACTTTCTAAAAGAGTGTTAATATGGGGATCTATATTGTCAGGGAGGTGTTTTGGTGCTTCTAAATATCTAAAGAATAGCTGAGTTACAATCAAATTATTTCATTTTGCCATGGACCCCATATACAAATACACAAATTATTTGTGTCTTAAAATAATATCAATTTTTTATAAGATCAATCTAAAAGTTCGTTTGTATTGTAACAATGTATGGACACTCGGACCAAAAATGATTGAAGGTTTGAAGCTATCTTAAGTAGGAGGATCTTTCCATATGTTTTACCCATAGAGATATGAAGATATAGAGAGCTGATTCCATTGTGTACTAAGTCATCGTAAGCTGATCATAGAGATACACAAATTCTATCTTTATGATCAGTTACGATGACGTAGTACAAATTATTTTGTTTATATTGGACACAAAAATACAGATGAAAGAATAAAGCTCTTATATCTTTATCTCTATGGTTTTACCGTGTACGCTACCCAGAGAGAGCCAGAATTGAGAGCAATCTAACGGGGGATTGTGAAAACTTTTCATTATGTTTAGGCGTAGTGAGAACTCACCTTCAACTTTCTATTGATTTGTGTAATTTTTTGCCTATTTGGTTCGATAGAATTTTATCTGACTGATATAAATAAGCATTATAGCATTAATCTATCGATATCTAGGATCTGATCAATGAGGTAAACCAAAAATGACCATCCCCTCTCGAGATTCGAACCTGCACCCCCAACAGTGAGAGTTGAAAACGCCTGAACGCACATGGATATCGCACTCCCTTTTTATTGATAAAACCGGTTATAACGAATAAAAATAAGTAAAATGGGATTCAAAACCTTTGCCATTTCCTCAATTAATGACAAAATTTGACGGATGGAAGGTACTATTTCAAGTTGATTTACTGCAGAGTTAAGTCGTTGGCAAAAGCCTCGATTTTCAATTAATGATTCCAGCTATTCTACCTTGATAAATCAACATTTATTTTATTTGTTATTACAGAGTTTACGGATAAATTGAAGAGGGAACAAAAATCTCGTCAACCTTGACGACAACCTAGATTTATTTTAAAGCTTTTTTCACTATTAACATACTAAGAAGATAAATTATTAAGACGAATATCATTTTGATTTTTTGCTTAAAAGCTGGTGATTTAAAACATTTTGAATCCCAACTATGATAAATAATTTGAAAAGCTTTTTGTAAATCGACGCTCATTAAAGCAATCTCAAATAAGTTTTATCATCTACATATATATTATTCTTTCATAGATTAATGGGAACTTTTCTTAGGGCACTAGTTTCAATGATGAAACCTTTTTCTAACAGATTCTATGGTTTTTGATTACAATCATTCCAAAAATCTTTGTCAATATCATGTTTTTAACTTTAATATGTTCCAAAACAGTGGCATTTGTTGCGAGATTAAGTTATGGGTCGTCACCCTCATAAGATAGAAAAATACAAATCTCTATAAAAACATGTTTTTAATATATAAAGTTAGTTCCTTTAAAAAAAACTTTATGCTCCAGGAGGCGTCCTGCATAGCTAATAAGAGGTTTAATTATACAAAGTTACCTCTTTGTCAATTGGTTTACTCATAAATTTTAATTTTAACGGATATGTGCCTAACATATGTATTTAGATGCGCACTGAATATTAAACATATTTATATACATGTTAACAAAACAATGCTTTTGTTGGAAATGAGCCATTGCTTTAATTAAGTTTTCTCTTTGAAAAGACTTCACAGTGTATAAACTTATGTATATGTCCTTCATAGTCCTATATATATATATATATATATATAAGCAAAATTAGGAGAATTGAAGTGGTGTAGGGCCACTTCAAAAAAATTGAAAAGCAGTCTGGTCTGAAGTTAAATAAACAAAGAACTTCAATTCTTCCATTAGGTAAGTGGGACCCTGTAACTGACTTGATGACTACGGGTTGCTCTGTTCACAAAAATGTGGAAATCTTAGGAATTACTTGTGAAGGAAATGGTGCATCCGAATCGAAATTAATTGGCTGGAGAGAAGCATCATTGGTCGTTTAATCCCACTTTGGAGAACTAATAACCTCCAAAAGATTGTCGACCTCTATAACTACATCATGGTCCCCACCATTATTTCAAAGCGACTTCTGTACCTTGGTTAGCGGAGCAAACATAAGAGCCATAAATATGGCTGAATATGTTATTCCATAAGAACTATCTAAAAGCCTTAAAAAGACCGACGTCACACTAGTAGACACTTAGTTTATTTTCCGTTTTACCAGCAGACAGCACGACGAATCCAAACGATGAATGGCGTACAGTTTTTACTACAAGTCCTGCTTTTACTTGGTTCATCTTAGGGACCGATTTTACTGATGACAAGCTAAAAAATACCCCCTTTTTTAGCAGCTATACAATATTAAAATTGATATAGTTCGGCAAAACCATAAGAATATTTTTTCTTCAAAAACCTTCTAACAAAAAAGCTGGAGTGGATTGCTCTATCTAAAGAAATTTATGCTATCCACGATCTTCATCGAGAGCTAGTATTAATTCTGGAAAACTTCTTCCAATCAGGAGAGTGACAATCTCTCATCAAGTTCCAGACCCTTGGCATTTGAAGTTGTCATTTGATTCGAATTCGAAAGAGGAGCTGACCAAATTGCTAAACTTTTATTAAAGAATGAGATTTTCCATTAAGATGGAAACCTCGAATATTGAGTTTGATTTCCGGAATATATGAGGACAAGAAGTTCATTCACAGCTCAGTTCCAAATATCGTCGGGTAGTATTTTCTTCAAGACTCCATGCAAAGATTGTGGATTACTCTATAACAAAACATCTCATGCTTTTGCTAATTGTCCGATTCTTGACATCTTGAAAGACTTTGTTTCACTACATGTCAGGGGGGTATGCCAAAAAAATGTACCTCCTATTCTTCAATTAGCATGAACACTAGCCAATAAAAGTCCTCCAAAAACGTGGGACTTGGACATGTCTCTTCTAAGTTGTCGAAAATTTATTTCACAAAAGCTAGCTAGCGGCGATTTCATATCTAAATATGACATTAAATATATTTTGATCTCCACTATAGATAGGTAATCAGTCTTATATTGTTTTGTTAGCTCCTAGAATAGACCCACCTCACCGGAACCTAATCCGATATCAGCCGGTAGTGACCTATCTAGTAGCTATTTTTATTAATAAAAATATCATAAAAGAGCATAAACATTTAAATGTTTTAAAAATATAATCCTCCAGAGACAATCT
Organism: Caligus rogercresseyi; assembly: GCA_013387185.1. Classification (NCBI taxonomy): domain Eukaryota; kingdom Metazoa; phylum Arthropoda; class Copepoda; order Siphonostomatoida; family Caligidae; genus Caligus; species Caligus rogercresseyi. The sequence goes on from CP045901.1 coordinate 16,810,762, forward strand.
TCGTTCTTGATATTTCCCTCGAGTTGTCTCATCTTCTGTCGTGTAAGAGGACAATTGTAGATGAGGTGATATGGAGTTTCCTCGTCGTCGTTACAGAGCCGGCAAGTTGGGCTCTCAACCTTCCCCATCTTAAGAGATACCGATTTAGATCAATGTGACCGCTCACCATTCAAAAATGACAGAGATTTGGTTTCTCTGGAAACTGTATATCTTTTTTCCAACATAGGGCTCTGTGATGAACAGTTTTGTTTGACGATAACATCATTCTTTGCAATGCAATTCGCCATTCTTTCAAGGATTCATGTCTAAGAACATTCTTTGATTGGCACATAGATACTGGTACTGAGATTGATGTAAATCTCATGGCGCCATCCTTTGCTAACATGTCGGCGTATTCATTCCCGGTGCTATCGTAGTACCCTCTGATCCATCCTAACGTGATATTACAGTTAGACTTATTGATGGCGTCTTTACACGCGAGAATTTCTGCAGTTAAAAGATCACCTGGTTTAATGTCCAGACTATTGATAGCCGACATGCTGTCGGAAAGGATTATTATTCTCTTTCGTTAATTTTATCCACACTGAGATTAATACATATGTTTCTGATGGCTTCCACTTCAGCTTGGTACACTGTGTTTGTGTCTTCAAGTTTTAAGGACTTTTGATCGAGTACTTTGTCCCCACACGTTATAGCCCATCCAGCGCCAGTTTGATCCTTGATTCTTGACCCGTCAGTGTAAGATCAAAATCATTCACCAATTGTTTTTTTATGTCGTAGCCCAGATTATTGGACCAGAAAGGGACCCGAAGTGAAGGAATTGGGATATTTTTTACTTGCAAATATTTATCTAAATATTGCAAGTGTCCTCTTTGTAAATGGTCGAACCATTTCAGTGGAGTTTCCTTTTTAGTCCGAAGCCTAACTAAACACGCACGCTCCATTACAAATAGATGAAGTGGAAGGAGCCCACATAGAACATTCCATAGTCGCAGTAGGTGTAGACCTAATGGCTCTTGTTATGCTCATCAGACCAAGTCTCTGTAGCTTACTGAGTTCATTTTTGATGAACCTAGTGCCTAGAAGTTTAGGTGCAAAAACAATAGCGCCATAGCTCACTATAGATCGAACATAGGTCTCGTAGATCCATTTACACTTTCGTAGGCTAAGCCCCCAGTCGGATCCAACAAAAGTTCGCAGGGCAAACTTAGAGATTGCATATTCTATGTGTTTTCTCTAGTTTAGACCATCGTCATTATTACTCCAGATATTTAAATGTTCGAACTCCCTCAATCTTGGCTCCATTCAGATAGAGGGAAGTCTTATATATTAACATCCCTGATTTAAATTGTTCCTCTTGGGTATATAAAGGGACTTAATCAAATTTTATCCGTCCTGCTCAAAACAATATTTATATTTTTTAAAACACATAATAAAGCTGAACCCAAAGTTCAAAAAAATATATAAATAAGATTATAATTTACTACACTGCTACGAAAGAGATTTATTCTGGGAATTTTCAAAGTTTATTATACATTGTTTATAAATTATGTTTTGTTACTCTTATTTGAATTGAATTGATTTTTTAAGAATATTCTATTTAATTATTGTTATTGTCCTCATTATTGTGTTTTCTTTTATTATAGTTAAATAACTTTTATATTAGGGGAACTAATTATCATGTGTAATTTCTCTGAATAAATAAAGTTTATATTATTAATTTTTTTTTAGCATACTTTAACTAAATATTTTGAGTAATTTCTCTGAAAAAATAAAGTTTATATTATTAAAAAAAATAATATACTCTATGCCTTGCATTTATAATGGTATAAGAATTTTGGGTGTGCCCTTAAGTTATTCTTAGAAGCTTTTTCTTTTGTATATTAGTAAAATCAGTCTTTAATAATGAAAACACATAAAACTTATTATCCATATCATCGCTGTATTAACTTTACCTTCAACATTATATGAATATCTTTCTTATCTCCCTTTACAAGTAGGGATAACAAAAAAATGTCGGCATAGAACAAAAATAACAATTTTTTACTTTTTCCTCTGCCGGATACTCACTCTATTGGTACATTTATCGGCAAATATGAACCAACAATATAAACACTCATTATTTCCTTGAGTATGATCAATAGCTTTATTTAACATATAATAATATGTGATATTAGAGGATGCCATTCAAAGGATTCGCCAATGACGTCATGGATGTAACCATGAGAAGAGTCAATTTGTGTTCTTATGGAAGATATTTTTCTTTTTGAATTGTTGTTCACTCATCAACAGCTGCGAGTAATACTGAATTATATAATATCAAATGTTTTCTATTACTATTCACATTTATTGTAATCAGACACATAAAGAACACCACATTTTTCTGTTCCCTATTTATAAAAAAATCTTGAAAATGTATGTTTGTAATATTGTAAAAATAACTATGTTTCTTATAAAATATCAGTATTTTTTTACTCTTATTAAAAGACTTTCCGGTTCGTTAAACTTGATTCATACTTGATTGGTTATTCGTAAGAGAGTGCATCTGTCAAGTTACACAGGCATATTGTGTTTACCCCTACCTACATGCCAACATACATATATATTAGATAAATAGTCATTATTGAAACCAATTGAATAAGAAATTCAATTGTGTACTTTTTCTTCTATGGAATAAATGCATATATTCCCTCAAAAAACATTGCAATTATTCAATGATGTATGATGTAAAACTTTTCATTTAAAATAATGGGCCCCTATTTCTTGGGACTGGTCCTAGGTCAGAGGTTTTTTTTTCTTTATGCTAGTGTTTTGATTAAAGCAAATTCTTGCACATATATATAATATAACTTGTCCATGCAAATAGAAACAATTAATATGCGATCTTAGGTTCGTGATAATTTAAACGATATAATGCAACTTATTCCAATCCATTGGATGCAATTCCACTAAGCCAAATAGGCAAAAATATCTTATTGCAAGTAGACGATTAAGATATTAGACAATGTATACCATATATTTGTAATAAATGCCTAAATACTTATTTTAAAAAAAAGTGTTAATATTTTCATTTACGTTCTATAATTATATTTCAAAAACTAGATATCAAATGGTTTTCCCACAGTTGTTATATTATAAGAATGTTTCATTAAACAAATATATATAACTATATATATATAGATATATATGATATATATATATTATATATATATATATATATATAGTGAAATACTATCTTACAATAGATATCATTTATAATACTTTCCTTTCACCATACAGAATTAATATTTAAGATATTTGATTTCACAAAGGTTAAGTCATAAAAGTTCCATGGTGGATTATTTACTTACTTTTTAATAAATATATTTACTGAACAAATTGAATGTCTCTGCTTACCGATCATGACCTGTCTCGCCATTTCTTGCGTAATGAGGGTATCGCCGTACATGCAGTCGCCTGCCTGTGATGAATTCAGGACCTGTGCATAGGGCATATTTGGAGGGGGAGGCATAGAAGAAATGATTCCATTGTCGATGAGGCGTTCCATGGATTTAGAAGTGTCCACTCCTTTGGAGCTTTCCATCAAGCTCTATGAAGAGAAAAATAATATTATTAGAGTCTGAAAAGTCTTTATGGAGAAAGTCTGACTACAGCGACTGGTGTAAAGGTAGTTAATTAAAAACTATCATGATAAATTTTATATTAGTATAATTATATTAATATATATTTTTAATGTCGTAATTCAAATTCACACGGATTGGTTCACTCTATGAAACGAAATAGGTAATAAAAAACAATAAGATCCTTATTTGATTAAACAATTTTAATGCTTTTTAATGTCCTCACCAATGAAATTCAGTCATAAGGACATGCAATAGATTTTTTTCATTTTTCTTCATGATTTAATTTAATAATACAAAAATGTTATCTCAATTTATTATATATTTCTAGGATAAAAAAAGCCTTTGCTTCTTTACCTGTTGTCTTCGATGCATGAGGAGGTCAGGGGTTTGGCTGTGGCGTTCGTTAATGATTTCTTTGGGATGAGTAGATGGGGTAGTAGCCATGAGGTATGGCGTAGTTCCGGAGAGCGGTGGATTGACCCCATAGTAGTCGTAGCAGCAGGGAGTGGGGTGCCCCACTTGGACGGATGATGAGGGGGGTACCTGAGAGGAGGTTTGAGCAAATTCGGTTTAGTGTATGTGCTCCACCGGAGTAGGCCAGTGGCTCCCCGGCTCTACAAGGGATCCCATGGAGAGACGAAGGGATGGATCCAGGGGGACGCGGTAGCCTCCCAGGGGGTGAAGGTACTGAGGGAGCGGCGGTGGAGGCGGGCCCGCGAGGCATGCAAAAGGACTGGGACGCCGGCGAAAGTAATGCTCGTCGAAGCCGTCTTCCTCGTCCCACTCCATGATAACCCCCGCCGTAGTGATACATTCGCGCACGGGCTAAATAAAAAAGGATGAATATAATTGGAGATAACAAATGAGACTATTATCTGATACGTGAGGGTTGGAATTTAAAAGGGGTGGTAATTATTTAAAGACCCCGTTGATTATATGAAACCAAAGCATTTCTCTTAACTTGCGTCAAATGGTGAGGAGGGAAAATCGTTTAAAGTTAATAATTTTATTATTCAAAACATAAATATCATCTTCTTTTGTCATATGAATTAATGTAAGGAAAAATGAATATATTTGTTGGCAGCCAAATATCTTAACAATCATTAATATCAGTACATAAGTCAAATAATTCATAAGATCTTATTATTTAGCCGTCGGACAAATTGATGGGTTTTGATTCTCATTTCTTAGATTATGCAATTGTGGACTCCGAGATCCGGGTCTCCACTATTTTAAATAGTTTTGCAGGAAAAAAAGCACAAGATATTCAGAGCAGCTTTGAAGAAAATTATTATAAAATAATACTCGAATAATAATATAATGTCGTGCAATATTTCAAACAAACAAAAAGGATATAAAAATCTTGAAGAAGTTACGAAGATTAAGTACAATCATAAAATCTTAGAAGCGATTTAATATTTATCGGAAGGAGAAGCCATTCATTTTTGTATCGTTATAGTATTATTTAGTACAACACAGAATATTACGTCAAAAAGGGCTAATAGGGACTAAGAACTGAGTTGAATTCGGTGGAAAATATGTTTGACGTTAAAAATAAGTGTTTGCTTGCTTTGAATTATTCTTAAGCAAATTAAGGATACAAAATAACACGCTCATAAGGTGAAATGTTTTTTAAATTATTGCATCTGGGGATTTGTGTAAATAAATGAGTTTTCAACTCAAGTTTAAATATTGTTTACAAATATTTTTTGTATGTTTGGTCGCAAGAAAATCAAATTAATATAAGTTGTTCATGACACAAGCATGTATTTTATTAATGTTTCAAATTTATTCCTCAATTTATAAAGGTATGGATTATCAATAACTCATGTTGTGAGCATTAAAGCATGAAAAAAAGTCGATAAAAATTCATCATGTTTCCTGGTGTTATATATATATTTTTTGACAAATTAAAATATTTGTAATATATATATATATATATTAATATCAGGAAAAGACAGGGACACTATTTTTCAAGCTGGGACGGGACTTGAATATATTTTTGGTCCTTCGTCATTCTGAAAGTAACGACTTTTTTTAGAAAATAATTTTTCTTAAAATTTAAAAACCATTTCCTAAAGAAAGTGATGACGTTTTTGTAGAAAGAATTAAAAAAAAATTAAAATTATTAATAAAAAAACCGTCATCACTTACAGAATGACGAACGAACGAAAGTATTAAGTCCGGGACGTTCCAAAAACAGCCGCTTAAATAGAACCCTAAAAATTTTTTTTTTTGAAATATAAGGCCTATTTTTTCGTACGAAAAACATTGAAATTATAAAACGGATTTGAAATGCATTGACATTTTACAAAAATAAATACTCTAACATTAACGGCTATTCTTACTTAGGACGAAGATCACTGGGTTTGAACCATTAAAAATGAGAAAAATCCTGATTTTCCAAAAAAGGTCATAAAGGCCAAATCTTTTTCGGACGATATTTTTAAGCAGCATTTTTGGAATCTATGTAAAAAAATGGGACTCAAATTAAGAATTCAGCCTGGGAGCAAATAAAACCTTAATTTTGCTACATAGTGTAATCATACATTAACCTAAGACACAAATACGTTGAATAGAATATTTAAAGAATAAATAATCTTTTCAAATTAATACAAAATTAAAATTTAAAAATAATTCAATTTGAATTCACGAATAAAGATGTTAGGCAATTTTTTGAGATGGTGATGATATTATATCAATCTTTTAGACGGTTATGGATTAATAAAATGTTATAGAAAAAGTTCTACTGTATATACATACATAGGGATATACGTAGAACTCTTTTCCTGATCGTCCTTATCTCCCATATCTTAATTAAACTGCACAATGTAATTTACCTCATAGCTACCATGTGAGGAAGAGATATCTCTCTATTGATCCAAAGAAGTTTATTATATTGGTATACAACGGCATTCTCATAATAATAGATAAGTGAAATACAATTATTAGATGAAAATAATTACGGCCATTTATTGTGGGATATAAAACATGGATATATATATAAGGCTCGCTATGTAATTTGTTGCAAAAGTAATCTTAATCGGGAAAAACAAGTTTGTCTTTATATGCTCAGATAAAGAAAAAGTTTATTGGGTTCTTTATTCTAGTTATCTAAATATTTAATACAATAATCTACTTAATTAAAACCCAAAAAGTATTTGTATAATAAAAGTCTTAATGATTTTAACAAAAAAAAAATTAAAATATAGTTTATTAGAATCACAAACCTACTCTGATAGAATATAATCTCAAATGTAAAATATTGAGAAAAGAAAGCTGAAAGGAATAGGAAAATGTACTTCCAATTTAAATATATACTTCAAAAGCTTAGAGAGTTTCTTTGTTTATTATGATCTTCATAGTTTAAGAAGCGTAGGTAACAAATAGGATGCGGTAAAAAATTTAAAATGGTCAATAATATATTTTATTAATGCTTTTACAACGTACAAGCAATTGTATACCACCCCTATCCCCCCAACAGAAACAATGGAGCATAATAAATCTTCTATGGCGGACACTTGTACATGGATACTCTTTTTGGGGGTCCTTGAGTGGTCAGTGGTCCGACAGGTTTTTACCATAATTTAGAGCAAAGATCAACTAAAGTAGAAACAAAATAGTTCGTTATAAGTTATAACTGACTACCCTCAGCGTTTGAGCACAGGGCGTCTTGATCAAAAAGACTAACATGAAGAACCGCCATGTCCACAGGAGTCGGAAGTGAAGAGGGTTTGTTTAATGAGTCGTAGAAGTCATACCTTATCGGGTCTTGGCGTATTCAACGGGCAAGCCTTGCATTTTCCGTATTTGCAGTTATCGCTCCTGCATTGAAGTCTTTTGCACCTTCCATAGTAGAAAATCTTCCTAGGTACAATCCCAGGCGAAACCGCCGCCTGAAAAGAATACCCTCATGCAAAAGAGTTCAATGCGAAACGCTAACTGCAAATACGGAAAATGCAAAGGCGTGCCGTCGAGTACGCCTGACACGCCCTTATCGTTAGGAAAATATATGAACACTCACTAAACCTGTCCTCCAAAAAAGAATAATAACAACGGAGAAACTAAAAATCCAACTCTGCCGACAATTTACAAGTTACTCGCCAAAAATATTTTGAAAAGGGTGGAATTATTATCGAGAATGAAAGGTATGACTCCTGGGAATCGAGGGCTATTCTTTACTTTTGATCAAGAAAGAAATGGACTATAAACCATCGTCAATTATTATAGACGATATGTAAGCTTTCATGCACTTCTTAAAATGGCACCGTCATTTAGTGTGTCATTATTTTCTAATATTTGATTTGATTATATTTTTAAGTTAAAAATAATAAAATATATAATTAATTTGTGTTCGATTTTTGTAATTCTAGTTCTGTTTTAGATATCCAATAATTAACTACAGCTATGAACTCTGCTAATTTCTTTTTAATATT
>CP045901.1:16818920-16852493 GCA_013387185.1 Caligus rogercresseyi
TAGAAGAAGAAACGGATAAATATGTATATGTTTTTGTATATATTATGTAATTCATTTTGATTTTGAAAAAGGAAATACCATTTAGCGTAAAAATAGATATTAATTTGTGTACTTTTATGCATTTTTAGTACATAATATGGAAATGACTATTTTTATGTTTTTTCAGCATCCATGCAAAAAAATTAAACTTATATGCTTATATATATATAGTTGTACTATGTAGTATCATCGATTTTATATACATTTTAATTTATAATATTATTTATATACATCTTCTGAACTGTGAATAAAAAATGGTAGAAATAGTTCAGTTTAACCATTTGTAGGAATTATCTTTATACCTTACGGTATGCATTCTTTATTGCATTTCAATGCATTTTCCAAGAAAACATTGTTTTGGCTTTACTCATTTATAATGATGATAATTAAAGGACATTACTATTAATTAAAAATGCAGAAAATATAATTATAGTTTATACTATGATCATTAATTAATTTTAATAGATTACGACATATCTTTAGGGATTCATTAGATGTACATTCTTTATTAGAAAGTATTTTCATATATAAAAAATATTACGATTAAAAGATGTACCGAGTGTTGATTAAAATTGAGGACACTACATTTTAATAATACGTTCCTGAATTGAGAGGTTTAATGTGAAAACTTGCTGAGGACCATTTCTTGTATAACCGTTTTTCTTACTTATTTGCTTACACTCCTGTATTTGTTCGACTCAAATAACCATGACATGGAAGCCAAACGTGTTACTGGTTGCACACTTCTCGACGAAAATTTGGTCAAAACAGTCATTGCTAACCATTTTAAGTATGTCAGGAGCTTCGTATACAAGATCAAAAAATGAAAAATGAATCAAATGACTTCAAACAAAACTCTGGAAGTGACCAGCAGAAAACTTTTGATCCCACCATTTTCAAAAGCCACCTCAAAAGCGACCTAAAAAAGTAAATGTCCGCTTTGACTAAAGATCTTTAGCCCCTCACAAAAGTCAAAAGATGGGTTGGAAAAGCCATAGTTGACTCAAAAACTGCGTGGATGGAGACAGGAAAGGTCCAAGAAGATTTTAAATTCCACGAAGCCGAACGGAGACTGCATTACTTTTTTTCTCAGACGAGAGGACCTTTACGGTCAATCCCGACATTAATCGGTAAAATGATCAGTTTCTTGTGTGGGGAAACACAAGAAGATGCTCCAAGAAAGTTCCATATAACTACAAAACACCCAGCTTCTTTGATGATGCTTGGTGTAGTTTTATACACAGGTGATATCCAATCATCAATTTGTTTCCCTGCTGAATTCCGGCTTTCGTTAATAAATTACACTAATGTGATGTGTCGAAAAGTAATTCCTTGGATAAAAGATTGCTGGTAATCGTCTTCTAGTTAAATGTGGCGCCTACACATATCTCCAAAGCAATTCAAGCCTTCTTGGACTAAAATCTTTTTTTTGGGGATATGTGGCCTACTATAAGCCTGATTTGAATCATTTGGGCTCTCTATAAACGCACTCGTAGAGACCGAGGTCTGCATAAACCCAGCAAAAATATCTGAATCCTGAAACATTACGGTAATAAAGTCTGATCCTCTATGCCTGCCAAGTACATTCCAGATGTCTGCGTCAAAGTCAGACCTCGACGTTAGCGATTTGTAATGGCGAAAGGGGGATATATCGTTTAAAACTTGTTTATCATATTTTTGAAGATTTCATTGCTTAATAAATTTCTTCTGAAATAAATATAGCTCTTTAGGGACATGATTACATATTTCATTTAAGTGTTCTCGATATCTATCAACAGTCGGTAGTTATAAAAGTGCTGGAAAACTTGTATTTGTTAATAGATCATTAGAACGTCTGCATTTTATTATTCTGTATGACAAATTAGAGCCATCAATATATATTATGGGACGAAGTTGTTGCCTATTCATTTTTTAGTATGATATCATAATATAAATATATTTGCATATTAAAACATTAATTATTTTTAATTGTCATAAGTACTACATGCCTCAAGAAAGCCATTAATTTCATTTTTTTGTTATTCTACATTTTCCTCGTTTAACTTCCATGTATTAAAACATCCATGATAATTTTCAGCTTGTACAAATAAATCCAATTTAATGGAATAAGACACGTTATTCGTCTCGCTTAGGTCATAAAAATACAATTATAGTTTATGACTGCTTTAATAAGACGTAGACATTTTTTATCCGTTAAAAAGTAGACTTTTATATAAGTTTATTTTATCACTGGATGGTAATTTTAAACTATATATATATATATATATATATATATGTATGTATTTGTAAATGACAAAGGATCTGTGTAAGGCCTTGCTTCGAATCCTTAATCCTTTCGTTTGCTCGTGTAATGTCATTAAAAATCACTGGATAGCGAAAAGTCAGCTCTATTGGCCATTTAGGCATATCCTGTATTTCAATACACCCTTTTGCAACCTTTTATAACTTTAATGTATATCTGTAATAATATATCTGTGCGAATAAGATTTGAAATTTTAAACAATTCCATATTAGAAAATCATGAGCTAATGGTGTGCTAGTGGCAGTATTTAGAAATTTAGAATAAATTAAAACCAATTTAATATCTTAAATGCTTAATTCCTTAACTAAAAAACTTTACAGAGTAAACATTTCAATTCAATAGGCTATTTTGCTTATAAAAAATATTACTTCATATCTCCATGGACGAAGTTCTAACGAGCCAAATAGGAAAAAAAACTACAAAACTTCAATATCGTTTTTAAAAAAATTGACTATTTATTAAATATTAAAACCCTTCAAGATATACTAATGAATAGTATTTTTTCAAATATATTTTATTGTTTTATTATGAAAATCCGTTATATTATATTTTATTAAAATATGTATAAAATTTTAGTGATATTTTATGAAAGCAAATTAGCTGTATATAATTTTTTCGCTTTTTATTGTTATTTATTTTCAAAATATAAGGTTTTATACATTTAAATACGCTAAATGTTAGAAAAAATATAAAGTACTTCCTAGTAATAAAAAACTCTATTAATATATTTGTATATAAAAGATAATGTCATAAGGGAGCTCCATAGCCGTGCGTGCTAAGGCGTGTCTCAATGTTGGGGGCGCAGGTTCGAATCCCGAGAGGGGATGGTCATTGTTGGTCTACCTCATTGATAAGATCCTAGGTTCGTTAGACTAATTTAATGCTATAATGCTTATTTATATCCTATCGGATGCAATTCTATCGGACCAATAGGCAAAAAAAAAAAAAGATAATGTCCAATGAAGAATACATTTTTGTTTCTTTAATGTTATTTAGTCACATCTGATTTTTTTAATTTGCAAAACAAAGCTACGGTATCCTTAGTCTACATCTTGAGTTATTTTGGAATAATTTTGATAATGTTGAATAGACTTTTTCGAAAATATAGTATTATATTCTATGAATATCGAATGCAAGACAATTACGGATCACATCTGGGTTGCACTTGGCATAAGAGGTCATCCTGGAGGAAAACTTTAATGTCTCTAAGTTCTATAACCGACAAACGTTGAGATACAACTTATAAGAATGAAATATAATTTACTCAAACCAACATATTTTCTAATATTGAGTTTGTGTGTCTGACAGCAAACAACTATAATTTACGCTACTGGAGCTGTAATTACCAAATTCACTGCGCGAATCTTTAACTTTCTCTCGGAAACACTTAAGAAAAATACGAAACAGAGATCAAAAGAGATATATATTTATAACCAACTGCATAGGAGGGGAGGAACTAAAATTCAACGCGATTATCATCACACTTTAACAAATAATATATGCAAAGAGATCGTTGAGGGATTTGGAAGTAGAAGCGAGCTTACCATAATAAAATTACAAAGTTTACACAAAAATTTAGTTTCTTGTGTTTCGATGATTTTATATGCTTTAAACATTATCCGTTGTAAGTCTTTTTTTACTGGAGTTATAGTTTTTCTACCCGAAACTGAAACACAGTTTACGCCAAATGGCCATGGACAAAAATATGATATTTAAATTTAATATAATTTATAAAACGCTAAAAATAACGATTATTATTAATAAAACGACTTAGTAACATTATAGTTAAGGGTTTGTTTTTGATGTTTTCAATCAATTCTAATAATTTAAATAATAATATATTACTTGCTTTCAATTTTATAAGATTATTTTATTTACACTTTCTATTTGGTTTTTTTTCTTATCTCGATTCATGAAATAGAATGTATGTGATAATAAATGAAAGTGATTTGAATTTTTTTTTTCAAACTACATATTTCATTTATTATTACAATTTCTTTAGATTATATAAATTGTAAAATAAAACTTTGATATATTGTTTTGTATCTATAAAAAATAGTCATCTTATTATTATGAAAATACAATGTGTTATTTCATTTCTGCATTAAAATATTATGCATGGAGGATGAAAGCCTTGCCATAGCTTTCCAGAATTTATAGTTAAAGTTTGATCGTAAAAAATAGATCAATTAATTATATTAAAATGCAAATGGAAAATAGGGCAAGCCAAAGTTATCCCTTAAATTATTTTGGAATAAATTAAGTTGCTGAGACTCTGATAATCATTTTATGGACTTGGTGAAAATGTATAATTTTGGTTTTCTACGGAAGTTCATATGATATAGTATTTATTAAGCATATATGGAGATTTTTATTTTTCAATCACATAAGTAAATTGTTTATAGAAAGTTTGTTTACTACTCTAAGATTTTTAATATGAATCAAATTTATACAAGAACATAGACTTTCTTTGAGAAATGTCATTAATATATATTTATTTTAAAATAATTGGTGCTGCAAGATCTCATGAGTTCAAAATTAGTTTTTGTTTATATATATATATACAATACTCAAAATAAATTTGAAATATTCATTGGGGCATTTTCTAAAACACAAACTATTTTATATAAATCCTGGGGGATACTCGACTCTCAAATCCAAAAAATGTGAATTATGAATCACCCTAATCTATATATATCTAATATATATATATATATATATATATATATATATCTATTATATATTATATATATATATATATATAAATTGTATATATATAATCAATGATATAATGAAGCACTGTCTTGTTGTTTATAATTATATTTTCTTTACACCATACATTTTATTACAAAAAAAATATTTCATTAGAAATAATTATTGATATTTCCTTACGATTTATTTTGATGTTATACAGCTGAATAAATATATAAACATAATAGATGTTTTTTGTCATATTCAATGCATAGCAATGAGACAGAATAAATGATATGTAAACTACAGTTATATGTATATAGGTATAAGCCGATTACTAAATAACAACGTAATGTTTACATATTTTCAAACAAAGAAAGTTAAATATAAAAACTATTTTTTTAACTTACTGAATATAATTAAGAATATATTATTTACTTTACTTGACCATCTCTTGTTTTTCTAGGTTGACTTAAGCGATCAGAGGACGATTCTGAGACCTCAGTGACGACCCAATGGGCAAGAAGAAAACTGGGTGTGGGGGTGATCTGAGTAAAAATAAAAAAGGCGTTCCCCTGTATTCTCGAGAAGATATTCGAGAGCAGTACTGCATCAACGAGAAAGAGCTTCATGTCCTGGACAAAAATCAACGAAGGTCCTTCCTAGGATGCTTTACAAATCATAATCAGGTAAGAATATTGGATTTGTAACTATATTCATTTCTGTTATTCGTTTTTTACTCAATATATAAAGCAATATTAACGAGTTATGAGCCGAGAAGGAAGAGGGAACATTGATAAACTAAATAGAAGAAATATATATTTCGTGTATTTATTAGTCGACGATATATATATATATATACATTGCAAAGAGTGGTCACACCCTTTCCTCAAAATCCGTTACTAAAAAGTTGGTACAAAACTACTTATGACAAGAAGAGTTTCTCAAAGTGAAAAACAACAATTTAGATTAAAGTAATCTTTTTGCGGTTATGATTTTGATTTAATTTAAACCTATGAAAGGTTCATATTTAAGATGGCTTGTTATGGTTCTTTTTCGTAACTATACTCTGTAATTTAATCAAATCAATAATTATTAATAGAAGTTAGAAAAGTCATTTGGAGTCTTTTAAAGATATATTCTAATATACTTTAACCTTAATATAGTTTAACCCTTTCAGAGCATGTGGATATCTTATTTTTTTTAAACAATAATATTTGAAGTATGCCAACCGACGAAATTAATAAACTGTTTGCTTAAGTACTCTATAATAAAGCTATAAAATAATTTAATAAAACTATTTTCATTCTTGAGTCGGTTAAGCTATAATTTGGCTTTTTGCTTATATTTAAACGTTAACAAAATCGTATCTCTGCAATGTACTTGAATTGAAATTTAGTAAAAAAGTTTTTACAAATTTATTCAAATGATTTATCAAAGAAAATTTGAATATGAGATAGAAATGAAGTAAATAAGAAAATGAAAGTCAAAATGTTGTAATCAATGGACAAAGATAAATATTTCATGTTCATGCGAGTTTTAATCATTGAAAGAAAAAGTTTGTTCATCATTTTGGACAACTATTCTTTGTAGCGTTAATTCTCTCAATTTTCGTTTTAATTTTAAGAAACTTAAAACTTTTTATTAACATATATGATAGGACATTTATAAAGTTTTTGTTGTTGGAAAGACTCTTAAAGTTGTGTGCAACGTTCGCTTGTCATGAAGACAATTGTCAAAAATTATAAGCTCTTCATTTTGATTTATTATTTGAAAGCTTGGAAGATTTTGATAAGCGAATAGTTGCATTCAATAATTAATCCCAAGAAAGTAGAGAGATCCTCTTATCCTTTGTATTTATTAAAAATATAATTTTGAGATTGTCAAAAAGTATTTTGAAAACTAATCTTTCACATGATAATCTTATTTGCTTCCTAATATTTTTTTTTCGTATAATGATGTAATAAATATTTGGACAACTGGAGAAAGAACAAAAAATGTATTTTTTTAGTTTAGTAGAAGCATGTTCGACTCCTTATGTTTGAGGCTCAGGTTCGACTCTCTAAAGGGGCTGGTAAGTATTAGTCAACTTCATTATAATATGTTTATATTCGATGGTAGAATTTAATGCTATAATGTTATTCATAGTCAGTTGAATGTCATTTCATCGAACAAAGTAAACAAAAAAAGAAGATATTAAAAAATGACATTTTAGAGATATAAATTTTGGTAGATTATTTTTTGCTTGTTGTTTGAGGGTAAGATACAAGAGTACGAATTGAAGTCGAATTTCGAATCCAAGGTGGAATCGAATTAACGATCCCAATTCCTAAGAACACACACAGCCACTTTATAATATTGTTTTACACTCAATCTATCTCGGGAAGCCAAACAGTAACCAAATGGTAGACTAAAATAATATATCCATATAGAAACAATTTTAAGAGAAAATCCTGCATCGACTAAATTACTTTTAGATAAATACTAGCCATTGCCGCTCCGCGGCTGTGGCTAGCCCTGCAGGCGGCTGTGGCCTACGGCATCAGCCATTTTATACATGGTAACATATCTATGATAATTATTGAGGCGAGGATTGAACCTCCATCAACAATGAATGATGTTAATATTTTTGAAAAAAGGAGAGGGAAAAAATATATATATTCCAGTAAATCCTGATTAAGTTCTCTCCTTATACGACAGTAATATATTTGTATTTAGTTTCTTTTTTTTTCCCTTTTCTTATTTTAAAATAACTTTAACGTCTCTTAAAAAAGTACCCCCAGATACTTACCAACACCAGTGAGGCATATTAAGAAATATATATCCTTTGAAAATGATTTTTAATAAATATTTTAGATTATGTGTGCACAAGGTTTTTGGACTTTTGCACTAAAAAGTTTAAGGAATACTACATATATTTCTCTCTATGAAAAACGCCTTCTTAATGAACTAAGAGCAATGCTCTCCTCCGTAAAACGTACTTCATGATTTGGAGTGAATAACATTTCAAACATTTTTTGCGGCAAACGATTTTCATTGTACATGTCAAAATAGCATATTCATAGAGCTTCTCCCTTCTCTCCCTCAGAATTCGGAGCGCGTTCACTTGTGTCTCCTGTAAGAAAAGGGGGAATACAAAACAAACATGTAGCAGTGCGACTACGCAATGACGTCACTGGAGAACGATTATGTCTATCTATTATAATATCAATCAATCTCTCTATATCTATCTATCATGCGAATAACGATAAACGATAACGTTTTTCTCAACCAAACGCAATCTGGTCTGATCATAATCTAACCTAGCCCAGAACCATCACAGGGTCAAGATGCATCTGTGTCAAATTTTAAGTCTCTACTTCTGTAGTTTCGGCGTCTATAGAGGACGACGGACGGACGGAACAACTCCCATTATAATATAGACGACGACGGACGGCACAACTCCAATTATAGTGTAGATGAATAATGTCATATATGGCATTTATTGTTTAATACCAACAACAGAGACTCATATAGGTTAGACGATGGTTCGTTATAAGAACTTTCTTCTGCGTTATATGCATATCAAAATCCTAACACATCATTCGTTTATTTAAATGAAGCAGTGCTTATCATGTCTTTAATATAGTGACGGTTGCATTAAATAAAAAAGCAGAAATAAAATGCATTTCCACCTACCATATATTATGTTTTTATATTATTGAATTATTATTACTTTTGAAATTAAACTCAGTTTATAGGAACCACATTTCCATTTCATAGGAAATACTTTACCTCCTTTTGGTTCGGATCCTTGCATCGTTCATATAAAAAATGCATTTTGCCATCAGATGAAAATATTCATTTGCTTTTATATTATTTGATAAAAAAGTGATTAATTATTTGTAAAATATTTTTAGTATTTACAAAATAAAATAATGCATGACGTCAGTTTCTATTTATTTAAGGAGAGCATCCTGCAAATGAAGTTGAAGGATGGTAATGTTTGAAAAAGCGGGTTTTTGTACACTGAACTACCAAGGGTCATTTTTGACATTTTTTACAGATTAAAACTGGGATATCTGGGCTCACGATATGGCTAAACTCTGATTTTTCGTGTAGCTGTTTAATTTTATGTTACGTTTCACATACTAAAATTTTGCATTTGTGCTCAATTGAAAATCAAGACATGCAGTATCAAAGAAACGCATGCATTGCCAATTTGACAATTGTAATAATAAAACTTTCAATAAATGCCTGTATGTGAATGGTTCTGTTTGACAAATTATTTAAACTACTGACAAAATACCATAACAAATGTACAAATTGCTTAAAGAAAATAATATTATATATATACCATATAATATATATATATACATATAAATATGTGGAATTTAATGTTCCTAATATTGACATGCGAATATAGTCTTATGAATAAAAACTATTAAATGTATATATTGGCATTAATGACCCTTAATGGGGGGGGGGGGGGTTCAACGTCTGGTAGTTCTAGCGTAATACCTTTAAGAAGGTCAAATACAATGTAAGGACACAAAAAATTGGTGAGCGAGCTCGCAATTACCAGAACGAGACACGGAAAAACTGCGAGCTCAAGAGGATAAGGATCCAGCCCAGCTAGAGGACATGAATCGGCTACTTATGAAGTCAAAATCACAAATTCTATCTAAGGAATTGTGCAAGGCCTTTTTGCTAGTAACATTTCTTGGAAAAAGCTGAGCAATCCGATCCTCAGAAGGTTTTTTTTGGAAAATAATATGGCTATATCAAAACGTCCCTGAGGAAGGCATATTTGCCTGAATATTCTCAGAAATCATGAAAAAGATGCGATCCGAGCTGTACGGTCAGCCTTTGTGGATTGATGGTAGCATTGATGTAGTTGGGCGCAAAGTCGTCAACGTCCTAATTGGGCGTTTAGATGAGAACTCCTTTCATGTTCCATTTGTGGTTAAATACCGATTCGTCCCCACTTCTGACTCAAACACCACGGCTAGATACTCTCAGAATGATTGAGGCAAGCTTGGCAAAAATTCTCGTGACTGATGCAGCTGAGTATATGAGGAAGAGTGGACGAGACCTTAGGGTATTTATCCGTCTCTTATGCATGTGACATTTGTTAGTTATTTGCTTCGTCGTGTGGCGGATAAGGTCAAATACTATTTTGTAGACATAAATAGTCTCATTTCTTCGGTAAAAACAGTATTCTTCAAAGCCCCATCTCGACGAGCAAAATTCAGAAAATTTTGCCCTGGTCTAGAGCTCCCCCCTGATCCAATTATGACCAGATAGGGACCCTGTATCCGGGAAGCTGTTTGATATAGTCAGAATTTTGAGCAAGTCAAAGCAGTCGTGGATATGTTTGACCCTGACGATGCCAAATGTATATCCGTAGTCGGTGGATTTTTAAAATGAAAAGCATCCTAGTTGACTTAACATTTATTACAAGTAATTTATCGTTTCTGTCAGATTCAATTACCAGCCTGGAGACTGCTGAAATTACACTAGAAGATGGACTCAGAATCATTGAAGATGCTGAGGAAAGGTTCAACAAGATTCCAGGTGACACCGAAGAGGTTTTAAAACTAAGTTGGATTTCGTTGTATAGAAAGACCCTGCTCTACCATAGACAGGTACAAGATGTGCTGCTAGGCAAATCTGGAGCTGTTCTTCCAGATGAGATGTGCCAATGGATGGAGCTATTCTAAAATACTGTCCCAATACCTCGGTAGATATGGAGAGATCATTTTCGCGGTTGAAAATGTTTATCCGACCGTCGCCAAAACCTCACCGAGAACATTTTTGCTGAGATTATTGTATGTCACTGTTTTTATGAAAGAATAAATTCACATTAAATCAAATTTGAAGTCTATATAATTAACATTTTTTACTCATTTGGGTAACATTAAAAAACATTTTTTTTTTTTTGCTCATTTGGGTAACATTAAAAAAACATTTTTCGGCCAAAATCATCACATTTTTTTCCGCTCTCTAGTAATAATAGATTCTCAATCCCGTGTCCTCAAGAGCAGCAAAGAATGGATCTATTTGTAACTCAATGATTATTCAGAATAGGGAGCTCTATAGCCGTGCGTGTTAAGGCGTGTCCAACTCTCAATGTTGGGGGCGCTGGTTCGAATCCCGAGAGGGGATGGTCATTTTTGGTCTACCTCATTGATAAGATCCTAGGTTCGATAGACTAATTATAATGCTATAATGCTTATTTATCCAATCGGATGCAATTATATCGAACCATATGGGCAAAAAAAAATCCAGAAATGCAGTATCAAAGATACGCTGGCACTGTTTGTGGAAAATGTAGTAAACTTATGGACAAAATTACCAAATATAAATGCCAAAATTGTTTAGACGAAAAATAATATATATGTGAATTTATTGTTCTTCATATTTTACATGGAAATGTAAACTTATGAATAAAAACTATAAAATGTAATATATGGGTCCTTAATGACCCCTAATGATTGTTCAAGGGGCTCTACTGTCTGGTAGTTCTAGTGTTAATGGAACTGTCAAGTATGTAAAAAAGTTCCGGTGAAAGATCTTAGTGTTGAAGAATATTCTCATTTATACTCATTCTTCTCTTGTTGCTGTTGTTGTATGATATATTACGGAGCTAATATAACTCTACCCTTCATGGCTACTAAAAAACATATATCCTAATATACAAACAAATAATGAAACAATAATAAATATTAAATTGAAATATAACCGAATAAATATATATACATATATTTTTATTATATTAAGGAGCTAAAAGGATTTAGACAGCCCTGCAATAGTCTTTGCTACTCTCCGAGCACTTGATAAAGTGCATGCCTCTCTTAATGGCTGTGACAAACTCCAGGCCTTTGAAAGGTAAACAGCAGCGACACAGTTGGTAGAAATGGGTTTCTTGAGGCATATTGTAGCACTACGAGTGCGCTCATCGAAGCCCTCTGAATCCTCTCCAAGGGACACTTGTTCATAGCTTTCCAAGCAGATATGGCAGCTGCTTCACTAAGATCTCATTTACAGATGGAAGATGTAACCTGTCTTGAAAAGCATAATCAATTACCTTGTGCAAGAACAAATATTATAATCTATTTTTATATACTGAAGGGAAGACTTTGGGTACCCAGTATAATAAATATGATTTGTAGTATTGAAAAATCTCGCTCTACTTGATCATAGAAGCTTCAACGATGCTCTGGCTACTTACATGCATAAGCAGTGTGAGCATTTCACTGAATAGGATGATAGGATTTTGGTTATCGTTTTTTTTTTTTTTGCCTATTTGGCTCGATCGAATTGCATCCGATAGGATATAAATAAGCATTTATAGACATTATAGTTAGTCTATCGAACTAGGATTATCAATAGACCAAAAATGGACATTCTATTGAACCTGCAATTGAGAGTGAAATCGTTCATCGTTCACGAAACGATTACAAATGGACAAATAACTGATATATATCTATATATTTCTGGGATTGATATGTGAAATTGACTCCAATGGATTATTAACATTTGATCTTTCATATGGAGTCCAGAATACTTCTTAAAGACTCTTACTGCACACACACACATGTACCTTCATCCTTTCTGAGCATAATTCTATTTACCATTTTTCACAAGCAAATATATACACACTAATGCTTACACAAAGGGAATAAATATCATAAAAGCCTTTGGAAAATCCTTACTTAAAAAAGGATATAAGGAGTTGTCTTACGCATCATTAAGGACAAATCTCTTTTGTAGGATTTCCGTTATCCTTTATTGGCTGAAAAGTCGCTTAACATAATGACATGGGGGCATACATAATATGTATGCAGCGTAAACCATTGACAACAATGAGGATAATGTTGTGTTATTATCAAAATGGCCACTACTAATGGCTTTGTTCTTTGTTTGTAGGGGAAGAAAATAACTATATTAATAAGAACAGCTTACAAATGCAAAGAAAGTGTTTAAGTATAATTGTGAAGCATTGTTTAAAAAAATGTGTTTACGTATATATATTTCAGTTTTACATACTAAGCACTAGCTTTTCTCTACAAACGTTGCAATAAAAATATTCGTATATAATAGACATAAAACGATACATTAATAATGTGTCACTGAGACCAATTGTGAGAGTTAGCTCCCTCACAATTTTCTTGACATTCCTCAGGGCTTTGGCATTTCGCACTCAGGAGCTGGTTTCCAAAAAAAAATAACATTGGGCATTCGCGACACGCTTCGTTGAAATCGAATTCACTCTCCTTGTTCTTCCATCAAGCGAAACGAGTAAGTGCTTTCTTGTCTAATGAGCGGGCTTCAACATAAAAACTATTATTATTTTTAATATACTTCATAATTATTTTTTTCCTTCAAAAGATATTCATAACTTATTTGATAAGTTATCAAATCTCATATATTTAATGATAATTATGTCTAATAAAAGCACAGAAATGAAGGTCTACCAGAAGAAAAAAACAATTTAAAAAAGATATTTGACTTCCTTGAAATCAGTTTTGAAAAATATAATAAAATTATTATATTTCCAATTAAGTTAAGCAAAATATGGGACCATTTAAATGCTTTTTGTTAAGAACTATTCCAAAAGAGATAAAATTATGAACTAACTTGTCACTTTCGTCATTATCATCAATGTAGGTATATGTTTCTTTTAATTAGATAATACCTTTCAACATTATTCAATAGGTATTCCTCTTTAGTTCACACGATATTTCATATCTTTATCCGCTGTTTTTTAGTGAATATTTTTTAGCAAGTTCAAAAGTTGACTTTTATCAAACTAATTTTAAACTGTATTCCAACGATATATCTCATTTAAATCAATTAAAAGTTTTGTAGAAAGCTTTTATCCTTTTAATAGATGATGTTTAATCAATTTCTTCCTTTTCCAGAGCATTACTTCTCTTGTCCAAAATATGTAATTCCCAGAAATTTGTGAAACATTTAGACTCTTGAGTCTCTTTTCTTTCCATACAATGCGAACGCAATATGTATTTAAATATCTAAATAAGTTATTGAAGTGTATGAGATCTCCGTATTTTAAACTAAAGTGTTAATTACCTCCGCCGAAGGAGGTATTGTTTTCACTGGCGTTGGTTTGGTTGGTTGGTTGGTTTGTTTGTCAGCAGGATAACTCAAAAAGTGCGGAACGGATTCAAATGAAACTTTGTGGAGTTGTTGGAAATGCCAAAGGAACAAGTGATTAAATTTTGGAATCTCTGAGTCCTTCTTTAAGATGCAAAATGAGCTAAATACTAATAAATATTTCAAGTTTGCCTACTCTGCCAATAGATGTTGCTGTACTGTGCTCTCCTCTTTGAGAGCACAGCACAGCGACATGTATTGGCAAATGACAAAAAGACCAAGTGATTCATTAGGTGGGGATCGGCGGAGGTTTGCACTCTCTGAGTCCTCTAGTTTATGTTTGTTTTAAACGTTAGTGCTTGGTAACAACTGTTTGCTAGAATGAATATACTTACTGCCCCCCCCCCCCCTCGTAATATACGTTTTTCCTTGTATAAACTTTGTTGTAAACAACTGACTTCTTTGTAAACTATATTTTTCGAGAATATACAACGAGTAGTAAGTTTTCTCTTTAATAAATTGTAGTGGTGTTCCACAGTTCCGTAAACTTGTTATTTATGATCGTATAAAGTTATTCCCGATATTGTTGTTTTACGTATCTAAGAACTGAGTACCATTCATGTGTTATTTTTTATGAGGCTCTATACCAATAAGCCTAATTTTATACGATAATTTTATTTCTTATACATGTATATCATCTAGTTTTTTTATGGGTCATTTATTTAAAAATCATACATAACATAATATATACAATAATAAATAAAAATAGCAAGAGGGGTTGTGATAATAAAACATAAATAAACATTGTAGTTTAAAATTAACCTTCAGAAGCAAGACCCATTACATCATTAAAACATCATAATCTACATTATATATAGTGGAAGTGAGTAACACGAAATACAGGAAAAATATTGTAAATAGTATATAAGCACATTTCTTATTGCACGGCTCCCTCGTTGATGTCACTTGAAGTCCTCTTATATCTTCTAAAAATGAGTCTCAAACGAGAGTAAAAATGACAGGACCACTGAGGAAAAACATATCATTTAGTTCCTGGAATTGTCTATTTACGTAAAGAAGACGGGGCAATGAACAGAATTAATTTTTATATGATAAAGGTAAAGCGTTAAAGCAAAGTAGCGCATGCAAGGAAAAAGTAAACAAAAAAATGGCCAAAATTTTGGTTATTTTCTTTAACGTTAAATGTCGCTAGTCTATGAAATTACGTCACAATCCTATTTAAAACTGGTTTAAAGGGATTAAGTTTGATGATTTGAAATATATTTAATTGGAGACGTATAATGTAACGCATAATCTTATATACATACTTTTTGCATATTTGATTCGATATAACTGCAACCGTGTTGATATTATGCAGCATACTAGCGTGTAAATGAGTCCCTCGAGCCTAGAACCTTATCAATGAGCCCTATCCTTTCGGGAGTAGAATCTGCGCCCACACTATTGAGAGTTGAGCATACCTTAACACTCAGAGTTATCAGGCTCCCTTCTTATTAGATTGAATTCATTTGATACACTTTGAAGGAAAATCTTCTTCTAAATATAATGCATTAACACTTATTTGGAACTTGAAGAAAAAAAACATATAATCATTTTTATATAGTTATTTTGACACTTTTTGTAAGTCTCCTTTTGCTTTTCAGACAATCTTCTCTCACTATAAGTTTGAAAATCTCATCATGGTTTAAAAAACTACTGAACTATTTGTAAATTAATTTCGGACAGGCAATTGCTTAAATTTAAACATAAATAAACTTTACACTTTATAGTTATATCTTACAATATATACAATGTATTTTTTGTTCAACTAAAGCAACATATATATTATATATATATTAGAATTAAATACCGTAAAGTGTATAAGAAAATTAATATTCTGTTATAAAAATGCAATAAATTTTGATTTTTGTAATCTCACAACTTGCCACAATGTATTTATTGATGTTAAGTTAAACAAATTTGTTAAGCTCTTTCTTAATAAACTTTACGATTTGACAAATTATAGAATCCAAATTTTCTCTGCAAAAACGAAAACCTTGATTTTTACACAATATGATTACATACAGCAAAAAGTTTTGAGACAGTAATAAGTTTTATTTTCCATAGATGGAACTATACATATATTAAGAGAAAATGATTGAATAAAATATCCTATATACATATAAGTAATTCAAATATAAAAAGCCTTTCAAAAATGATGGATTTGATAATATGCAAAAAATCCAATATTATGATTTATTTTTATTTTTCTCCTTCGTCTTATCCACAAATCAAAATTGAGTTTGCGTGGAAAGTTTATATGAAATTAAATATGGGCAATTATATGTATTTATAATATATATATATATATTAGACCTCCCAAAAAAACCACTTTTTTAGTTCTTTTACATATACCCAGCGATTCTGGTTCATTTTTTGATGCTGAAAACGAGTATCTAAATAAAAAATCTCTAGCATTGTTAGAAATCGGACGTCACTGGTGTCAAAGGTTTCGTTATGAAGCAAAACTTTTTGGTTATTACTTATTTTGAAAAAAACTAGTTTTACAAAATTAGCTATGATCAATTGATGACTTTGTTATTTTTTGCAAATTTTCGTCAAATAATATTTAGTGCCAATAAATGAACATAAGTGCTGACGCACCAACCATTTTTTAAATAACAGCTCCTACTAGGGTTCTTTATAGTTTCAGGAAGGAAAAAGAAAAAGAGGGTACTCAAGTGATGTTTTTAAGTTATCTTTTAAATACAATACAATAACCATTTAATCTTATTTCATCAAAACCTGTTTTTATTTATAAACACGTGATTTAAACACCGTATCAGATTCAATTTCACTCTTTGATCTATCAGTCAAGTGCCTTTAACATAAAATGGAAACTCGGACACTGAAGAAGTGCTTAAGCGAGGCACTGGGTATTGGTTATACTCTAGAAATTTTCAAACCAGGTCCATTCCCGTTAACCGAAGAGGTGATACGGCACTTTTACTTTCATCTTTGGTCTTTGGGTAGACCGGACGCGCAGCTAGCTGCCCGTAGCACCGCCGATTCCCTACTTCGTCTCTGGGCACCGTCTTATTTGCCACTCATGGCGAGGAAAAAATTAATTAAGAAGCTCCATCGCCTCCATGATCTATTTCGTGGGGTGGTGGATTCACTGCGACGGAAGCGAAAAAACGCCGAGGAGAAGAAGGAGCTCTTTCTCAAGGAATTGCAAACTCGTTTCGATGTCAGTGCCGAAAGTGCTTTGGACATCATCGAAGCCGACAAAACTCTTAGCCGGGTAAACATTCCTTTAATAATTGTAATAAGCTATGATTAATTTACCAAAGAATAACAAGAATTTTTATACCAAATGCCACCACCTATATCTCATTGAGCGTTTCTACCTTCAGCTTACAAACATCCATCCAACCTTCTTGGAGCTCCCGGTCACACAATGGGCTTCTGATTCAACATTCATTGAGTTAAGCGGCATCGTCACCTCTCTTCAAGTTGTCAATGACGCGGCAGAGAGGGCCGTCAAGTTCGGGTCTGACTTTACTAAAGTGCTGACCAAGAGCGAGAAACAGCGTCAGAACATTCTTCAGGCTGTTGAACTTTCACGTCGTGCGTTTCCTCACGCAACCCGAAAGTGTTTCAATCGTGTCAACGCTACCAGCTCTGTGATTGAGCTGATGGTATCGTCTGGTTATGACGCCCGTTAGATTCATTTACGGAATTCATAGTTCAATCCATAATTTTTTGATTGTCAAATATGAGCATATATATATATTATATATATATATATATATAATATATATATATATAATATATATATTATATATATATATATATTATATATATATTTATTTATATAATAATAATATAATATATGTTGAACAAAATGTCTATTGGCGAATTCACGAGATTACCATAATGACATTTCCATTGAAAAACTGTATTTTGAGAAAAACAAAAATTAAAAGAATTGGTATCAATACTGATGAGAGGGATTCAGAGGGAGTAGATTGGGATTCGATGGGGAAAATCTACTATCATTAGTCGTTTTAAAAACGTATTAAAAAGATAACTTAAAACATCAACATGAGTACCCTCTTTTTCTTTTTCCTTCTTGAAACTATAAAGAACCCTAGTAGGAGCTGTTATTTAAAAAATGGTTGGTGCGTCAGCACTTATGTTCATTTATTGGCACTAAATATTATTTGACGAAAATTTGCAAAAAATAACAAAGTCATCAATTGATCATAGCTAAATTTTGTAAAACTAGTTTTTTTCAAAATAAGTAATAACCAAAAAGTTTTGCTTCATAACGAAACCTTTGACACCAGTGACGTCCGATTTCTAACAATGCTAGAGATTTTTTATTTAGATACTCGTTTTCAGCATCAAAAAATGAACCAGAATCGCTGGGTATATGTAAAAGAACTAAAAAAGTGGTTTTTTTGGGAGGTCTAATATATATATATATATATACAGGGTGATTCACTTAAATTGAGAATCACATATTACAAACTACAATCTTTGTATTAAATTTTACACAAATATAAATAAAACAAAAATGATACCACAATGTGTAATTTACAAAATGTATTTCAATAAATTTCCACATATCCTCCTTTGGACTTCACTACAGCTTTGAACCTCCTCACGGTGGAGGCAACACAGGCAGGAATCTCTTCCTCAGATTAAAAAATTAAAAATTATTTGTGTAAAACTTAATACAAAGATTGTAGTTTGTAATATGTGAGTCTCAATTTAAGTGAATCACCCTGTATATATATATCAGAGCTGGGATTCGGTAGAAAAAACTACCACCGGTTCGGTATTCGGTATATACCTTCTACCGATCGATATCGGTATTCGGTAGATTTTATTATATATCTACAGTATCGATCGATATTCGGTACGGTAGATTCGAAAGAGAGATAAATTTATTAATGCATCTGCTCTGTGACTTCTTCATATGCATTTAATATCATACAATTTATACCAAAGACAATTAAGGACATGATTTGTTATAATTTATTATAGATTATTTGAAATTTAATACATACTAATATTATATAAATTGTATATGTACTTGGATTTTGTAGGAAATGGAAGGCTATAGATTTATTTCATTTACTGTCTCTAGTACTCTAGTTTTCAATACATAGCATAAGCTTATATTGAATGTGTATTTATGAATCTGCTCTGTAATACTATAAGTTATAGTTGTTTATTTATTTTCGAAGTTCAAGTTCTTCACACAAAGAAGCGCTTAGTCAAAGCGACAGTTGAACGATGTTTCTCTGCTATTGAAGGGAATAAGCTCTCTATATCTTTATGTCTCTATGTGAATGCAACAAAAGTCATACTTTCAAATATACTGTACCGACTGACAATCGGTACAGTATTCGGTAGTTTCTACCGAATATCGTATAATCGGATCGATATTTGAAATCATCGTCGGTATTATCGAATGCCGATTAACATTCGGTAGTCGCAGCTCTGATATAATATATATATATATATATATATATATATATATCTATATATATAGGTTTATATGTATATATATCACAGAAGAGATGAAGATCCAGTAGAGTTGTTGACTCTCCTGGTAGAGATCATGATCGTATTCTCTCCTAAGAATGACTATGATCTTGATCTATATCAGAAGAATCATCGAATAGTATTTAAGACAACAAATTTTTTAATTGATCTTACACAAAACACAAGAACAAAATAATAATTAAAATATTCTAACAATAAACAACGTTACAAATATTTTCTTAAGAGGCATTTTTTCTAGTTTATCCATTTAACAGCCTTATGCCTTTTACATATAAAATATGCATTGCTTTACTATAATGATCAAATATTTTTTCTTTCATGTTAACTGTGCACTTTATTGTTTATTAAATATTACATTAATTTATTGCTTCAAATATCAAATGATATGCAATTTCTTTTGAATATTTGATTTTTTATAAATAATTGAATTTGTTTTTATTATAAAAGAAATAATAGCCTATGGAATTTTTACAACTGCTCTTTGATTATTTTTTTTGGTTATATTCACAATAAATAATGGTGCATTCTTGGTTATTCACATTCTTGTACAATGAGCATGTATTGGTAATGTAGAGAAAGCTCAATTGAAAACTTACTTATATTTATTTTTTTGGCCATACGACATACTTGTATTTTCTTCTATAATTTCATAATTTCACTTCTATAATCATGACATGCAAATCTTTCAGACCTCATTTAAAATAATCACTGAAATAGAATATATATATATATATAATGGATAAAGATTGTAAAATTAAGTTCAAATATAATTTATGTAAATGGTTTTTTGTAACTACTTCCACATGTAATTTACATATAAATTTCTTCAGGTTCTTATATTTCTGACAAATTAATGAATCCACCTGGTATAGTTTGTTTATAGCTGAAACCGGATTAAGTTCCTTTGAGGTAGGGACTATACCGAAACTATAAAAATATAAATATATTAATATTTGAAATTAGTTTTCTTTGGTGGAATTCTATTTTTATTAGATTTGTTAAAGTATTTAAATGTTAACTTTTTATAGTTAATATCTTATAATGACTTTTAAAACATATTTCTTTTCAAAACATTTAAAAAACTTATTTTCAATTCATTTATATACTTTTACTAATATTTTAATAACATAAATTGTTTCCTAGGTACTAAGCATATATATCAATGCATAATCTTACTTTTTATGAAGGCTTGGAGCTCACATAATGAATCCATTTACATAAAATGATAGAAAGCCCCAAAATAATAATACGCCTTTTGTGTTAACAAAACAATAAAAAAATCTTTACATATATCAAAAGACATTCAAATTGAGTAGGTATATTCTTAATCCCTCAGAATGATTCAAAGCCGGAAAAACGTTACGGATCCCTCGTTTTGATTTATTTCTTTTCATTTCCGGCTCTATCTTCATAAAGCATCATTATATGTGGTCTCTCAACTACAATCACAGATCATGTTGCTTATAAAAAATAAAAATACTTGGATAAATATAAACAACCATCTTTTTTCTTGTATAAATATTGTTTAAATTAATTTATGGGTAAAAGAAGTTAATTTATCAATTTCTAAATAATACATCCTATTATTAAACAGCAATGACCAATAAGATAAATTTTAATAAGATACTCACTGGCACAAACACACACACACACTATATATATATATATATATATATATATATATATAAGTTATTCAAGAATTATACAAAAAATATTTTATGTTTGACGTTTAGAATTATATAAATTTTCCAAAATATTTGTTTTCGGACATCAGTATTGGTATAAAGTAATAAAAAAGTTCAATTAGATGTTTAAGCCACAGTGCTTTATTTTATATTTATAAAAACATAATTATATGAAAAGCTGATGCACCTGCTAACCAAATACATACATTTGTGCAATATAACATAAATTTTTATTACCAAATAAGAACAAACAAAACATTACTAGATATATATTTTCTAATAGTTACTTTGTAATTTCGAACTAACATGTTGAATGATATGTTTGTGTCATTTTAACTAATTTAATCTATCATATTTTTATGGGTCTGTATATTTACCGACAGATATTAAAAATGTTTAATTCCAGCCACGATGAATGACCGAAATTCACTTGCTTAAAGAAAACTATCACTTATTTAACATAATGATTAGGGACATAAAGCGATGCATTCTGTTGAATTATTAACAAATGGGTAAAAACAATTATTCGTGGCATGGAAAATCTTCGGAGAATCAGAGAAGATCCAATTCCTGATGGTTCCTCATATAAAAGTGTCATTCATTGATGAGATCCTCTGAAAAAGAAAATTCTCTTAGCTTTAAGTCTTTTTTCCGACGTTCCAATTATTTAAACATCTACTAACAAACTATCTAGGCTTTTTATAAATATAGCTTCATTATAGCTGACTCGTAACAATTACAGAGTGCAAATTATATCTATTGTTATTTTGTTGTTTTTGTTGCATCTACTCCGAGAAAAGTATATAAAAATATAATTTATTGTTTGACAAATATGAATGGCAAAGAAACATAGAACGCAAACGTGTTATATTTTTATAAACAATAATGGAGATTCTCAATCTTCAATGAGAAAAAATATTTGTGAGATGCATATTATTTAAAAATGACCATCCCCTCTCGGGATTCGAACCTGCGCCCCCAACATTGAGAGTTGAACACGCCTTAGCACGCACGGCTATTGCACTAAAAAATATATTAATAAACATTATAGATTATATCTTTAGCACCCTTGCTGAACAATCTTAAAAATATATATCAATTAAAAGCATATAAAACCGAAATGACAAAAGTATACGAAAAAAAGACGGAAAATTATAAAAAGTATATTTGTAGCTTCTAAATTTCATAAAAAGCTTCATTATGGTGTCATTATAAAACAGGGATCGGGAAGGGAAGTATCGGATTTCATCGGTAGCTAGTGTCCACGAACCACCAAAAAGGGAAGGAATTTTGAGATCCAAAGCGGCGTACCTCGAAAGAAATATTGGCATCAGCTCTGAATCTTGCAGAGGATGATATGTTGTTAATCGTTTGGCTATTAAAGCCTTTGCAGAAAGAAGGGCATTGTTAATTGCTTTCAATATTGAGGAACTCTCACGACCTCCAACTCCAAATAATATTGAAGCCTTGATGTATTTTTCTGCATTTTCACCATCCATTCCTCGTAAATTTAGTTTCAAAAATTGCATCAAAATTTGAACAGCCTGGCACTCAACAAAATCATGAATTACGGAGTTATATAAAATACCACAGGCCTTACAAGGTAGATAGAACTTAATAAGCTCTACAAAAATCAACAACTGAGCTGTGAACTTTTTCCCGTCAGCTATTCCACAGAGGGACTTCATGATTTTCCTTTTCCAACTTTCCGGAAGTTTCAGACGGTTCATATATTTGATGCAAATCTCATCACATTTCCTGCCATCAGAGTTCAGAAAACCAAACATTTTAAGGAACCAGGGCTTCAATAAGCAATGATCATTTGCTGCTCTTTGCAAAAAAATAATATTTTTTCAATGTTATAAAAAACTCCAATGGATAATCGGTTTTTTATGTGTAGTATCGAATATTTCCGTTGATTATTTAAACATAAAAATGTTGAAGATTTAATTGCTGCATTTAATATTTGTAACACTTTTGACAACATAATTGCTTACTTACAAAAAATATTGATTGATGTTATTATATTACATATAATCACAAATATTTCATAAATTTTGAGGATATATTTTTTGTTCTTTTTAATTACTTTAATTGAATTAAAGCAATTGCCAACATCATACACCTTCATTCTTTGTTTTAGGGCGGCATTTCTCCATGCTCAGGTGGACGGAATAAGAAGTCTCTTTGGGTTCCTGCATTGCTCGAACCTCGAGTGAAGAAGACTTTCATAAGAAATATGAAGACAATCTACCTCCTCCCCTATCTCCTGGAGTAAGGAGCACGTCAACATGGAACGGTAAGGAAGCTCTTCCATTTTTATATGTCTTTTAAAATTATGAATTTTATAATTTGAGATACAAATCCCCAACAAAATACTCTTAATAACTAAGTTTAAAAAGTATCACCTTATTATATAAAGACAAATGATCCAAGAAAATACAGCCTAGGAATAAACGGCCAAAAGTAGAAAAGGAAAATAATACTGCATGGAAAAATGGCCCAAAATCTTGTGTAGACAAGTATTTGAATGGAATACAATTAGTATTTTACAAATAGGATTTGTTATGTAAGTTAGATAATAATAAAAATGGCAAGAAACAAATTTTATTTTGGCCGTAATAAATTTCTGATTTCACCGTTGTTGATATTATTCTGGACAAATATTTATGTGGATCATTTTTCATGTGTCTTCATATTTCTTTTTTGGGTCATTTATTCCTGGTACATTTCTTCCTAGGCCGTATTTTCCTCGATCCTTTCTTCCTAATATCGCATACCGTACTGTAAATAGAATCACATAATTTTAGGTCGTAACAGTTCTACAGGCTTACAAACAGTTGTTCTACAACGTTTCTTTAGGTTGGGCGATATGGGCTCCGATATAATTATATAAGGGCTTCGAGTATTATGGAATAAACATAATGAGTGTATCTAATATGTAGAACAAAAGCAGTACAGCATATGTAAAATGGGGTTTTCGATAGGGACGCTCAATTTTTTATGTTTATAGGTTTCGATAATCCCGCCATATTTGTTATTATTTATTTTACTACTCTGCTCATGAATAATTATAGTTTCATCATGGAGCAGTAAAAACTCATGCAACGATTGCAAATGATTAAAAATGAATAACTAAAGTGGTTGGCATTTCATCGCAAATTTAAGAGTGTTAACGCTATTTTTTTTTTGGTACCTCACGACAACAATTTATTTTCCATCAAATTGGTTACATTATAAAAAAATTTACATCATTAAATTAACATATTTAAAAAATCACTATAATACTTTACAATATTATCTGAAGGGACTAATCTTGTAGAACGAAATTTATATGAAATTAACTGTGTTTTTGTTGTAATAAAATCAACTTCATTACTTTGTGGACCCAAATATAAATATGAAAATACTTTAGGACATAAAATAAGTTAAATTTGTTGTAAATATGTTTGATAATGTACTGAGAATTTTATGGACATAAATTTAAATAAATGGACACTCGACTAGAAAATTATTTAACGCTAATTTATGGTCATTTTAATCGACCTGCAAAAATCAACCGTTCAACGTGTTTTGGAAAAATTTGATTTCACTCTTTTACTTGTACATGCGCCAATATAATGAAGAAATGCATATATAGTTTTACTGCCATAAATGCATCAATTAATATGACCCAATTTTTTTCTCCATCTTTGTGACATCGTTGTAGCTAATTTTGCGGCAATATATTGGCCTACAGACGTAGAAGCTCAAGTTGACAGTATAACTTAACCACTTCAAACTATGGGAATAGATGGAATCTAAATTTAAAAGATATCCTGACTGCCAACGTTAAATTATCTTCAGCGATGAAGCGTATAATTGGCTCAATGGCTTTTATAACAAGCAAAAGATTGGCCTGGCAAAACCCCATCTGTAATTCCTTTGACGCCATTACATCCTTTAAAAGTTACTATTTGGGATGGATTGCATGCCGGTGATATCATTGGATCGTGCTATTTTCGACGATGATAATCGTCTCTATCTGTGAATGAAAATGTTTACCTCCCTATGAATACCATGGTTTTTTCTACAAATTTATGGATATAGAGATATTACATAATATATATATATATATAATATTAAAGTTTAAAATTTAATCTAAAATCTAGTAGTACTATCTATAAAATTAATCATAAAGAAACTTTTAGGAAGCAAAACTGTAATTAAAAATACAGACATAATAAACAATGTCGCCAATAATGAATAAGATTGAATATAATTATTTTCTTGTCTTTTGGCAAATTTCATGTACTGCCTACTAACACTGAACAACAAGTTTTTTTTACTGGAGATGTGAAAAATGATTTAGACTAATTGGGTACGCTGATTTCAAAAATCAAAACCGTTTTGCTGTATCACGTCAGGATGTTCAGTTACAGAAATATTCCCATTGCCTAGAAGTCAGGATTTCAATGAAATTTACAAAAATTCATTTATTACATTGGAGAACAGTGAAAAAGTTACTTGGGATATATCAACTGATTTGAATACCTAATGGGTCCCTGACAACTAAATTAAAAATTATTGTGCTCATTTTAATCCTGACTTCTAGGCAATGGGAAATTTCTGTAACTGAACATCCTGACGTGATACAGCAAAACGGTTTTGATTTTTGAAATCAACGTACCCAAATTAGTCTAAATCATTTTTCACATCTCCAGTAAAAAAAAATTGAAATTTGTTATTCAGTGTAATCTGTTGTAAAAGTTGGAGAAGTTCAGCGGAGCAAGACGGATAAGACAAAGTACATTCATAGGTATTTTTTTAAATGAAATAACTACGTATCCAGCACCGGATTTGCAATCATTTATTCTGTCTACTTCTTCTCCCTTTATGGCTAAGCTATCCAATATTATTCTATAATGCCTTATCTTGGGGTAAAAGCCTTTGAGTGGCTTTTTTTCCTTAGCTTCCCAGTCCAGATAAACTTTTTGCCATTTTGAATCAGAAGAGGCCTTTAAATTAAACCATATTCTTTATCATTTTACTCGAATACGTCACTTCAATGTTTCCTTAATCTTCATTGGAGCGCCCTCCCGTTTCTTCTTCCATTACTTCATCACTCAAAGGAGACACAGTAGTAGAAAATTGGGTTCAACCATTTGACTTCTTAAAATATGGATGTTGTAGACATTCAAACGCCATCCATATTCATTCAAACAATGACTTGAACCTATTATAATCGCAAATAAAGATATTGTCGATATCTCATACCATTTTCATCTTATGTAAAAATGAGAACCCCTTTTTATGAAAAACCCTCCATATAAACTGTACCAGTTGTGTAAACAAACAATTCTTAACAATATATTTTTTTATGAAAAAAATATCTGGCTATCATTTAATTTTTAAATTACATAACAAACAAATATCTAAAAATATACGGTAAATGGATAAAAATACTGAAATACCTTACATGTTTTTTGCTTTTATTGCTAGTAAATATAAGTAATAGAGAACTGGATGAAAACAAACTAATAAAAGTCGCACAATTCAAGTTTAATTGTAATAAATTGTATACTTAATATATAACATTCTCATGTACATTTTATCAATGTTCTATTTAGCATTATTCTCTTCCTCAACTGATATATGATCACTTTCCAAATGCTCGTTTGATTTAAATAAATATAAAATCAAACGTGGTATAATTTCACCAAAACGTCTCTCTTAATATTTTTCAAACAAAGTTATAAATATTATAAATTCTTGTGTGTCCTCTGCATGGATTAATGGATTCTCTGCTATGCATTTCAATCTTATGCATATGCTTGATCCCGTCCCCACATTCGTTGCATTACTAAAGAAATGAGGGGGGAAAAGAGCAGACATTGAATATTTAAAAGATTCAATCAAAGCCTCAAACGTGTCCTATTCACATTAGTTTAATAAAAAAGAAAACTTGTATAGAGGGTGCGATAGCCGTGAGCGTTAAGGCGTGTCCAACTCACATTGTTGGGGGCGCAGGCTCGAATCCCGAGAGGGATGGTCATTTTTGGTCTACCTCATTGATAAGATCCTAGGCTCGATAGACTAATTTTATTGCTTATATCCTGTCGGATACTGACATTCTATCGAACCATTAGTTAATAATTTATTGCTGTCTTACCATAGTACATACAAATATTACAATTATACATTGATAAAACATTCTATCGAACGATATAGGAACAAAAAAACGTCATTTTTCATACAAAATTATAATATTATACATTCTTGTGCACCCCTCTGCACAGTGGATTCTCTGTATGCATTTCACTCTTATGCATATGCATGCTCCCGTCCCCTCATATGTTGCATTACAATATAAAGGAGAGGGGAAAAGAGCAGACATAGAATATTTAAAAGATTCAATCAAAGCCTCAAACGTGTCCTATTCACATTACTTTAAGAAAATGAAAAGTTTATATACATATTTCTACCAATGAATATTTTACACGGTAAAATATTGAATTAATATAATTGATTAGTGACGTTCTTAATCAATAAAGAGGATATTAAATTAATTTGGCTTTCTTTGTCAATCAAAACTTCATTGATTGGGATTGAAATCAATATTATTTGTGTCAGGGAATTGTATTGCTTCATCAATCAAGCCATTGTAATTATCCATGAAACAAAGAGAATGCTTTTTATTATTACTATGCAGAGCAAAAAGTTTTTTGCAATTTTTATTTATTTTTTCACCATAAAGTGTGACTCAGATTGCGATTATTATATGTTCAAGTTAGTTTCTTAATGAATTTTGATGTCGTTTGAATGTCTATAACATCCATGTTTTACAAAGTCAAATGGTGGAACCCAATTTTCTACTACTGAGTGAGGAAGTAAGGGAAGAAGAAACGGTCGGGCGCTCCACTGAAGATGAAGGAAACGTTGCCAAATTTTTATTTATCATATCACCATGAAGTGTGACTCAGATTGAGCAAAATTGCATTCAAATTAATTTCCTCATAAACAAATTTCTTACTTGTGCTTTATGAAAGCAATTGCATTATTCTATGAAAAGCAAAGATGGAAACGTATTGTACTTTATTTTTCAAAAAGTTGGAAATTATATTAACAAAATACTTGTTGATATAGAAACGTCAAGTAATTATATATTTTTTATAAATGTAAAGTCCATAGTGACGGAAACCCTTTCTATTTTTAATATCCAGGAATATTTTTTCACTTGTTGGTGTGATGAAGGAGTTGAAAGTGGAAACCATGTCATTGACATGAGTAAGGGCAGAAAGTAAAAAAACGATTGCCACATGAATTTAAAAAATTAATGGAAATTTAAGACAATATCCTCAACTCAACTGCAACCTGCAACGTTTGCAAGGAAGAGCTGCAGACAGCCGATCACGTCATCAACAGATGCCCTGCACTATCCCAAGAAAGATATGAAGCGATGCAATGCGAAGCCGATAATAATCGAATTTTAAAGCTAATGACATGTGTCAAAATGAAAAAAATAATGGCAAATAATTATTGTACACAGTAAAATTCACAACATTCACAATTCAAGTGTTGTCCAGTTGAACATATGATACATTTTGTAATTTGACAAGCCAATTTCGCTTTCTACAATTCGTTTATTTCAACAATACTTTGAATGAGTCAACTATAGAGTATCATGTGACTAACAAAGTATTTTCCTTGGATTAAGAATTATACTATAAGCATTATATACTCCATTAAAATAAAAGAATCAAATGTGTGCTCTCGGATACTACCTCTATGTATGTACTTAATGAAGATAAATATTTCCAAGGCAACACCAATTATTTAGGCTCCCTTAATAATGGGATTAATCAATCTCACTCAAGAAATTATATCCGTAATTGGATGCAATGACAAACAGAATTTAGGGGCTACTTAAGAGGAACTTTTTTTACTTCAGAAAAAAAGACTGTCTGTTGGATCTAATACCTACGGTATGGAGTGTAAAAATACGATACAATCAAAATGTCTTATCAAAAGTCATTTATGACAATTAAATTCAAATCAACAATACAAGAAACAAATGTTTTTAACCAACATCCTCAGGAAATAAAGTAGATTCTAGCTATTCTTGTTTATTTAGTTTTGTATTATTCAACCCAAAGCCTTATCAGTAGAGTTACGTCGTAACAACTGTCTGTGTAGCAGCTGACTCAAAAAAGTCAGGCTCAAAACAATCATAATTTATCGAGGGAGTTGTAAATAAACAACTCTTTTGAGATAATTTTTTCAAAGTATAAAAACAATATAAACTTAACAGATCCATTAAAAACACAATTATTCCTGCTTGTAGTGCTTTGGGTTGTACTAATCGCTCAGGAATTTCTCTCTTTTAATTCCCCATGGAACAATCATTCAATAAATGAAAGTTTTTTCAACACATGTTTTTCAAAGATTCCGATTTATTTATCCTAACAATAACATAGGAACAATAATCACTTCATATCATACATTGTTTTGAGCCGAAATACTTTTTTCACCAGGTGGCGCTCCAATCTATTGTCGTAACTCATCTTATAGGACTCTGATTCGACCATAGAGATATAAAGATATAGAGATCTGATTCCCCAATTGCAGAGAAACAGCATTCTGTTGTTTCTGTGTGTTCAAAATAAACAAAGTAATTTATACTACGTCATCGTAAGCTGATTATAGAGATAGATTCTATCTGTATGATCAGCTTACGATGACGTCGTAAAAATTACTTTGTGTATTATGAACCCACAAAACCACAGAACGCTGTTTCTCTGCAATTGAAGGGAATCAGCTCTCTATATCTGTATATCTCTATGGATTCGACCCTATCTGAGAGTGAAAAGAAAGAAATATTCAACTAAATGATGAACAAGAAATTTAAGTATCTCGTTTAATCTCTTGAGCTCATCAAAAAAAACCTATGTAAATATTTATAGTTCCTGTACTCTTCTTTGATATTCTCAAATGTAAAATGGGAAACATGGACTGAGGCAGTTTATAGGGTTGTCTTAAACGATCTTATCCATATTCTTTTGTGAAGTCAGTTTTTTTGTTTGTAAGAGGGAGTATATGAAACATTGAATAAGGAGGTATATTTGGGATTTTATGGGTTTTATTTATATACAAGGTTCAGCAACAAACTTTATGCTGATGAAAGGCATAGCAAGCAAATAACAAAAGTTCAAAGGACATATGTCGTTTCTTATCACAAACTTATTCACGTTAACTGAAGGGGAAAAAACTTTTTTCATATCTAAGGAAAAAAAACCACACACAAAGGCGCCCATTCCATAATTGCATTTCATATTTTGCTTGAGGTATACATAATAAGAGAAAGGAATGTTTATTGGATATACGTTTATACATCAATTTATGCTTGCTTTAATTTTTAAGATAACTTATTTATATTTGTAAAGAATATTGAATTAGTAAATAGTACTCTATCTTTGCAAGACAGCGCATTAGCTGCTTCAGAGAAGCATTCATTTATTAATGTGATAGACGTACCGATCTATGGAATAAGTGGAATAGACTTAATAAAAAGCAAGTATCACTGTCCTACACAGCAACTGATGGAACAAAGAAGAAAAGGAAACAATACTTATTGTGATCCCTTGAGGGATCCAAGTCTAAAGTTTAATTTTTGAGGAACCGAAAATGGGAGAAAGGGAGCTCGATAAATTAAAAAAGGAATAAATAGTTATTTCATTTTTAGGGGCTACTTTTTATGGACTAGTACATAGGGTGACGATATCACGGGGCATTTATTGAAAGATGTCCCTTTTCCTATTACCAAGACAACCAAATTTACATCATGAATAAATGAAATAAGGTCATTCCTATTACAGATTATTTTATGTCGAACCTGACAAGGAGGGTCTGTAGCGGATTGACTTGCTTATTAAAGCGAGTCAAGCTACCACTCTTTCTCACACCTCAGCAGGTTCTTAATCTCTTAAGTATTCTTGTCTGCAACTATAAAAGGAGCAGGCAAGACTTATAAACTCTCTTACTCAACATCTACATGAGTCGTCATTTCTCCTCCTCCTTCGCGCTACAGGTCTCTATAGAGAATGGGCCTCCCGATGGACACAGGATAGCTCCTGTAAACAAAGTAAACTGTGGCTTCCGAAGCCGGACCCTAATGCATCGAGACGATTGATTAATCTTAGTCGTGAATCTTTATGTATTCAAATACAGATAATAACTGGGCATAACTTTCTGAGATATCATCAGTCATTATCGAACAAAATTATCACTTGAGAGTGTCGTTTTTGCCAGCAGAGTGATGAGACGTATCACATATTGGCTGAGTGTGATTTCTTTTGTCTTAAGAGAATGATGGCGCAAAAATGCTTTAACAACATCCTCCAGAGCTAAAGCAGATACCAGCAATTCTTAGGAATTGTAACATTGGGTACATGTTGGCTTGCCGAGGTAGAATGGGTAAACAACATGGTTAAAGTGGTGTGTGTTATAGGGAATGGGCTTAGATCGTAATTCGATTCCGCCCTGGACTCAAGACTCGACTTCAATTCTTACTCTTGGATCCTACCCTCAAACAAAAAAGATGAAACAGCCATTTCAGTCATTATAGAGATCTATTAGCGGACTGATTTTTTCTGGTGAATTTATTCATTAGTTAGGCGGGTGATACACGCAATTGCTAGTTTGAAATAATTGAAAATGAAACAAAGCTTTGTTCAATCATTGATTTTTGGGACGCAGAAAGATCTAAAAGAGAAAGGGGGTTGATTTTTTTTTGCCTGTAAGGATCCAAATTGCATCCGGTTGGATATAAATAAGCATTATAGCATTATAATTAGTCTATCGAACCTAGGATCTTGACAATGAGGTAGACCAATAATGACCATTTCCTCTTGGGAGTATTCGAACCTGCGCCCTCATTATTGAGAGTCGAGCACGCCTTAACGCACACGGCTATCGCACTCCTTGAATTTGTATGAACTTCAATTCATTCATTTATTTATGATGCTGTTTCAGGGTTTCCCCTCAATTCAATTACATATAAAGTTACTTCTATATCATTTGGGAACTGTGAATCATAGTCATAGTAAAGTAATAAACTATATATCAGACAGAGATAGCCAAAAAATGTTCTCATGTTATATTTTTTTGTGGATAGGTCCTTGTATGTCCTCCAAAAACCTATTTTCACCTCATGGGGACCTGTTAATTTCTTTTATGGAAGCTATTTGTAGTCTAAAGTTGAAAAAGTACCTTAATTTACTTGATCCTAAGTCCAATCATGGACAAAGGATTTTAATGAATCATATAAAATCATTATAGTGTTAGTTTTTTGTCTTAACTTGTTAAAAGTAGTTTACATGTAAACTAAAATAACTCTCAATGTTGGGGCGCAGGTTCGAATCCCGAGAGGGGATGGTCATTTTTGGTCTACCTCATTGATAAGATCCTAGGTTCGATAGACTAATTATAATGCTATAATGCTTATTTATATCCAGTCGGATGCAATTCTGTTGAACCATATAGGCAAAAAAAAAAAACTGAAAAAATATTCCAGGTTAGGAATTAAAACTTAAAATATAAAGTCGAACTCACAAATACACTCAAATACCAAAGAAGATCATAGATAACACTATGTATAGGATTTTGCCCTCAGGCTGAAATTCTTAATTTGAGTACCTTTTTTCGTAAATTCCAAAAATGCCACTTAAAATATCGTCCTAAAAAAGTTTTTGGCCTTTATGATTTTTTTGGAAAAGCGGGATTTCTACATTTTTTATGATTCACGCCCAGTTATCTTCGTTCTAAGTAGGAATAGCCGCAAATGTCAGGGGTATTTATTTTTTAGTATGTCAATGCATTTCAAATCAGTTTTTTATAATTTCAATATCTTTCATACTAATCCGAAAAAATAGCATTTATATTTCAAAAAATATATTATTTGTTAGGTCTATTTAATTGCCTGTATATTTTGGTTTCAAGTCTATTCACTATAATCAATATCGAATATATTTTTTGCTACGTTTCAATGCATTTCAATAACAGGTTTAAATTTCGATATCAGGAATGAAAGTAAAGAAAAGATCAAATTTAGTATAACGAAGTATTGATCATAATATATAAATCTATACTTATTTTCGTTGAGGTTGCGTTACCATGATTGTGATTGTTACGAAGAAAAAA
>CP045901.1:16852593-16884960 GCA_013387185.1 Caligus rogercresseyi
ATGAACTAAGCATGTTAGCATTGAAGTTATTCATCAATCCTAGGATCCTTTCATGAAGTATATCCTATGACTTTACCTCTGAAAACTTCACTCTCTTTAATCACTTTTACATATTCTCCATCAGCTATCCATAACACAGCTATCCATCAGATTTATGATGGATTTAAAAAAAAGTCTAACTCATTTTTGTTTTTTGTTTGTATATCTATCTTAACAAAGGCGGGATACAACGTCAATCAGCGACAACAAAACGGTTGCTTCGACACTAATATATATAGATATATAGTGTTAGCGTCACTATCCTACATTTTTTGGTTTCTTTACTAGGGTAATGGTATATCTCACCAGTTTGACATAAGAAAATAATACATATAAAACATTTGCAAAAAATATCATTCAGGTATTCTTTTTTTTTGCAGAAAAAGGATTATGAATAGAAAAAATAAAAATACTGTTGTCGTAGTGAAATATATCTTCATCCATGCATGTGTTTTAATTTGATCATCAACTCAACCTAAAGATATCATCTTTCTCACCAATTCGATCAAACAAGAATTTGGAATTCCTTATGAATTTAAAGTCAATTAAGAATTCGTTTTACCTCACAAATATCTATTTTGATAATAATGTTTAATTATAATGAATATAAACAGATTATATCGAAAAAAAAAATGAATAACGACATACAACGCCAGGGGTATGAAAGGACTGCAAGACACTATCCACTTATAGATAAAATAATTAAATTCGAATTATAACTATAACAAGCAAAAAGATGTTCTATTTATCAGTTTATTATCTAACTAAACTTAGTATAAAGTTAAGCTTTAAAATTTTAGAAAAATTATATATGAGTTCTTAGGCCTCTTCTAGTAAAAATTCTTGCAACACTTGCTTTGCGATGTCTAAAAGCCTACTTTGAACTCAGGGAGATATGCTGAAGCAATTAGCATCTCCTACGTTCAAAGTAAGCTCCAAATCTTCGATTGATCCCAAAAGAGAGTGCATCAATTAACACTCTACACCTGGACGCAGCTTCCCTCTCCTTAATTTGGAGGTCAGAACGATAATGATCGAAAAGGAAACGAACGGAATAAATTAAGATAGTCACAAAAATAATAATAAATTGACCGACAACAAACTGAAAAAAATGTATAATACATACTAAAATCGAGGTTGGGGAGATTTCCTCCTCTTAATACTATTTGAACGGAACGCAAAAAGATCAATTTTAGCGTTCTGTTGATGGTTTCCGCTCAATTTTTTGCGTTTCGTTCAATATCTTCCGTTCCGCGGAACGCCATTTAATTTTATGTTCCGTTCACCAAACCCTGTAAAACACACACCCACACCACATATATATATATATATATTTATATATATATATATATTATATATATATATACTTATATATAAACTAGGCTTTTATAACGGAAAATATTTTCATCTTTCGTTGATAGAAGACTACAACCAGTCAAAAATATGTCATTCCCTGTAATTGTACACCCAAAGTATTTCTACCTAACATGGATTCTTTCTATTGGCTTTTATTGTCTTAGGTTCTTACCATCTGACGAGGTATAAAAGAAGGAATTAAGCTGATTAAAAAATGTGTGAAACTAACACTTTTACTTGTAAGTATATAAAAATGGCAATTAATGAAAATGAAACATATCAATCTAATAAATATTTTACTTAACTAATTAAGTAGTGTTTATTAATAATCTGATTATGGAGGTGTATATAATACATATATAATATAAAATATACTGTATATTTTATAGGATGCAAATATTGCAAATACTATATACATTTTGTGATTATCAGTATTTTAAAAATATTAACAAATGATTATAATTACGATTAAAAAACATGTAGTATTTTGCAAAAACAAACGCTTTATTCAACAGTTATCTTAAACAACTGTTTATTTGGTTCAACCACATATACTACTAATGTGTACTATACTTTTATCCTATAAGTAATAAGAATATAGTAATGTTGAGACACATGGAAAAATGAGCTATCGGCTCATAAAGATTTTTTTTGAATATAGATATAATTAGGAGAAAAAAACATGATTTAAAGGATTCGTCCAACAGATAAATTACAAGAAAATTATAAATTTGTTTTTAGATTTTTCATTCGATAAAGAACCAAAATAAATATTATTTTAAATACTTTCTTATTTAAACATTTATCATAATTGTCAAAAAAATAATTTTTGAATAAAGCCTTCCTATATCACGATGTAAACTAACTTTAACTGAAACGTTATAGAGGAAATAAATATCAATTGTGATAGACAGATAAACTATTTTTAACATAACAACCAATACAAAAAATCTTGTAATGTATTTTTTTTTTTGCAAATTAACCCCTTTTAACACTTTAATTGGACAATTTTAATACTTTATAGTGACCCATTTGGCATCTC
Organism: Caligus rogercresseyi; assembly: GCA_013387185.1. Classification (NCBI taxonomy): domain Eukaryota; kingdom Metazoa; phylum Arthropoda; class Copepoda; order Siphonostomatoida; family Caligidae; genus Caligus; species Caligus rogercresseyi. The sequence goes on from CP045901.1 coordinate 16,855,031, forward strand.
AAATTCAAAAAATATAGCAATTCCATTATTAAATCACCAAATAAGTATTTCTCTTGCAATAAATATATATTGAAGATTCTAAGAAGATATATTCCACTCTTAATATCTATTATGATTTATGGGAGTAGGAATACAATGTGTCTTTATAAAAGACGCTTTTGTCTTTGCATCCTTTTATTATAGAGGCAATCTACTCGTTTTTGATATTAGAAGAACAAGTTTGGTATCTTAATGTCTTTGCAAAAATATCCATGGAACTTGTCACCAAAAAAAATACAAACAAAAAAAGTCTTTTATTCTATTTCAGACTACGATCCCAGAGCACGAATTAAGGTACAAATACATACTCAAACAACGATCACATCTTATACCAACAAAACATATTTTTTTATTTGACCTCGAGAAGCCGAACAAGTAACACATGTTTCAATTTCTAAACATTTCTGGAATCTTTTTAGTTCTGAAGGGTGTCACATAAATCTTTTTGAGTCTATTTGAATAATTTTAAGACAAAAATCAAACTCATAAAATAGTGCCTAATCACTGTACCGTCTAAAACAACGATCTTTTATAGAAATTTCTCATTTTTTGCCAATATTATTTTAACTATAATATTTTCGTAAAATTGTGAGACAAATATTTTTACACAAATTCACACAAAGGTGAGTTGTTTTATTTATGCATATATAATCTCTTCCAACAATATATATAAATATATATAAATAAATATACTTAAATAAATATATATATTCAATAAATATATATTTTTTCAATAAATATAAATATATATATAATTGAAAGTAACGTATTCTAGTTATATTCAATACAGAATATTTGAGTAATTGTATGTATATTTAAAAGATATAAAGACCTTGCTGATGTAAAAAAAGAAAAAGTCAAGTCGAATACTATTTTTTCATTTGGCAAAAAGTAACACTTTCACTCTCATAAGATTGTGTGAAAAATTGCACAACATGACGATTCAATATATGGAATGTTGTGAAATGATAATATATGAAAGCATTATATGTGACATCGAAGAAAGAATTAATTTACAGTCAAATAGAATACCTTCAAAAGGGTTGTGGAAAATTAACAACTGTATCATGCCTTTTCTAACTGCCCATCTCTTAACATGATAAGACTATTTCTTAAGTTAAATGTGAGAATTTAAGCGAAAAATATGTCACGACAATCCTTCTATTCGGAAAAAAATCTCTAATCCTTACAACGGCAACTTTAAGTCGAAAGCTATTGACTTTGCTCTCTCTAGCATCTGGAGCATGATTGCAGAAAAACTATCCACGGCTCAACCCCTGGATCAAAGCGCCTTAAGATATATTTTAATGTCCTCTTCGGCACGTTGCTCTACTCTCACCGTCAGGATCCTAGAACTCTCAGGGACAAGTTGGAGCTACTTTGGAGACACTCTACGCTTCTACCCAAACGGATCAAAGGTGGACCTTCAGTTTCAGATACGCCTATTAGACTATTTAAAATTTTCGAAGAATCAAAAAAAGAAATTTCAGCGTTTTTTAATCATACAATTAAATTTTAACATTAAGCTTTTATGAACATTGTTCGTTATACATTAAGTTTTTGTTCTTTTATTTGTATTTAACTATGTATGTTTTTCTTAAATATTAATTTATGTGATAAATATAGGTTTTTTTTGTAACCTGCTTTAAATAATTGTATATTTTATTTGCGGATTCATTCTCATTTGACTTTAGTTGAGGGTATTAATGTTTAACAATAATGTTTAATTCTATTCATATTTGCAACAACTCTAATGGCATAAAATCAATTAAAAAAGGGTTTAAAGGTCAAAAATATGAAATGAAGTTGATTCAATCTCATAAAGAACCAAAAAGGTATATTCTATTGCAAATGATAAGTACTTAATCATGAAAAACATTTTTATATTTGGTATTCATTCAAAATATCATTTCATTTCACTTAAAATTAGAAAGATAATTCTTCAAGCATATTATAAAGTCTTACATATCTAAGTTCGACATTTCTATCATTTATTTGAAATATTAGAAATATCTATTATTTACATACAAGATACGGTTTTAAAATATTTCTTATAGTAAAGTAGTGAATCAGATTATTTCAAGGATACTAAACCGCCTTTTTGATATTATGGTATTTGATGGAACCAAGTCTATTGACAGAATAATTATTCATTATATATACATATATATATATATATTATATATATATATATATATATATATATATATACATATATATATATATATATATATAGATAGATAGATAGATACATAAAAAAGCAAACGTTAGATGTTGTCATAATAGACTTTTGAACTAGGTGTAAAAACAGATGATATTTTTTGTTCATTTTTTCACATCAGACATCTTTATTTCAAGTGTAGTGTTCTTTTTATAATTTAGTTGCGTTGGATAAATAATATCAATTTTCTAAGTAAAAGTTTCATTATTCTACGATAATAAAATAAGGTTTTGAAAAAGTATTGAAATCTCACCTTGATTTTTTTATATCAAAATTGAGCACTGCATTCATATAATCTGATATCGCATTTTCCTTTCAAAAAATCAAATTTTACTTTGAGGAAAAATATATGATATGAAACCAATTATTATAAAAAACTTACGCATATAAACTGTTTTATTTGATTTCAAATGTATCAAACTGGCTTTGGCCTACCTAATTTTATAAAAAATGTACAAAATATAAATGCCAAATCCCTATGATGCTTAATATTTGCATATTATACTCGTTTGATACTGATGCTGAGCGTATTCAGATGTTTTATATTACAGATATGAAGTTACATAGACGAAATAAAATAGCAATATAAATACTGAATTATGGCAAAAATAGCAAAGAACAGAAAGCCTATACTTTGTGAATATCATTATATATATATATATATATATATATATATATATATATATATATATATATATATATATAATTACAAAATAAGTCTAGAAAAGGTGCTACAAGTACTTTATTACATTACAGCGTATTTTTAGTTTATAAATAATCTATAAATAAAAAGCTTTACTCTTCGCTGAAGAAAAATACATATACGTTATCCTCTAGGTTGGATAACTGGAAAAAATAAACGCATACAAAAATCAATTTCCCAAGTTAAATAAATCAAACTACTTTTGTTAAAATTAAACAATACGTTGTAAACGAAATTTGATTTTCAAACATCTTGCATAACCAAATATTTTCACATATAAAATTATTTTTTTATGATAATACTTTTTTATATACCATATTTGGATGAAAACAATTTATGTGCCCCTATCAAATAAATCTCCAATATTTTACTCGTTTGTGATTTAATTTACTTAAAGCTATTTCCAGTGTAAGTATTACGCTAAAATAATTATGCTGCTCTACAAAAGTTATAATTCAAATTAAAACATTACATATAAATAAGGAAAAAAACACTTTTCATTGTTAAAAAGCTTTAAAATAAATAAATAAATTCTAATTAGGAAATAAGATATCATTTTCAGTTAATTTCATGTAACTTGTATATAATAAAATGAAATACACGTCTATGATATAATTAAAATAACATCAGTTATATGCAAACGCAAATGAACATTAAAGTTCAAAATTTACATTTTGTTTTATAGTTCAATTCATTTACTTTAAGTATCTACATGCATTTCCCTTCCCTACATCCATATCAGCAAAAACCAACGAGTAAATCGTTATTTACTATTTTCAAAAGTATATTTCCCATATTTTTGTTTTTATGTTAAATTTTAAATCCTAATCCCCACTGTACCATTTATCATTAAAAAAATATATATATATATATTCGTTTTGTCGTTCGCCAAAAGTTATCGTTCGTCATTCGTCGTTCATTGTTCGTTTGTCGTCCGCTATTCTGAAAAAAACTGACAACGGTTTTTAAAAGAAATTTCTGAATAAAGTTATGACGCTTTTCAGAAAGAAATTTCTGAAAAAAGTGATAACATTTTTGTAGAAAGGATATTTGTCCCATGAAAATTAAAAATCTTTGTCTTTTTTTGGCACCAAAAACGACGACAAACGATAAGGAATTTACCTTATCATTCGTCGTTCGTCAAAAACTTCGCAAACGACAACAAACGAACAATAAATCAAAATGTCTGATATATATATATATATATATATATACAGGGGCAGAGTGGCCAGCGGGAGTACCGGTACTATTCCTGGTGGGCCGCTGGCCTCAAGAAACATAAATGGCCGTTGACAGCCCCCCCCCCAATGGCATATTGGGGCCTGTATAATGCCGGTGAGGGCATAATTGTCCCGGTGGATAAATTATTCCTACTCTGTTCCTGTATATATGTATATTTATATATATATATAATATATATATATATATATATATATAAATATATATATATATATGTATATAACTACTTTGGTGTATCCTCTTCAGCTCATTATATATCAACCGTATTCCTATGAAAGCTTAATTGTTGGAACATTCGTATATTTAAACAAGTATATAAAATACAACTCGCAAAATTTAACCCAGATTAGAAAATAGTATATTTATAGGGTGCCACCTAAAATCAGCTCCACTTCCTCTGCTTAAGGGAATGAGTAATTTCTAATACATATTTGTTCTTCTTCAAAGAGAACTCATAATCATATAAAATGTCAACAACCATTGGTTTCATATATGACGTCACGATTGATTCATTCCTATTGAATTCTTTAAACTATTCGTTTTAGCTATGTTCTTTATCTGGATCGTAGAAGATTTTATACATGTAGAGACGGTAGACATCTGATACTTTTCCTGTAGATCCCCTCCTGAAACCATCGTTTCTTTCAATAGGGATAATGAGCGGATGAATCCATTCATTTCGTAGAAAATATATATACTTTTTGAACTTAGTATGAATATATATATATATATATCAGGAAACGATGGGGTACCCGCCCGGCTCGGTGTCCCAGTTTTTTTAGACACCGAGCCAGGACTTCAATATTTTCTTGTCACTTTTTTTTGGAGATTCTTATCTAAAAAAAACGTCGTCATTTTTTTGGAAAGTCTTTTCTAAAAAAAACGTCGTAACTTCCGAATGTCGAAAGAACAAAATATGTATTAAGTCCCGGCCCGGCTTGAAAAATTTAAGTCCTGGCCCGGGTCCCGGCGAAAAAAGGTGTCCCGGTCGTTTCCTGATATTATATATATACATATATATATATCTGACACAAAACTAAGTATAAGTATTCATACATTGGGATTGCCCACAACACCAGAGTTCGATAATAATTCATCTTTATTTCACATATATCATTAATTGCTATCCATTAAGAATAATAAAGTATTTAATAAAACATTTAGAACCCGAAAAAGAAAGCATCATTATAGAATATTTTTAGCATCCTTCTTACCTTAATAGTATAATAGCGTCCCAAAAACAATAAATCCCTACTCGGATTTTTTTTTCTATCATGAAACAAGGCTTTAACTTTTTAACTAAATGGATAGTATTCTTCTCCCTTGTCGAAGGAATTTGCAACTGCCTTAGTCTTTCAAGAAGGAAAAAGTATTTCTAGACATTTGTAGTTGTAAGAGAGAGGGGGAACTTGATTTTTTTTTTGGGGGGGGGGAGGGGGAATCGTTATATGGAGTGCGCTCATTCTTGCAAGAGCAAGGCAAGTTTCTTGTATTCTGAACGGGGGAGAAACATACAGTATTCACAAACATAGAGATACACGCATAGGAGCTGATTATATATTTTTTACTCACACACAAAAATGTGTAAATAGCTCTGCTCTCCGAATTGATAGAACTCTAGGCAAGGGGAGCAATTTCTCCCCTCTTTGTTTTCCAAGATTGTTTGAACAAAATTATTTTATATATTTTTAGAGCCTGATGCTCAGTTTTTGTATGGTGTATAACAATTTAAAAGTTTTTTAAAGTTCCTACGAAACTTAGGATTAGCTTTGTGAACTCAAGCTCTCTGTCTATATGTCTCTGTTGCTATACCTATATATATTTAACCCTAACCAGGCCGGGGGGGGGGGAATCCACCCCCCCCTCCGGTTTTTCTGGGATATTTTCGTGAAAAAAAATAATTACGCGCTAAAATTTTATGACTTTTAAGATTGAAGTATTGCACCTCTTTTGATACCATTTTCGAAAAAATCGGACCTACCCCTACGGCGCGGCAGGTCATTTTGCGAACGTCCGCGCGGCAAAAACGTGAACTTCCCATAGCATACAATATGCATAAATACCGACTAATTTGCATAATTAATTACTGTATGCAAATTAATTTTACCTGTTCTGTGACATGTATGATATATCAGTATGATACTATGATGTAATAATGCTAAAGATTGATGCTAGTGGCATTAATTTCTGTTATGTGTATGAAAGATCACATTTTGATGCAAAATTTGCATATTTGAATAAATTAACATGCATAATTAAAAAACCCTTTGTTCTATGGTGATGAAATTTCGTGTGGTTGTACATTAGTGGGAGACCTAGTTGTGTGCCAAATTTCACAAATTTTCGTCGCTCCGTTGCCGAGATCTGAGGGGGGGGGAATCCCCCCCCCCCCCCCGGCTATAGAGGAGCCAAAATAACCCGGCCTGGTTAGGGTTAAAGAGGAAAAAATTAAATAGTGAAAACCATAAGGACTTATCGATGCTTTAGAAACGTTAGATTTAGCTGCATATTAAGAAGGTCCTTTCCTTCTTATTTATTTATTGTGTATAACATAATTTATAAGCTTTTGAAAGTTCCTAAGAAATTTAATAGTTAGCTTTGTGAGCTCTTGTCATATTGCTATAATGTACAGAGCTATGCTTTGATATTTAAAGAATATTATTTTTTTAAACAGCAAAAACCATGATGACTCATCTATGTTCTATGTTAGATTTGAATAAATGACCTGTCCTTTTATTATCTTATTTACAGGCAATATTAAATTGAAATGGTAAATATTATTGGTGTGCTTTATTTAAATACAATATATTTTTAATTTTATATAAATTCAACATAATTTTGACAGATAAGTGGAATTTTTGATCACTCGTTTAAATTTTTATTTGATTAACAACGTTAGGAAATGCCAAAATATATCATTTTATATACATTTACTTATTTCTACTTTTATATTCTTTTATGGACTGTTGAATAAAATAAAAATATATAATTTGAACACTTATAAAACATATTTATAAAAATAATAATATGAAAAGCAATGATTTCTGAAGAAGAAGGGTTAAAAAGTAAAAGGAACTCAAAATACTTGTGGATAAAAGCCGATAGTTATTTACAAATCTTATTATTTTTACAGACCATCTTAATTTTATGGCTTTAGTTCCTTTTCTATTACAAATTAAGTCGTCGGGTTAAAATTGTAAATATATTATTACATAATTTATTTTATCATTTAATATACTCCCTAACCACTTAAATGATATTTTAAAAATATATTTGGTTTTTGAAGTTTCATAACACATGCAGATGATTTTTAAACATTTGATTAAGATATCACACATAACTAATTTATAAAACATACTTTCTCAATTACATGGACATCTGATTTAATATATTTGAATACAGAAAAAATCTAAGAATTTCGGACTAGGGGAGTTTGAGTATTGTTTTTTAGACGCAATATTCTGGTGGAGTAATTAAAATAAAGTATGTTGTAGTCTTTGTTGATTCCTCAATCGTAGATTCGATTATCTGAAGCTTTTTATAATAATAAATAATAGAGTTTGTTATTATATTGGAAATGTGTTTTTCCGCAGCAAGGCCTTTATTAAGTTGCATATCAATGCAACTTAATAACATGATAGAAAATTTTATTTTTTTGCAAAAATCACTAAACATTATAGTTGGAAAATATTTTTCCATAAAAAACAACATATCCAAACACAGTACAAAATTCAGCTTAAAAATATTAATAAAGCTTTAAAAATCATAACATTTACAAAAAAAAACATAAATTCAAACCATGGCCGTACTTATATTTAAAATGATATTATTATTGATAAAAAGAACACCAAGATCAATATTGTCCGTGATGTAGATTCTTCTTGTCAATTTGAAGAATTTTCTTTAAGTTTTGAAGAATTCGTGCTGATGGGGAAGGATAGGACTTAACCACGTCATAGGCATAATTCCATAATCCGTCCTGGGTATTGGTGGTCCGTAGGCGAAGATCACAATATCTCGTAGCCTCAAAAAAAAAATAGACCTCAAGTGGATATCACTTATTGTTCTATCAAATGTTAAATACTTCACAAAATACCTTACAGTTGCTGATGACATCATTTTTTAAACCCTGCGGCATTCATATACTTCAATAAATTTATCTCGACATCTTAAATTTAAAATAATAATAATAATGTCTAACGCAAACACAGACATAAAACTCTAACAAAAAAAACTCTTATCAGGCACAAAATATTGTAAAATAGATATAAAATATGAGTATACAAATAACGAATAAATTTAAACAGTCGTTGTTGCATTAAAATTTATATATATTTTCTAGCTATGTTTAGTATGGATCCGCAAATGTCTTTCTTTTTTTGTTTTGAGGGCGTATATACAATATTGGACCTTAACAATCGCTGCATGCAGAAGAAGTTTGTCGTTGGCCGAAAGGGTAAAAAAGTCTCCTCTCCCCCAAGAGGCCCCAGACCTCTCCTCCTCTAGTTCCATTTGAATAGCTTCATAAAGAGGAAGAAGATTGCATCATTTTTCGCTTTGCCTTCTCGTGATAGTAATCCAGCATACGACTTGACACTAAAAAGTAAAAAGCCATTAAGGAGGCTGGGTCTAAGTTTTTCATAAAAAAACAAAATCACGAGGTTTCTTTTATATTACAATTGTATTTTTATTTTTTGTAAATATATGGAATTAATTTTTTTAAACTAAAATGTTTAAATTATTTTAAACATTTTTTTTGGTATATTCTTATTGACTATGGAATAAAATATAATGACAAAAACATATTTATCGTTTTAATTTCATATACTTTGTTGAAGTATTAAAAAATCAAAAATAGATTAAGAATTTTTTTCAGACTAAGTATGAAAACAAGTGAACTACATTAAATATAATAATATAATATTTTGTGCATTGATGTTTCTTCGAGTATGTTATGATAATAATAATGATCAGTTTTCTCTAATTAACATATATCCACAAAGTAAGGAAACGTCATTTGTTGTGCTTGTAAACTCGTTGTGGGATCAAATAATTTAAGCCAATAAATTTGCTTGAAAAGCGACAAATATTTTAATTGCATGAAATTTGCTTTCTCTTCTATGGTTATTACAAAAAGTCCTTGGCAAGGATAATTTTTTGTGGATAAAATATAGTTTTAATGGCAACGCCAAAGCAAAATATTAATGTTATATTTATTTAAAAAAGGAAAATTTAAAGTCCCTGCATGGGAATTAAATATCCTTCTTGAATAAAGTAAAAAAAAATAGGGAGAGTCCGACTTGCACTGCATTTTTCAAGCCCAGTTAGTTTTATATTCGTTGTATTACATTAATTACATTTTATGGGCAATGAAGCAAGAAAGGATTCTCACGAATAATCCATGTTTTGCACGTACATATATTTCAACATTATGTGTGGACAATGTATTAATGTGTAAATGACCAAAGCAATTCCTGCAATATAAAAAATATGTATAACTTGGGGAAAATAAAAATGTATAGGCTGAATATATCATTACAGAAGTCTATCTACATTATACAAAAGAGAATTGCATGGTATATTCACTCAAATGAACGGTATTTTTCATAAAAATATTTTGCCTGATGTATTGCCTAAAATATAAAAGCATATGAAAGCTTTTACGTAATAAAATATGTATTGAAACAAAAGAGTCTAAGCATTTAACTCATGTCAAAAGACACATACAAAAATTTATAAAAGCCAAATTTATAATAGACCATTTCAAAACTATAGCATCATTTTAAAACATTTACTTTTAAATCGTTCTTAAGCCCAGAAGAATAATAATTTATCTCATAACATTTGTCAAGCAAATTGTATATATATATATATATATATATATATTTCTGGAAACAACACTATGTTGATGGGCTTTAAAAACTTGGTATTGTTTTTATTTCTTCCTACAAAAAAAAATCCTTCAAAGCTTCTCCAATTTTCATGATAAACATTTTCATGATAAACTACTTATCCATATAATCTCCTGAATATGCAAATGTTTTTAAAAAGGATAGCAATCAACGAAATCCTTGAAGATATAGGGGGGAATTTTTTTAAAGTTATTTTAAACCCTTCAGAGAAGCATAATGATTATAACTCCTTTAAAGTTTAAATTAATTGTTCCTGGCTGCTATATATGTGCTATAAAAATTGTGCTTCTTTGGGCATGTCTGAGTCATTACCTCAAATGAAAAATATAAAAAGTAAAGAATCAACATTTATATTCGCCTATCTAATTGAGTTAGAAATATTTTTTGTATAACTTGTTCCTGAATTAATCAGACTTATTATTTGACTAAATTAGGAAAAACTCTTCTGATATAATTTATTCACCATAAATATGGTTATATATTCCTATAACAAACACATATTTATTTACATAAGCAAACATTATGGATTATAATATAAGCTTTTCACTAAACTCAAACAGGAGAAGCTCATACATTAATTATATAGGCATATAAACCAAAGGAAAGATTCAAATCCTCTTTGTTTTTGAGCTATACAAAGCACTAGAGAAAATTAAAGTTTTCTCAAGAATCGAACAATGCTGAGACTTGGACGTTACAGCATCATATAATTACTTTATTATATTCTGAAATTAACTATTGTTAATTAAAGCTGTGTGATGATATTATGTGACTCCACCAAATACTTTTAGATCTCTACATTGTACGTTCTTTTTAAATAATATTAGCATTAAGTGGAATATAAACAACACCCATGCTCGTTCAATAAAATCATTGCATAAATAGCTCTTCCATCACTGATTTATTTTCTAGAAATTATCATTTATGATTAGTCTATTACTTAAATAAAATAAAGTTCTGGGGTCATTACTGAAGTTGCACACGGAATGTGACTTCATTTGTACGTTAAACGCTCCCACAACTTATTTGAAAGCACCTTTAGCATCAAATGTTTGTTTGAATCCTATAAACTTTTTTTTCTCATTCAATTTGGGTGTTTCAATAAATAAAGAATTTTTTTGTTACGAGTACGCTTATTTATATTCTTTTGCCATAAATTTGTCCCTTGGTTCGTTTTATTCAACACTCATGGTATTAAACCTCCGAAAAAAAGGTAATCAGTCAATATAAATCGTTAATTGATAAACAAAATAAACTAAACCTCGAACCTAACATAACTAATTGAACAATTTTACCTTTTGCCCTCTCTCTCTCTCTCTCTCTCTATATATATATATATATATATATATATATATATATATATCAGGAAACGACCCGGGCACCTTTTTTACCCGGACCCGGGCCGGGACTTAATATATTTTCGTTCCTTCGACATTCTGAAGTGACGACGTTTTTTTTAAGAAAAAACTTTCCAAAAAAGTGACGACATTGTTTTTTTAGAAAAGACTTTCCAAAAAAAAGTGAGGACGTTTCTTTGTAGAAAAGAATTTTCAAAAAAATAATTATTAAAAAAAGTATTACGTTTCTTTAGAAAAGAATATTTCGAAAATTCCTTTCTAAAAAATGTCGTTACTTTATGATCGACAAATGAAAGAAAATATTTAAGTCCCGGCCCGGTGTCTAAAAACACCGGGACACTGGGTCGGGCCGCTCAAAACAGCCGGGACCCTGGCCGGGTACCCGGTCGTTTACTGATATATATATATATATATATATGTAAATTGATTGAAAAACAGAATATTTAAAAAACTAGGCAACCCTTGAAGCATGTTCATTCGTTTTTAGAAAAACACAAAACAAAAATACTCTCAGGTCTACTACCTGAGAGCATTTTTATTTTATGTATTTCTACAATGTGTATAAAAATCAGGCCAAACTGCTTTCAAGATGAGTAAAATACATTAATGTCTATAAGTCAATAAAGTATTTGATGGAACGTATTGCTTCACCTTTGAAGTATCCTAGAGCGTTTCAAGCTATGAAAGAAGTAAGGAAAAAATGAGGAAAGATTAGACGGCTCTTGCATTCTTAAAGGGCAAGGAATTATGTTGTTTGATGTCATTGAATGACTTAAAGGGTAAGGCTTTCATGCTGCTGATACTCAGGGAGTTTCTTGAAGCTACTTTGTTTGTGGTATTTTGTTGTACTTAATGTTGCATCGCAAATGTTAACTTTTATGAAGGAAATTTTAAATGTGCTACATAAAAAACTGTAATCATTTTAACAAACCTTATCTTTTCATTTATAAACATATCAATTTTTTATAGAAGGATAATCAATTTTGCTGGTTTTAATTCTTATTAAACTGGTTAAATGGTTTAAATAGATTTCTTTGTTGAGTATGAAATTTAAACTACAATATTTAAATGAATATATGTACACGAATAAATATTTTAATCTAAATTCAGTATTTAAACTAAGTTCACAAAATCTTCTCAGGATAATTTTACCCAAAATTTCCCGCAAGGTTTTTATAGACATCTCTTGCCGTCCTGGAATTGAACGGAGGGCTACATTTTCTGTTGATCCCTTTTACACGTGACTTATGCTTGGCACAAATTGTATTAATTCCCATTTAGAAGACATTTCTCCCTGGATAGCGTCAGCTCATAGAGTTTGATGGAGTGGAACTCCATCATTTAAAGCCTATTCAACCATTGACGTGATTCACCAAAATCGGAATAAGAAATTTTACTTTAAAAGTATTTTACATCCTAAAGAATTGGAACTTGTCGCTCTTAAAGACAAAATTTTATCATTACATGATTAGGAAGGCACCATTTTTAATTGTAGGAAATTTTATTACCCTCTGAAAAAATCTGCTTTAGAACATCCAGGACCACAGCCTTTTGGCACTTGAAAATGTCATTTGAAGACAACTACAAAGTGAGGCTGTGGAAATATTTAATAGATGTATTACAAAGTTTAACCTTCCATGCTCCTCGGAAAAAAGAATAATGTCATCTATGACAAGAATTAAGGACCCCAAGAAATTCACTGCCCAATTGCAAAATTTTTGAATGGCTGTATTTACTTCAATGCTCCATGCAAGGATTGCGGGAAATTATTTAAAACCGTTATTCATACATTTGCTGAATGTCTGGGACTTCGCTTCCTAAGGAAAATAATTACCTGAAACATTGCTAACGTGAGTGAAAACTTTGTGACACCGTTGATTTTGTTTGGAGTGACTTCAAATTTTTTGAAAGCCTCTCTGAAAACACGTGCCCTTGAAATGCTATTTGAAATTGCAAAAGCCGAATTGCAAAAAACTGGCCATCGGAATACCGGTCCATGTGGCAGAATTTCGGGCAATTCTAGTATCAACAGCTGCAAGATATCCAGCTTTTGGCATCAAAATTCCAAACGTGGACGATTCATCGTGGGAATATGTGGGAAATATTATCAAGTATTATCCCTCCAAATATTACAAGAATATCAACGCTACTGGCTATTACGAATACATAAAAAGTTTTTAAAGAAGAAAATATTCTTAATTAGGCTTTTTAATACAAAATGCTTTGTTGCTCTAAAATCTTAAATTAGATTTAGTTATATAAAATTGGAAAATATATTTTATAAGATTTTGTTGTTTGTTTAATGTTTGTTTGTTCATGTTTTTTATATTGTTTTGATACATTGTTAGAATTTTGTTGGACTTTACTCTAGAGTATTAATTTTAATCTATAATGTTTAATTATATATATTGTTTTATATAACTACTCTAAATAAATAAAGTTAATTTTTTTATTAAGGAACAATTATTTATCTTTTATTATTACCTCGTTAGGCTTAAAATTCGACAATTTCAACATTTTTTTGGTGTAAATATATACACAAATATGCGTAGACATAAACAAACGTGTACACAAAAGGAATATTTTAGCTCAGTGGAAGCGTGATCGAATTTCAATTTTGAAGGCGAGTCCTGCGAAAGGAAGGTCAATATTTGTCCACATCATAGTAATGAACTTAGGGTCTGATGAATTATTTTGATTATATCCTAGTCATTCATGTGCTTACCTTGTAGAGGCTAAATAAATTGTAGACGTTGCGAGTTTTTAATATAATAAATGATGTGTCCTTTTATATAATAAATGTGAACTTAAAACGTGTATCTTTGCAACTGCCCTGAAGGGGTTTACTCTCTTTCTAGTTTATACTTTTAGAGTATTTTATTTTATAATGGATAAAACTTGTTCAGACTAAAAAAATATTTTTTTTTGCCTATATGGTTCGATAGAATTGCAGTATCCAACTGGATATAAATAAGTATACTAGTATTAAAATTAGTCTATCGAACCTAGGATCTATTCAATGAGGTAGACCAAAACTGACCATCCCCTCTCGGGATTCGAACCTGGTCCCTCAACTCCTTGAGAGTTGAACACACCTTAACGTACACGGCTATCGCACTCCCTAGAATATTACATTTTTAATCGATAAAAATGTAATGACTTTTTTATGTACAAGTATATATTGTTATCTGTTATATATATTTTTGATTTTTGTTATATGCATTTACACCAAATTAAGTATTCCTTTATTTCTATAAGGATAAGGTTTTCTATTGATGTAATCAAGGTTTAAATCATATATACTTGTTTTATAATAAAAAGCATTAGCTCAGTGAAAGCATGATGGACTCTCACTGTTGAGGCCACAGGGTCGTTAAATAAAAATATTAAAGTGGCAACTGTTTATATATATATATATCTTTCAACCAATCATGTTCTAGAAAATAGTCTTACTTTGTTATTCTTAATAATGAAAAGCTTCCAAAATGTGTAAGAAAACACTCTATGGTTAAATAGATGAAAAATAAAAATGGAAGCACGTTAGCGCATCAGTGAGTGTTAGCAGTCTCAACTCTCAATATTAAGGGCGCAGGTTTAACCCCTCCCTAGAGATAAAGGTGAATATTTATTGGCCAGTCTCCTGGCATATAGTATCCTAGGTTCAATGGTCTATTTTTTTGTTCCAATATGGTTCGACAGAATTGCATCTGACTGGATATAAATAAACATTTTAGCATTAGGATTAATCTATCGAACCTAGAATTTTATCAATGAGGGAGACCAAAAATGGCAATCCCCTCTCGGTGTGATTCGAACCTGCGCCCCCAACATTGAGAGTTGAACACGCCTTAACCCATACGGCTATTGCACTCTCTTAATGACTTTAAATCCTAATGAAATTTCATAGTCATTTGGTCAATACTGCGATTTTATCAAAATAATGTAAATATATTATATCAAATAGATGAAATAATACTATAATACGTGTATCATAATTATAGTTTAGAAAGAAAGAAAAAAACATAGTCACCTTTGCAAATTAAAAATATAAAATGTTGCGAGCATCTCTTGTGCTATTGAATACTTTTTTATCAGTCAAAGTTGGTATTTCATATTATTTTTCACATCATTATTGGTTAATATAAACATTACACTAAATAACAAATAAATAAAATAAACTCTTTTTAACAGTTGCGTAAAAAACACAAATAAACATTATACTTCAAATTGAATACTTTTTATATAATGTCCCATCAAAATATAATTATATAATTATTTTTTTAATTCAGTATATATTTGACATTCAACACTATATTGGAAAATCACAAAATTTTAATTTATATAAATATGATTTTACAAAATATATAAAATAATTATTAAGTTAAGATGGAGCCAAAGAGATACAAAAAAAGTATTGTAATAGAACGATAAAGTTTTCAACTTATGGGGTACTAAGACTCAGAGAAAACGGAATAAATACATATTCAGTAGCAAAGTGGCAGCACAAAGGAACAAAGTTTTAATGTTTAATTACTTGATAAAATCAATATAAGACGCCTGCGTTGGATATGAAAGTTCCAAGTCTACATGATGATGTATGGACCCTGGTTACAAAATGTAAGTTATATTATAACAATAAGTTAAGAGGTTGTCAACAAAAGAAAATTTTCAAAAAATCAGTTTTTAACGACATTATTTTTTTTTCTTTAATGCATTTCATTAAAATTCACATTACAAAAAAGTAGGCAAAAAAATGTAATGTATGGATTAAACATGAAAACAGGTAACTATAAAAAAAGGATTTAAGAATGATAATAAAAAATGAGGTTGTAATAATAATAAACACAACATTAGAAGGCGTCCAGGGCAAAATTAAAAGGTGTGGAGTTCATTAAAAGATTTATTGATGTTTTAATAAATTTTAAGAACCTATTGAATGGTTTATATAACAATGCTTATATATTGCCTATACTTTAGCATCCACCTTAATGAAATTTAGTGTTTTAAATCGTTACATTTTCAAAAAACAGTATCTTCGTAAGAAATATAACTTGGATAATAAATATGATTTGAAAATGAGTCTTTTTAAATATAGATAAATAAACTATAATTAGATGCTTATTGTATTCAATCAAAAAATAATGCGTCTAAATTACCTACAGAAAAGTAAATAGTGTATTCTAACGAAACCATTATGATAAAATTATTTGCAAAATCACATTTGCGGAGAACCAAAGCAACATCTTTTTTGACATATACTTTCCCCAACTTTTTAATATCAATAAAAAACTTTAAAAAGAAATGAAATACTCTTACTCAACTTAACCTCACCCCAAAACAAATATTACTTATCGGGAATCTAGATGCGATATCGAAATTGACTCTGACAGTTGAATGAAGTGGGCCTTTTGTTGGAATATAACTTTCCATATAAGAAAAAACCCGATACAAATCACGCGCTTTTTTAGGAGGACTGCTATATTTTGAGTTCAGCCCGAAACGAATATTAAGCTTCAACAATTTTTTGGCTTATCCCCCCCCCCCCCTGATGTTTGGAGATACGAACTTTCTTTATATGGCAAGAGCTGGGCAATTCTAAAATACTTAATTATTCAATGACTAACAATCTTTGTATGACACATTATATAAAACTAGCGGATGCTACCGGAGTTGCCCCGGAATGACTCCATAGACCTAATATCTCCTCAAACGTATCCATAAAAAGTTTATTTATATAAACCATGTGCTAAGAAGATACTTAGGAAACACAAACACTTAAACGGATCAAATAAACTGTACATAAAATTTGGTCCAAATCTAACGTGCCCATAACAAGACATCGTTGAAAAACGTTTATTTCTACATAAAACAAACATTTGGAAAACGAATTTTCTAAGAAGTACAAAGGGCCAAAAACACACCTTAACACGCAAAGTGGTCCACAGAGAATTTCGTTTAAATCTAACATGACAATTTATAGACATCACAAAAAGCGTTTTGGCAAAAAAAATAGCAATAATGGATTTTCCAGGATATTTTACCACTGGTTCACTCCCCACAAAATTATATGTAATATTTTTGGCTAAAATGTCAATTTATGTATTATTTTTAACCCAATATCTTTGGAATTTTTTAGAACTGAAATATTTCAAAAAAAAATATTAACTGATCTTTTTGAGGAACTTATGAATTGTTTGGGGCAGCCAGGGAAACGAAGAGATTATATACTAGTATAAATATTACCAAAATACAAACACTCCAACGGCTTAATGATGTTCTGAGGAATATGTTTATAGCTTCTCTGAGTCTCCTTTTTAATCCAATGAACACCATCAAGTTTTTTCCGTTTGTCGTGATAAAAGTTTTATGCTGAGTCAACATACAAGATAATGTTGAAGAAATACATATAAGAATGTGTTGTGAATATTCAATGGATGTTTGTCGAGATTAATTCTAGCCTATGAATTAATAAATATAGAACAACTAAGTAACAGAAGTTAGAAGGGATATATTATAATATATAATATATATATATATGAATTCCGTTTCTTCTTTCGTTTCCCTGTACCTCCCGAATGGTTTATTAGATCTTTACGAAATTTTCTGTGAACTGTTTTGATAGCTCAGGGAGTGTTTTAGTAAGGTTGTAAACACCCAAAAAATTATTTATTGCCTTGCTTATTTTATTCGTCAAAACGTTTTTGTCGATTTTTTTAAATAGCCAACTTAGATTTTAACAAAATTTTCTGTGGATGATTATGAGATAGTAAGACGGGTTTTTGTTTATCTGATAATTACCAGAAAATTCGTTTTCCCCTGTATTTCACCCCAAAAATTAAGTTTTTTGAAAAATAACAACTTTTCTATAACGTAACACCGCGTTAATCAAATTTTAATATTGCCTAGAAATGTAGAGTGATGTCGATCAACCTCAACTTTTTTGTTAAAGATGTTTTTTCTTTTGCTTTTTTCTCCCATTCATAGAGATCAAACAAATACTCAGCGCTACCATACATATCCTCGGCACTCTATGTTCCCTATGAAATGACTTTAAAAATAACTTCTTTTTTAGATAGAAAAAAATGGCAATGAAGACGATTTTTTAAGGAACTGATTTTAGTATGAAAAATAACATCACTAAAATTATTCGTATTTTTTTTCAATTCCAGACTATTATCAAGTTGGAAAAATCCAAAAAAATAAATAATATATATATATATATATATAATATCAGAATTGAAAGTCATCTGAATGAAAGTTTCAGGGAAATCATAATGAAAAATGAGGATTTAGAATTGGAGGATAGCGTTTTACTATTTATTTTTTAGATAAAAACCCTCATCATGATTAATTAATATATATTTAAATAAATTTTGCCTCATATGTAAAAGAATGGTACATATGGAGACATAAAAGTAATAAAGGGAGCTCGATAGCCGTGCGTGCTAAGGCGTGTTCAACTCTCAATGTCGGGGGCGCAGGTTTCAAATCCCGAGAGTGGATGGTCATTTTGGTCTACCTTCTCATTATAAAATCCTAGGTTCGATAGACTAATTTTAATGCTATAATGCTTATTTATATCCTGTTGGATGCAATTATATCGACCATATAGGCTAAAAAAAATGAATGCCAAAGATTTGGGAATACAATATGTTTCCTTATATCTAGGAAGAACTTAAACCCTGATTAACTTACATATTATTTGACTGGTCTCTTTAGTAAAAATTAAAAGCCTCATCACTGAATACCCTCTCAATCCATGAAAAGTAAACATTATTTAAAGATACCAGTTCATGTTCAAAAGGAGAAGTATCAGTTAATGATTATTTTCATCAAATTCGTTGCACGTAAACCTTCTATTAAATCATTGTTCGTCAAAATGATCATTGAATATACATTTATTAAGTAATATCAATTATATTTAGTCTTTTTGTTCAAAATCTATTACTGTATCACAATAGAGTTACGCATAAGAATACACTAAAGTAGAGAACACGACCATGCAATGGGGTATCCTTCATATAACATAAATGAGAGTTCCCTTTAAAAAAAACAGATTGATTCAATAAACGATAATTTTGATTGCTTTTGTATTCTTCTGTGATAATTGTTTCATATTTTATAATTCAGAACATAAAAGTCCAAAATATTGATCCAAAGAGGGATAATATGCCCAATTTCAACATGATTAAAAAGGTACAAATTGAGGAACTTCTATCAATGATTATTATCGGGAAATATTTCACATTTTAGAATACACGAATTTATTTCAGAAACTAACGGATGGAAAACTATTTTGGACAAAGAAAAATATATGCTGTGGTTATAAAATTAGGTTGCCTCGATATTTAAGGAAGGAAAATATATAGCTTTTATAAATAGGACAAAACCTCTAATCTTATTTTATAAGTCATAATAAAAACACTCTGCAAAAAGGCTACAGTATACGCAATCGTGAACTCGAAAGCCACTAACTGTCAAGTCTAAAACTAGCTCCTACTCGAAAAAAAGGATGTTTGAAGTCATTTTAAAATATGTTTTTATTGATATAATATTCAAAAAATATATAACAAATGCAAAATATAATATGACATTGATATATGGTTGAACTTTTAGTGTTTATAATTATATTCATATTATCCCTTCTATTGCAAAAATACATTACTTGATTAAAAGGAAAATGAAAGACCCCCTTCAGATAGAGCTTAATATATTCAGCGGCATTTATTATATAACTCTTTATCCTAACTACAAAAAGAACTCTGCAATCTTTATAAGAGGATATAAAGTCATGAGTGCTTTAGTAAAAAGATAAAATAAATAATTTGCGAAAACAATAATAAATTAATTTGCGAAAAAATTAATATAAAATATTACTTTTTTTGTACAAATAACAACGCTTTACTGCAAAATAAGAAAACAAAGTTATTCCATACTATGAAAGGTATCTGATAATTCGAAATTTTCGTACAATATAAATCAACTAATCAACACACACACATTTATGTAGAAGAAATATTTATTGTACTTTCCTCTGATTTCACTTACATTTAAGTTATTCTTTTATATGCAAATCTAGTGGACGGAATATATATTTTAATGAAATTCAGACTTCTATAAATAATAAAGTAAGAAAATGAGGCTAAGCTTGAGTGGTGTTAAATTCATATATAAGTTATTAAAGTATTAAATTTTTGCAGCCCATTGCCAATAAAAACATATTAAGCACAGAAAAGATTTATATTATTGCGAGTCTTATCAAAAACAACTTATTTTCGTTGTTAGTTAAGTGAACTAAAACGTTATGCAATGGAATTTAGACCACTCCATTCACAGAGATTGATGCTAATAATAAAAACACTATAATTATATTATAATATCAACAAAACCTTTTTTAAACTATAATGTTTATTTATGTATTATTTTTCCACACAATTCTACTGCCTTTTTAGCTTTGTATCTTCTGTTACAAATGAATAAAGACCTATTTAAAAAAATATAAAATAATAAAAAAATAAAAAATAAACAAAAATATTTAATAAATAAAAACTGCTTAGTTAACAAAATTACCGTGGCTTAGAGACAAAACCCATAAGCACATATTCTTCTACCATTAAGATATCACCAGTAAAACATCTGAACATAATATTTTGACAATGCTTACTTACAAAAAAAATTAATTTCAAAGCAACAAACGGAGGTAAATTATATTCAATTCATACTAATCCTTTTATGCCTATTTGCCTCGATATATTGTATTCACGCGCATAAAAACATGGTTAAGGTGTTAAAAATATTTTTTGGGCTTCTCCAACACTTCAATGTACCTATAAAAAACATTGCATTTAAAGTAAATATAAAGTATAAAATATGTTTGCTCTCATGTTTTTTTATATAATCCCCAAATTAACACATTATGTATATTTATTACAGGCCTATAAAGTACATACATATATGGATAAACATGTAATAATTATTTTCCTACTCTTTGGGACAAATAATAACATTCGTGGAATATGTTTTCTCTCTACATTTCCCTCATGTTATTTTCCTACCTTACTAAAGAGCTTTTTAATGTTAGCTTATGCATTAATATATGGTATGTGTACTTTCTCCTGAATAAATAAAGTTATTAAAACGAATGATAGGTGTAAATATGAGAGGTCACTGCACAATGCTAAATCTGTAAGTAGGTCAGTACAATCATGACGGGGTCCACCTCCTCTGTATCATTGAAATATATTCTTTACGGACCATCAAAAAGTTCTTAATTGGAAAGGAGCAAAGAGGGAATAAAGGTTTCGTCTTTTTTCATGAGGTCTTATGCGTAGATCTTTTTCCAAAAATGTTCTGTAGTTGCTTTAACTGATGTATATATAAAATGGGCGGATTTGCAGTCATAAATAATATAAAGTGCTCAAGTAGCGACGGGTAGCGCTGAATATCGTTTTATTGTTTTGTTTCCCCTTGTTGGCAATGAGATAAATAAATAAAGACAGTGAGACTTGTATCCAATAATTATAAAATGGAGTGTGAATTGCCTTCAACTTTCATGTAAAAACAACAAATTAGATATACATATTTTTACTTTACTTCGCTATCTTTCCATCACTAATGGAAAGCTAATAAATACCCTGATATTCGGCGCTACCAAACGTTACTTCACACTTCTCATTGCTTCCAATCCTATTACAATTCTATTTATTTTAATATTATTAAATTCTCCCAAAACATAAATAGTTTATCAGTTAATCACACTAAAATACAGATATAAATCCTATTACAATAATATGAATCTATACAATGTGACGTCATCTTATATTCAAATTACTGGTGAGGTTTCATTTTTATATGATGGAGGTACTCCTCATTTCCTCCTCACATGAGTACCCGTCTCATCCTTGTCTTTCTTCAGGAGAGACTTGGAATAAATCCTTCACTTAAGAACATAGAAGATCCTAGAACTGATACATTACTTTCATATATGTTATTCATATCTATACAAATAAAATAAACAATAGGCCCAAATATAATGTTATAACACGGATTAAAGCATTAATAGTACCTTTTGAAATAAGTGTAATACCTCTTAGCCGGTTTTGAACGTATAAAGCACTTCATTAATATATATATATATATATATATATACTTTATCAGCAAGTTTGTTGAACGCCAAAGCACGAATTGTCAGCTCTTTAACGAAGCGAGAGTATCCGAAGCCAACAGACCTACGAGCAATTTTGCTAACAGCTACAGCAGATACACTGCATTTTCCCTGAAAATTCCTTCTCTTCGAAACGATTCGTGGACCTTTGCTTCAGAGGAGGTCCGATACTTCCCATCAAGTTCCCTATCTCATTTAAAGATTTTGCGCCGTGTTTTGAAATATTCAAAGTGATTTATTATTTAAAATATTGGAGAAGCATTTTTTAAAGTTTGTATTGTGCCTTTTAGGTTTGACTAATTTTTTATTATATGTTTGAATTGTTGTCTTTCTTCTCCAAAGTATTAACTTTAGACTACAATGTCTATTTATGTTTTTAATGCATTACTTTGGAATTTTAAGAGCTGAAATATATAAATTATTAAAAAAAATATCAGCAAGACCGCAAAATAGCAGTATTATTGTTTGTGTGCATAATTCCTACCCAAAAATACATTCTTCCCATTTATTAATTGCTTCAACCCCTTTTGTTATGGGAAGTTATGTCATCAGCCTTTCCCCGCAAATAAGTAGGCCTTTATTTCTATGCATATTTGAGCATTGCGCATTATATAAACAAAAAGAAGAGGTTGAAAACAAAAACACTTTTCCCTTTTGAAATGGAAGTGTGTGCTATTCATTATTCTTAGTCCCCCTTGTCATTGTTTTTGCATCATCATTTGAACCATTTTTTTGAAAGCATCATCACATGCTCGGAACATATACACAAACTGTGCTCATAGACTTATTCTACATATTTTGCGACTCTGATTTGCATTACTTTGTTAAGTATTGTGGGTGTAACACATGAGTGCCGAGAGCTGTATGTCTGTTGTTATATATTGTAGAAAGTAAATCATTTTTTTATAAACGTATAAGAGATCATGATTCAATATGCTAAATTCAATAAAAGGAGTAGGGAGCTCGATAGCCGTGCGTGTTAAGGCGTGTTCAACTCTCAATGTTGGGGGCGCAGGTTCGAATCCCGAGAGGGGATGGTCATTTTTGGTCTACCTCATTGATAAGATCCTAGGTTCGAATGACTCATTTTAACGCTATAATGCTTATTTATATCCTATCGGATGCAATTCTATCGAACATATAGGCAAAAAAAAAAGAAAGAAATAACAGTATAATACCAATGCCAGTGGTTTTTACACGACTAAATTTAAATCAACATTATATTTTCTTATACATTATTGAGCAAAAACGCGACCGCATATTGTATTTACTCCCTGAAACTGAAAATAGTAAGGTAATGGCATTTTAAATAAAAACTTACTTTTGATCCCACCCGTTATCGCAAATTTTATTTGTGTTTATGCTTGGTCCTTTTTTAATGGAGTAAAGAGGTCTCAAAGGGACATTTAATATTGAAGTATAACGTTAATTTATGCTTTTAATAACACATTTTTCCCCATAAATGTTATGTATAATTTATGAAATAAATAGAAACCTTGCCTTTGACGAAAAGTTAAGATAGATTAAATACTTATTTAAACACGCCTTGGGCACTAATGAGATAACTACAGATCTTTAAGGGAAGGATTTGATGTTTTAAAACTTTCTTATTGTTCAAGTAAGTGATAAACGTGTAAAATATATTGTAAGGATTAATGGGATATGTTACTTAAAAACGGAAGACATAGAGAGTTTTACATAAAAAATAGTTTAACTTAGAATTATTTTTGCTGAAATTTAATACTACTATAATATTACTTTTGAAAAAAACTACCTTGCCACAATTTGAAAAGTCCTCTATATGGGAGAGGATGATCCCTCCATCTTGGATAATCGCCAAAATATACCTATATAAAGATTATATATATTTTTTGAAACTCCCAGACCAGGAATGGAGGAGACTGTCACGTACAATAGTCTATGTATGAAGTGAATGTTCGAAACGATCTCACAAACGACTCCACCCAACGTATTCCCTTTAAGCTGAGCGGCAGCTCAAAGAATAATATGGAAGTGTGAGTCACAACTCCTCAGAGATTCAACAGTGATTGGTAAAAACCACTCGAAACAATATGTATTTCTTCAAAAATTTGGGAGATTCTGCAGTTTTGGGAGAAAAAGCTTTTCCAAAAATTGCTTTTATCCGTCCATTCTACTCTTGTTTTATTTTTACGTCGGATTCTGAAATTTTCAAAATGATAAAATAATTGAGAGCCGTTTTTTAAAGTATGTTATATACCATATTATAGTTCTTTTTATTGTTCCAATTATTTTTAGTCTTTGTTATAACTGTTGTCGTTCTTCTCCAAAGTAATAATTTTAGAGCAATTTTTCTTTAAATTAAATCATAATAATAAAGATGGTCTAATTTTTAACGAGTTTTTAGGATTACAATTGCGGCGTACAAGCTTTATTTTCTTTTATACCGGTCTGTATCAGGAGGAAGTTAATTTTATCATGGCAAAGACCCAGTTCTTTATATACAAATTGCGATCAGAAAGAATTCCCATTCCCCCAAATTTTAAAGAAATAGTCGAAAGAACAATAAAACTATTGACATAATTGCTGTCCTTTGTATATTGTATCTTCACTTAATGGTTTTTTTAATACAAATTTATTTTTTCACAATATCTTCAGAGCCCCCTACAAATTTCCCCCCTTCAGTTTATAATGTTAATGTTTTAGTAAAAATTTAAGTATAAAGTTTGATTTTTTGAAAGTTTTGTTGGTAATGTCTTGTCGTAGATATAAATGAGAATAAAATTGTTGTACTGGTGTACAAAAAAAAATATAAAATAAAGATGGTCTACAAAAAGTATCACATTTTAATTTTTTATTAAATCGTACACCTTCTAACTAACACTTTATGGTTAAATAACACTATTTAAACCCTTTATGAGTAGGTAAAGTTACAAATTTAAGAGTGGCAAGCTTTCTCTCGTCGTAGGAATCAATGAATCAATGCACTCTGATTAAATATACTTGCTAAAAGAGGAGCTCGCATGATGCAAATACTATCTAAAATACTGAAAGCACCCTTTTGCGACATTTAAACGTATTTCCTAATATTACCATATATCTTATTGGTTCAAAAAACCTAGCCTATATATATCTAAGAATGATTTTAGAGTTAAAGGGTCATGCTCCGTGATATGTTTTTCTCATCCATTGTCCGTATTTCGGTGTTTAAAGTGAATGAAGGATGGATGAGGTCCTACTATTTTTTTTTTGAAGAACCCCTTGCCAAAGATAAGAAATTGATGGGTTCCTAGAAAAGGGCCTCCTTTGGTATATTAAAGGACAATGGACTACATACAGTTAATATTACAGTTCTTTGATTGAGATCACACTCAAATGGAGGCTTTCAATCTTATTTGTTCCCAATGAATGAAAAGGTTTTTATTATTTATGGATGTGTGTTACTTGATTGGGTTGGGTAAACTGAAGACAACCTTTATCAAAGGTAAAGAGGCAGAGATAATGTTTATGAGTATGCTTTGTTGTAAAAAATATATCATTTGTAAGAAGAATGCTTCAATAAATGAAAACTCAAAGAGTTTCACAAATTTACTTTTGTTAAAATATATAAATAAGTACTAAGATATAAATAAAAGCAATATAATAGCAAATGCTTATAATTTAAAAAACCTTAATAAAGTAATTAATCAAAGGAGTAAGATGGGCAATAAAAATAAGTATTATTGTAACTAATACGATAATTTCAGTTTTTGAAAATAATAGATCTTTAAATCATAACTAAGTGCTTATAAATTATTTTTTTAACTACATATTTCTTTATACAAATTAAATATAAGGCAAAACATGATTTAATAAGAATAGGATACTTATTTTTTAATTTTGAGACCAATATACATCAATATAAAATAACTTATTACATTGTTTACTTTATCCTAAATAAATGCAAATATTACTCACTGGACGAATCAGTGATATCAGGTTAGTTATTACAAATACTGGGACACTAATTTCAAAGAAAATATATATATATATAGGTAATATATATATATATATGAAACGACCGGACGTACTCGGGTACTCGGGCCGGAACTTTTTCGTATTTTCGTTCGTTCGTAACTCTTAAAGTGACGACGTTTTTTTAGAAAGGAATTTTTGAAATTTTAATAAAATATTTTCAAAAAAGTCACCACTTTCTTTGATAATTTTTTTTAGTTTTTAAAAACTATTAAAAATTATTTTCTAAAAGAAACGTCGTCACTTTTAGAATGATGAAGGAAAGAAAATATATAAGTCCCGGCCCGGTTTTGGCCCGGCCTGGCTTGAAAAATTTGAGTCCCGTTCCGGCAAAAAAGGTTTCGCGGTCGATTCTATATCTATATATATCAATTTTGTTTATAAAGGTAACCGAAGGCATGATGCATCAGCGTTACTTCAGTACGTTGTACCATAAGTAACAACGAACGAAATATAAGTTCCTGTTACTTCCCGATGAAAATATTTAAAAAGAAAGCTTATGACTAAAGTGCAGAAAAACCAAAGTATCTGCAGTATCACTTGATAAAGACTGCCTATATACAGGAAGTGCAACACCATAGGGCTATTCAAATAATTAAAATTAGTTTCAAATGTGTTGGAATGTACAAAGGAAACTAATGAACGGAGCGTTAGTCATTTAATTATGATAGATTTGTATTGAACTAACAAAAAATTATTGGACTTGATCATACCTACATCATCAGCCTAATTAAAGAATCCCTTTTCTATCTGGATGGTTGAATTGACAGTTGCATCTGTGAAGATATGAATAATAATTATAGTATTAAACCGATTATCTTTTCAATGATAATGGTCATTATTTACCTTCCTCTATATAAACCAAATAGACAAAAAAAAAGATTTATATATAAACAATATTAGTTATATGTCACAAGCTTGGGTGAGTAGTGAGAAAACTTACTAAAGTATTCCGAATTTTAATCGTAATTCGGGTAAAATTTAAAACTCGCAAAAAATTAGTTACTTATAAAAGCTCATGTGTATTAATACATATGAAAAGGAAGACTAATTACTTGTGAAAAATTTGATACTCCCAGGAATACTCGTATTTTTTAGAACATCCTTTAATATGAAATGATCATACATACATATAAGAGTTCTATGTATGTAGTTGGGATTTCTGCTCATATTCAAAAAATGGGGTTTTAAGTCCTTTATTTTGTAAAATCCTAAAATTTATCCCTCGGGCACAGTTTGATATAATTGATATTTTTTTAGGATTATAGCTTTTGAGCTAGAAGTGAATTTTTTTCATGAATTACTCGATATCAAAGTTTAATCAATATTCAGTTCTTCGAAACATAAATTCATCTCAGCGATGAAAATTTGATTTATCGTGCGTGTAAACCAAAAAATATTATGGTCCTTGACATTCAAGATGTAACAAATTTAACTTAGCACGATAATAATAATAACAAAAGGTGTAATAAGGTAAAATTAAAGTATATTTTTAAATGCGATATTTTACAGATATTTTAAATAAAAAAAACAACAACTAATAATAATAGTAACCTCCAACTTTTTAGAATAAAAAATGAGTTATAGATTTTTTTAAGCAAATCTAGAATGACAAACGTAAATTGGTGTTTAATTTGACCATTGTTAGTATGAATATCTGTGAACCTATTACGACGATTAGTTAGAATTTGCCCAACCGTAGAGAAAAGTCTTTTGGACGAAACATATGTTTCTTGTAATATCAAATATTAAAAGCCACGCATGAAAAAGTTTGCGGTTTACATTTTCGTTCCCACCATCACAGTAAACGATTTTCATTTACTTGAACTTCTGGTTCGTTGAAATACTTGTTCCATGGTCTTTGTATATTTGAACAAATATGTCTTGATAAGACAAGTGAGAACGAAAAATCCCCTCAAACACTAGAATATGAGGTTTTGTGAGAAAATGAGTAACGTTCCAAGTAATTTTTATGAGAACTGAAGATTCTTCTTCACTGGATTGTTTCCATTTGCAGTTGCTTGAAAAGATAAAAAAGACATTCCCAAAAAATTAAGTATATATGCATATTAAAATGGAGAATTTTTATTCACAGCCAAATATTATATATATTTATATAACAATAAAATTAGCATACAGTTTTTCGAGTGAATAAAAAAAATATATATAAATAAGCGTTCAATTTTAGCACGCATTTTGAGCGAAAGGAATGGAATACACCTCAATTAAACTCCAGGGTTGGATGAAGGCAAGAAGAAGTTACCAGCAATAATAATGGATTAGGAACTTATAGATGATATATTGTTTTGTTTTTGCCTATGTTGTTCGATAGAATTGCATCCGACAGGATATAAATAAGTATTACAGCATTAAAATTAGTCTATCGAACCTAGGATCTTATCAATGAGGTAGACCAAAAATGACCATCCTCTCTCAGGATTCTAACACAGCCTTAACAGCATGGCTATCGCACTCCCTTATTTTTATGAATCTAGCGATGATTCGTAAAGGAACGTTAAAATTTATTTTAAAACAAATAATTATAACATACTCAGTACATAAAGTACCGTAATATGTCCGTCTCATTACTATTTTTATTAAGAATCAAGCCTTTTGAAAGCTCTTGATTGGTCCAGACCTATATTTAAGTTTTCGTTGAGTAAGAAATTTACACGAGGTTTACGAGGTTGTTGTGTTTTGAGTTACCGCTTTTTCTTCGAGAGCAGAGTTTTTCTCTCCGAGTAAGGAGTTTCCCTAGTAACGAGTTTTTTTTTCGAAACTCGTTGATTTCATGCACGACGTGGTTTTGAAGACTTTTTACTTACTAAATAAAACTCGAGTATTAAAAACGAGTTTTACTCGTGACCCATAACTAATCAATATGGTAGTGTTCAAACAAGTTAGGGATATCTTGGATTTTTCATCGTATACGGTCCCTGCTCCTATCGCTACAAAGCTCGGCCTGGAATCATGCTTCAGAAGCTATAAAATATTTTTTCCCTTCACACTAAAAACCCTGGAAATAATTATCAGAAATACAAAAAGTGCAATGACACAAATACCATCTTTTATACTTATGTTTAAACTATATTTAGTTTGATTAAATGTGTTTTTTAGATACGTTATCTTAAAAAAATTATATAAAGAAATTAGTCGATATGCTCGAAAAAAAAACAACATTTTGACTCAACAGAAATGGTGCCCTAAATAAAGTATTATCATTAATTATGGATTAGATATGTCTTTTATAGGGTTACAAATAATATATTAAGTATTTTTTTTCAAAATGGTCATGGGCACA
>CP045901.1:16890910-16922886 GCA_013387185.1 Caligus rogercresseyi
TTTTAGCGTCAAGTATTGGATGTCGTAAAAGCTAGCCATCTTCCAAAATTCTCTTAATTTTGGTAGCCATGATTTTACAATGTAATCGCTCTTTTTTGTTGAAAGTTTCCTCCATTTGGATGTTTATATTTGATGTAGAAGTGTATTTTATTCAATCTAGCTTACTTGGTAGAGCATTCAAGGGTATGTTGCAAGGATTCTAAATATAAAATGTTCCGTAGCGGCCCTTGTTCCTGACGGCATGTTAAGAGGAAGTAACTATTATATGTTATTATCATAACTAACAAGTAATAGTCTAGTTTTATTGGACAAAGAACATTTTCGTAACTTCTGAATGCGTATGTACGTTCTTTGTCCGCAGAATAACGTGGTAATTAATAACGAAAGAAAATATTAACTTTTTGAGCACATTTTTTATGCGCTTATTACTACTCTGTGCTAAAGCATGTTTACATGTACGGCCAAACAACTCTTCTGCAAAAAATGTTTTTTTTTAAATAAAACAAATCCATAGTTGGTTTTACAAAACGTAATTTGTATGCCAACATTAATTAACAGCATACGCATCAAATATCATTTTTGAAGGAGTTTTATAACTAACCGGAAGTTTTGACCGAAAGTAGCCCTACGAATTTTTTGCCTGAGGGAAAAATTTATCAGGGCATTCTTGTCTATATCCGACCTCAAGTCGTGATGAAAAAGGATTTTGAATCAATTTTTTCGGCTCCAGACACTTTTTTTAATTTTTTGTCCGTTATGGCTCTTCCGACATTTTGGGTTGCCAACCCCTACTCTAGTGCATACTTTTTGAAATAATAAAAAGAAAAGAAAAATGATGGAATTTTTTACATTATTATTTTAAACACAACTGTTAAAAAAAGAATATGACAGCTTTTTATCAATATTATTTTGTTTATGCCTCTTGTTAATAATATTGTTGCATGATCAACTTCTTCTAGTAGTAGTTAAGTTATATAATACAATACATGGGTTTTTTTATAAAATAGCATTAATAAATTGTTAATTTAGTGCACCGTACGAGACTCTTGTCAAATATTGTTTAGTTTATATTCTCATTCTGATTCTACATGATGATGATCACGCATTTTTTTGTATGTATGATAGTTATATTTTATAATCCTGACATTGTTTTCTCTAGATATCGGAGCTTCAACATCTTTATTTTAGTCAACCTTACATATATTCAGATCATAAAATTATGGGAAAAGGAAAAAAAATGTTATTCCTCTAATTGGTGCTTTTCACGGTGATCATATTTGGAAGTCTGTTTGTATGTGTGAAAAACCCTTTGTGATAATAATAATAAACAACAAATAATAATAAAGTACAATAAACTAAAGAAATAATATGTGACTAAAGATAGTAGCGGTAAAAGGTAACTTTATTGACAAGAGTGTAATTACATCAAACCCACCTCCCAGCTGACTAATGAGGGTGTGTAATCTCTATTTATATATGAACTGGCAAGCTAGATGAAATATGAACAACTAGAGGCATATATACACTCAGAGAGTGCAAACCTCCGCCGTCACGGGGTCCTTATGAGCCTTCCGAGGCGGATTTTTCACGACTGGGGCGGCGTAGAGGGACGGGGAGGGTTCCCCTCGACATAAATTCCGAGAGGAAGACGCTCCCGGCACCCGATTTCACAGCACAGCGACATCTGTTGGCAGAGTAGGCTAACTTGAAATATTTATTAGTATTTAGCTCGTTTTGCATCTTAATTCTGCACTCAGAGATGCCAAAATTTAATCACTTGTTACTTTTGACATTTCCAACAACTCCACAAAGTTTCATCCAAATCCGTTCCGTACTTTTTGAGTTATCCTGTTGACACAACAAACAACAACAAACCAACGCCAGTGAAAACAATACCTCCTTCGGCGGAGGTAATAATCAAAGACAAAGAATAAAAACCACGCGGGAATTTTTCTTCTTCTTCTTGTCGCCGAAATGTACAAGTTCAGATTCTTAAATAATGAAAAGAAATGCTAACGTAGGATATTTAACGGAATGCCATTAAAATGAGATTTGTTGCAGCAAACCAAAATGCCATTAAAACAGTATATTTTTTTCGAAAAAAAGAAATTTGACTAAAATGGCAATCATGTTGGAAATAATTGTTAGGTAATATTCCAGATTATTTGTTCTGGTCGTCCTCACACAAAACAAGATGGTGAAGCAAATATCTAAAACAATCTTAGGCAAAAATAGAACTATGATATGATACCATTGAAATGGAAAGATCAGCCGCCTCAACGACTGACATCATGAAATGTTTTAAGACAAATGCCATGAGATCAATAAAAAGCTATTTAAATATAAAATAGTCCAAAGAGAAGCCCTAGATAACAACAAAGCTGTTAAAGACAAGCATCTTTTCTGCATCCGAGTAATGACTGAAATACCGTCTCAGAAACTCTGGAAGTGCAATACAAGTTCTTCCGAGGACAGATAAGTATATGTTGCTTCTACAACGTATGAAACTACGGACCACATCTTCTGGCGTGACACTTTGCTGCACACTATTTTTCATGTTCCCTCGAAAATACTTCAGGAAAATTACAGAAAACCGAAGATAATTTTTTAAGCCTACTGCAGTGAAAACGAGGAACTAAAAGTTAACGCCAGTTTCACAAGGATTTAACAATATTATATGAAAATAGATCATCGGAAAACTTGGATGTGGCAACAGGTTTACCAATAATAAAATTACAAATCAAAGTCTTAATCCATTTTACTTCTTTGGCCTATGATTCTTTTACGTGTTTTTGAATCTTTTACTTATTCCTTTCATAGTCTTGTTTATATTTGACTGGATCACAATATTTGTACACTAAC
Source organism: Caligus rogercresseyi (assembly GCA_013387185.1). Taxonomy (NCBI): domain Eukaryota; kingdom Metazoa; phylum Arthropoda; class Copepoda; order Siphonostomatoida; family Caligidae; genus Caligus; species Caligus rogercresseyi. The sequence continues at coordinate 16,893,773 of CP045901.1, forward strand.
TGAAATACGCCTCTGGGTCAAGAAAAAAAACTATATTTGAGAGATTAAAGAAAGCCGCATTATTCAGTGCCAATATATGGGTCCAGCCTTTATAATTCACAACGGATGAATAACCCTGTAACTAATTTTAGTATTTTGTCATTTTGAATACTTTTAAAGTTATTAAAAGATAAATAGCGTCTCATAGTAGTTAATCAAGTTGGCAACTAGTAGTTTTTAGTTTTTTTCGATAATTGGAAGGCATGACTAATGGATCAAAATTATTAAATGGAGAGTCTAAAATGAATATCGATGAATGAATTAACTTTATTCCAGGGAAAGAAAGAATAAATGGTTTTGTCTCTTTAAATTAATATTTTCACAACAATGAATACTATAAGTATATCCCAAGCCATTATGAACACATAAAATTTGATTCATGATTCTTATATCTTTTCCAAAAAAATATCTACACATACTTAGTATATAACTATATCTAAGGAGCAAATATTTTTGTAAATATAGTATCTTGAGAAGGAAATGAAAAATAACACAACAATGATTGATGATAACAATGGAAGTCCTATTTTTATCGATTGATGGCTCTAGTACAATAGATCACTGAAAGATTTGAAAAAAGAAAGTAAAAAGTTAGTAGTGAAAAAATACGAGTAAGATGCAAAACAGAAATTATTTTTATACATCATCATAATAATCTACAAAAATCAAAATTCAGTGGACGTAAATATTTAAAGGGAGTGCGATAGCCATGTGAGTTAAGGCGTGTTCAACTCTCAATGTTGGAGGCGCAGGTTCGAATCCTGAGAGGGGATGGTCATATTTGATCTACCTCATTGATAAGATCCTAGGGTCGATAGACTAATTTCCACGCTAGTATGCTTATTTATATCCAACGTAATTCTACCCATCCATACAGGCACAAAAAACTTTAAAAAAAGTTAAAACCAATAAAATGTATTTTTTTTTTAAAAGGTATGACTTATGTATGTATTGGCGTATATCAATGTGTATCTGTATTGTTTGTATGTACTGTGCTAAGACAGTAATAAATACTTTTTAAGAAAAGTTTAAGCCAATAAAATGTATTGCATCTATTCTTTAATAAGGTAGGCTGTAAGTATGTATTGGCTTATATCAATGTATATTTGTATTGTTTGGATGTACACACTATGATAAAACAGTAATAAATACTCTTTAACCCTTAAATGCATGAGTGACTGGACCCTACACTCTTCCATAAGTGGGCCAAAAATGACCCATGTTAGAATCAATGTGTTTATTGCCATTTTTGTCATTTTGGTTAAGAATAATCACTTGTATAATATTTAGTATTATATTAGGACCACACAAGAAGGATTTCATGTTTGAAATATCTTTATTTTTCACTTTTAACATTTTTGAAAAAGAAAATTACCCAGAACAGCAATAGACAAATGTGTCTTGTCTCATCACTGTATGCAGTTCAGACAAACTACCTGTAATACAAAAACTACAATTCCTTAAAATGTATATAAGGTAAGTTGAAAAATGTAAATGGTATTATATCAAAAACATGTTTTTTGAGGAATACCTGGAATATGAAATAATAACAATTTTTCATTACGAAGATATTTCAAGAAAACAACCTCACCGGGTCATTTTTGACCCACTTATGCATCTAAGGGTTAAGAAAGTTTAAACCATAAATGTATTTTATTTATTCTTAATAAGGTACGTGGATTGTATGTATTGGCTTATATCAATGTATATTATTTATATTGTTTCTATGTACTATGGTAAAACAACAACAATTACTTAACTAACTAAGGTATGCTACCCGACATTGCCCGAGATTTCCCGGGAATTTCCATTTTGAAAACATTTTTTCTGGCACCTCTATCTTTTCCATAGAACATTTGATATATAAGTGCTTAGGAGATACAGAGGATTGAACATACAAATTAATGTATTGATTTGTTATTACCTCCGCCGAAGGAGGTATTGTTTTCACTGGCGTTGGTTATTGGTTTGGTTAGTTTGTGGTTGGTGGTTTGTTTGTCAGCAGGATAACTCATAAAGTACGGAACGGACTCGGATGAAACTTTGTGGAGTTGTTGGAAATGCCAAAGAAACAAGTGATTAAATTTTGGCATCTCTGAGTGCATAATTAAGATGCAAAACGAGCTAAATACTAATAAATATTTCAAGTTAGCCTACTCTGCCAATAGATGTCGCTGTGCTGTGAAATCGGGTGCCGGGTGCGTCTTCCTCTCGAAATTTCCGTCGAGGGGAACCCTCCCCCGTCCCTCTACGCCACCCAAGTCGTGAAAAATCCGCCTCGGAAGGCTCATAAGGACCCCGTGACGGCGGAGGTTTGCACTCTCTGAGTGTATATATGCCTCTAGTTTGTTATTGATTTTTCCAGCTAACAACCATTCCTTCAAAATATTTATTTGCACCCTAAAACCTCTTCATATTATTCACAAATTTTAATTGATATTGTTTATAGATCTAACACGTCAATATCAAGAAATTGTGGGAACGTTTTTTGGAGAATAAACAAATCATCCAAAACACACCTTAACAACACAAATTCATTCACAGAAATGTGTTCTCAATCTAACTTGGCAATTCTTAAAAATCTTTAAAAAGTATTGAATAAAAATAAACAAGGCGATAATTAATTTTGAGGAGGATCCACAAACATTCTCTGAGCACTCAAGTGCTGAAATTTATTTAAGATCTAAGTTATTGCTTGAGGGAGTCGGGGAAACGAATGAACTGACGAACAAATAAAATTATTATCTTATTATTATAAATGCATTTCCTATTATAACACTAATCATAATTTGAAACATCAAATACTTACGAACATCGTAGAAAGCTCAAATTATGGAATTTTTAAAAAGTCCTTCGAGACTTTTTCTTTCGATATAATAACATCATTTTTTCGAATTCACGAATAAATATATTTTTTTACAAAGAGGGATTTTCTTATATCATTATTTTTATATATGATCCTGATACGGAGTTAAATTATAGATTTGTATTTCTTTATAACTCAAGCATTTCATCCGTTTACATGTTAATAAGAAGTTAAATAATATAGTTATATCAATGTTTAAAAACATTCTTTGTGTAATAAATATAATTACTCAAACGCAGAGATGAAGATTTGAACTGCACCGTCGTAATTCCTCGAAATAGTTTCTAGGAAATCATTCGTTTTTTACATTGGGTTGACAACGCGCATCTCAACCTTTGTGATCGGATGATGAATCTTAAACACTCGTTTTGCTAAGGCGTACCCAACTATTGTAGCATCGATCTTGGTGAGTCGATTATTCATAATTAGGGAGACACAACATGTGATTCGAAATAAATCAATTCGGTTTAGCTTCAAGGCACAGTATCTTGAACTTGGACCTCCGTTTTGCTATTTACCAAGATAGGAGCATAAATGCGTCTAAGTTTAGCACTAGATAAAGGGAGCTGCAAAGCTCTAAAGCAGTGGTGCCATGGTGACGGCCCGCGGGCCGGAACCGGCCCGAATGGACATCTCATTTGGCCAGTTACGTCAGTAGTTAAGAAGTGTTTTTATTAATAAATAATACTATGATACAATATCACACATTTAAATCTACTTTTGTTGTTTGTTTAGTGTTGCCAGGCCAAAAATGTACCGGTAATTTGGCCCCCTGAGGTTCCACTTGAAAACACTCAGGCCCCCTGACCGATTTCACCCTGGCATCCCTGCTCTAAAGAATGACTCATAACAGGGCAAGGGATATCTTTATACCCGACCTGAGTTAGAAAGAGAAAAACAGCTGTCGATTAGAAAACATAAAGACATCTTTCTTGTATCTCTCTGGCATCTCTTTGGTTATAGTACCAAATTAATCACAAACATCTCCCTTTTTACCTCCGCCGAAAGAGGTATTGTTTTTCACTCGCGTTGGTTTGTGTTGGTTTGTTTGTGTTTGTTGGTTTGTTTGTCAGCAGGATAACTCAAAAAGTACGGACGGATTCGGATAAACTTGGTGGAGTTGTTGGAAATGTCAAAAGTAACAAGTGATTAAATTTTGGCATCTCTGAGTGCAGAATTAAGATGCAAAACGAGCTAAATACTAATAAATATTTCAAGTTAGCCTACTCTGCCGAAAGATGTCGAGTGCTGTAAAATCGGGGTGCCGGGAGCGTCTCCTCTCGGAATTTCCATCGAGGGGAACTCCCCACGTCCCTCTACGCCGCCCCAGTCGTGAAAAATTCGCCTCGGAAGGTTCATAAGACCCCTTGACGGCGAGGTTTGCACTCTCTGAGTGTATATGCCTCTAGTTTCTATTATTAATAAGCTTTTGCTAATTAGTATTCTTGCGGCATCATAAACAGCTTGAATTTTTATTCTTGAAGAGGAACGAAGATATGAAGAATATAAGAACTCAAGTTGTTTATTATACTGCAATAATAAAAACAACAACAGTTTTTTGTTTATGTCTTTACAAATGTTATTATAATTCCAAGGAGAATATAATGGAGGTGAGTGAACACACTTTACGTTGTGTTTTTTCTTCTTTTATTGGACTTATGACGTCAATGTTGAAAACTTATGTTTATTTATTATTATATTTACGAAATCAATTTCTCAAAGGAATTGCTTTGTTGTAGAGTGATGTGTGAGAGTGCCAGGAACAGCCTCAAGTCAATTGTACTGTTCAAGAAAAGTCCATGAAACCGACTGTGACTCCTAAGCCTGGATAACGGTGAATGGAGCCCATGGAGTGCACATCCTCCGTCGAAGTAGAGGTCATGGAAATATATAGCCACTCTTCCCATGTCAAAGAAGGGATCTACGTCTGTAACATGCAGACAGAGTCCATCTTCTCCGTTACTTGGAAGATATATATTCTCATAGAGGACGAGGAGTTGAGAGAAAAGAACCTCCAAACCATGATTCAGGCTTTCCCTAACTAGAACTGGAATGAAAGGACGAATTATGGGTGTTATCAACCATGAAAAATATAAATATAAAGAGGAACGCTAGGAAAACAACATTCATGGGCCTTAAGAGTCCATACACAATGAACGTGAACAACAACCATTCAATGTCTTCTATTGAAGGATGATAACCCACAAACATAAATTATAGATAACAAAATGTGGTGGAATTTTAAGAAAATCTGTGATAGAGGTAGTTATATTCTTTTTTAAATCTTTATCTATGAACTAAATGTTTTTTTTTACTTTTGCAGGCACTTAAATGATAATTACGCATTTCCATCGATATGGACTTCATCAGTGGCGTTCCTGATAACCCTGGGCCCAACCTGAAGGAGGAGAAAACTCGGGACCTTTTCACCACAGTGATGGAGCTCCCTCTATGCTCGCCCTCCCCACGTATTGCATCGCTCCAAAAGGCCCCTGAACTTCACTTACCTCTACATTGATACACGCCTGTGTGAACAGACACATCTAACAGCTTCATTTATTCTAAAAATGTCTTGCTGACTTTCTGCATATTTATTTTCTTAAGATATGTCGTTTTATTCGTTATGAAGGGTTTACTAACTTCCTGCTTCCATATTTTCTAATATTAAAAATATATTATCACTTTTGTTTAAAGTGCCTTCATTTAGAAAATAGCCTTCCTTCACAATCCAGCTCCATCCCCTGGAAACAAATTTGTTGATTCTTCGTGCCCCACCTATTTTGTCCCCCCCCCCCTTGATATTGTAGTCTGGCTATGGGTCTGCACATAAATATTTATTGGCATATTACCACGAACTAGACCAGAACTGTAACAGAGTTGTTATGTATCCAAATATCTAAACTACAGGATTTAATTAGTTACATAAGCAGATAAGTTATGTCTTGGCAATCCGCAATATTTTATTATGGAAACTGCACAAACACGCACTGTACCTTTAGGCATTTTTCAATAATTGATAGCAATGAATGGTTCCTTTTAAATAATTCCTTTTTAAATGAATGAATAATAATATGCATATTTCAACAATGACGTCATACAACAGCAGAGTCAACTAACGCCACCTGCCTGCGTTAGAGATTTCGTTGTTGACACACCTTTATATATTCTCCTTGAATAATTCTAAAAAGGAACAAGTTTGTTCCTCTCACCCAGAAGTCCTGTGAAATAAGTATAACTCCGGACACAGGAGGGAACTCCGATTCAAAGTTTCTCCTCCAGAATAGAAAGACTTAATCTGATTAATATTACCAACAGCTTATTAATTATAGAAAAATGAGAGAGGTTTCTGAGTAATTACATATTATAATCAAAGAAATACCAGAGAGCTGCAAGAAAGATATCTCAATATTTTCTAACCGACAGTTGGTTTTCTCTTTCTATGTCAGGTCGGGTATAAAGTAATCCCTGGTCCATTAACAGAGTTTAAACGTGTAATGAACAATAAAATACAATTTGCAAAGATGTAACGGATTTTTTGTGGGGTTTACCTCTCTCACTTGTTCGCTTTCAAAGAAGTTTATTACCCTACATGAAGATCTGACTATTGGCATCTATGTACCTTTAATGTTTTTGATAAGAACGATCAAAATACCGCTTTATTTGCCATATAGTTGGCATAACGGCAAACCCTTCTTAAATATGGTCTTCAAACATTGTCTTAAAATAATATTATATTATTTCCTCCTATTTTTGCTTCATAGAATTGCATCTTTATTAATATGTATAAACAATAATATTATGTTGATTGTATGAAAAGGTATAATAGCGTACAACTCAACTATATAAAATAATTTATACCATATATGATGAAAAAGTCTTACCTGTAATAAAACAATAAATATTATATTAGATCATACAAATAACATCTTTTGATAGCCATTTTATCACAAATATAATGGACATTATTATAAAATACTAAATATTCATTTATTGATTGTAAAAACCTTGCCACAAATCTAGATAGAAAGTACCTAATATTCAATGTTATCAACGTACGGGCGTATAAATTAGTTACCAAGAAAGGCGTAAATAAAAACATTACATTATATTGGTAAGCAATGCTTTTTAAAACTCATAAATAATTCCTTTCAAATTAAAATAACTAAGGAAAAGATGACAGATGATATTTGCATTGCATAATTTTATATAACGTCCTGCATCAGTTCCACTATTGTCGGTAGAAAAGCTGTAGCCATCTAAAATATTAAACCCCGCAAAAAGTTGCGACTTGAGGATGAAAATGAAGTTAGCTAAATAAGTTTTGCAAAAACACTTTTGTGGAAAATATACGCTTGAGATTTTGAGCCTACGTCCCCGCACAACTCATCTATATCTGCCTTTATTTTAACTCATAAGATAGTAATTTTTTGAAAGCATATAAGTAAGTAGAGTCATTAAAAACCAAAAACTTTAGTTAGACATTGTGGCCCTTTCTTAGTTTATGTATATATTTATTGAAAGCCTTACACTAGGTTACTTAAAAATATAGTGAAAAATAGTTTGGCATTATTACACTGGATATGATGGCATAATAAAAAGAAAAAAATATAGTAATATGTATTACCTGGGCTTATTTAGACTGGAAAAGTAATTATTATCTTTTTGTCTTCTAAGCAAATACATTAGGAGAAGACAAAGAGGAATATTCTAGGCTATGTGCAATGTTTCTCAAGTATAAGTTTCTTCAATGTTTTTTTTTTTTACTTTTCGAACTCTTTTACTTATCAATTTTTTAGACCAAAGATTAAATCATTAAATAAATTCCTCCATGTGCTAAAATGGGGACCCCGCTATCATCTCTCGACCATAGAAGACTGCATGTTCTCCTCAGCTTATATATATATATATATGAACAATTTTTCAAGACTCTTCAACATTAAACCAAATACCCGCCTTCTATCTATTTTATGCTAACATAACAGTTAAATAAATATTAAACAAAGTTAAACAGTTATGTTATATAAACTGTGAGTGAATGAACAATTTACATTTTACTATAATGTTTATTTTTATATATATATTTTTATATGTAATATCTCTATATCTATAAAACCTTTGAAAAAAGAACACTTTTCATTAAAAGAATTTAACTAAATTATTGTCACTATTGAAATTTCTAGGTACACATTGCTTAAAATACAGATAATGAGTTATCTTCCTCCAATCCAGATCTTGTTTTTTTTTTCACTTAATTCTATATTTCACTTTTCTATACGCATATAAATACATTTTAAAAAATTTATTAGGTTCGAATGAACTTGAACTATAATAACTTTAAACCTGCGTCTTCTGATGTGCGTTTTTCAGGACAGTTTAAAAGGGATGATTTACAATAATAAAAAGGGAGGGAGTTGACGCAAACTAAGAACAATAATAAAAACAAGCACGTGAGGTAAATATTAAACAAAAGAGAGTTATTAAAAACAAAGATTTTTGAGGATCATAAAAACATCCAACACATAGGGTAAAATGAATATTGGCTTCGGATTATGCTCGTGGTCAAGGGAACCCATCCATCACCTCCATCATTCGGTCCACCATTCTTGAGAAGACCCTGAGTGAAGGGAGAATCCTCGTTTGCCTCGCTCCATAGATCCAGGATATTGTGCATGAGATGATATTTTCCACTTTGTAATGGTCTTCTGATTCTGGTCATATTGCCACAAGCCAGTCCGACTTGGATAAGGAAATTCCGTAAGTGTTTGGATTTTGTCCTCCACATGTAGTCTAATGCTGTTTATTTTTTTGGCACTCGTAAAAAAGGTGGAATGATGATTCGGAGGTGCTTCCACAATACGAACAGGTCCTTTCTTCTTCTTTGTGTTTTGACTTTTTGGTAAATAGGCTGAATGTCGCTAATCTATATCTAAGCCATTTTGTTTTTGAGTCAGTATATTTGTTGCAGAAGATAGTTCTCCATGCTCTTGGATAACTTTATTGTCACTTATCTCCAGTCGTTGAGTCTTCTTTTCCCTAATAAGGTTGGTGTTGATTTTTGACTGTCTGTTTGAGATTTAGCCATTGAATTTTAAAGTTATCCACACTTCTTCTAATGTCCTGTTTTGAATAGTTTCCATGGCAATAACCGCATTTTCTTCAATGCATCCTTATTCACATTTTTCTATTTAATATTTTGCGTCTATGAACGGATGTTTACATTAACAAAAATTAACCTACAATCCCTATGCAGTTCACTGCAGATTAATAGATCTATATATAAATTATCCTATATAGAAAAGGTAGAATATTTATCCACACAAAAATATACTCCTATAAAGAAAAATGTTTCTTTCATGATTATATAATATACCTCATTGTACTGCTGAATGATTATTTAACATATTCATCGCAATTAATAACTTTTAAATAATATTTAAAATATTAATTGCATATAATTTAAATATTAGTAAGCTTTAGTAAACTATTTATATACAATGTACTTTCATTTATCATGATAACGTTAATATAATAAAACTATATATATATATATATATATATATCAGGAAACGACCGGGACCCTTGCCGGTACTTAAATTTTCATGCCGGGCCAAAACCGGGCCGGGACATAATATATATTTCATTCCTTCGACATTCTGAAGTGAAGAATTTCCAAAAAAAAAGTGATAACGTTTTTTTAGAAAAGAATCTCCAAAAATAAGTGATGACGTATTTCTTAGAAAATGATTTTCAAAAAAAGTTACGACGTTTTTTTTTTAAGAGAATCTCCAAAAAAGTGACACGTTATTTTTTAAGAAAAGAATCTCCAAAAAAGTGACGACGTTTTTTTAGAAAAAGAATCTCCAAACAAAGTGACAACGGTTTTTTTTAAATAAATTCCAAAAAAGAGTGACGACGTTTTTTTAGAAAAGAATCTCCAAAAAATAGTGACGACGTATTTTTAGGAAAGAGTATTTCAAAAAATTCCTTTGTAATTTTTTTAAATGACAAACGAACAAAATATTGATGTCCCGGCCCGGTATATACAAAACCGGGTCGCTCAAAAAAACAGCCGGGACCCGGGCGGGTACCCGGTCGTTGCCTGATATATATATATATATATATATATAATATAAAGAGAGAGAGCTTGATACTAATCATGAATGCACTCGTCGGTACCCTGTCTAATGTCCACACGTTACAGCTTTATTTCCAAATGGTGTTCGAAATAGGGTCAAAGGATTTATATTTGAAAATACATCTCATACAAGACACATATTTAAAAAAATTGTTTGCAGGACTCACAATACGAATTGAGTTAGAGGCTTTGATAATCATGGCGGAGTTGAGTTATTGAGCATTCCCCATCAAAAACAATCACTTTAACCATGTGTTTATGACCAATGTTAAATACAATAACTTTTTGCATTACAGTGACTTCAAACTTCATTTTTATTTATTCAGATGACCAAAATTTGTCAGAGTGTCTAAGTATGATTGATTCATGAAGTAAACAAGTTTCTTAGACAGTCCAACTTTGGAAACACATGTCTCAAGAAGTATTTATAACGAATAACTATACGTTTGACAATAAACTCTTGGGATAATAAATCACAAATTCATTCGCAGTGGAAATATTTTCATTCTTCTTTAGAAAAATTATATTATTTACCAATGAAAATATATTTTCGTATATCGCCATGAACACTCTAAATTGTCTACTTAATCTATTTGTATATACTCCCATTTCGCCTTGGCTTACAAAGACAACCTTCCTTTGTACACTCGAGTTCATTAATAAAATACTAACTATAAAAACGATTTTTAATATGAAGAGGTCTTTCTAATAGTAGGTCTTATCTTGTTGATATTAGAAATCCTCTACACATACAGGATGCATCAAGGATGCAGGATGTATTCCAGTAGGGATGCACTAATACAAATCAATTTTTGTATCAAACGCATACTACCTATATATAGGAATGGAAATCTGGAGCTTAGCCTTGGTGCTTACAGATTCACTGACTGTTTTTGGCCGTGAAAAAGAGAGAGGGGTAAAGAGAGGGATAGAAGGAAAGAGGGGGGGAGAGAGAGAGAGAAAGAGGAGGAAAGAGAGGGAGAAAGAAAAAGTGAGAAAGAAACTTCTCTTTCTCTCCCTCTCTTTATCCCCCTCTCTTTTTCACGGCCAAAAACAGTCATAGAATCTGTAAGCACCAAGGCTAAGCTCCAAATTTCCATTCCTACTAATCAACAATGTTTAAATACAAAGTTCAACGTCACATGAGCAATTATTTATGTGTTGATTCAGTTCTACAAGCTTGTAGACTATAGTATGATAACTTTAACTATGGCCTTATCATTCTGTAACCTTCTTTTATCTGATTATCTTAAAAATCCAAACATCTTTTTATTTCTATCTCTTTTTCTTAATCTTATTTACTTATTGTTTCGTTTTAAGACATACAATATAATCAATTTATGACTGACAATATAATCAATATAAAGACTTTTTCCTCTCCAAGTGATTAAAAGTTCTGGACGGTGCTCACATTTTCAATTGTTTTAATTTGTTAAAGTACTTTTTTCAAGATTTCAGGGGTCGTACTACCCTTTCATCTTTTTCAGGCGTACCGAACCGCTCCAACTCACCTGCACTCTATAAATTAAAATAAATACTTTTTGATATATTTATGTATTAAGGATGGTTCTGCTTCGAAAAATCATCCGATGATGGACACATAAATACTAGGAGCTGATTGAATATATATATATATATATATATATATATATATATATATATATATATATATATATATATATATATATATATATATATTCAATCAATATATATATATATATTTATACATATATATAGGAGTTGATTGGAAAAAAAAATATATATATAGATTCTAATTTTATGCACTCAATATATCGATGGAGCTATCTTTTATTACAACTGGAATGATTTAAATGAACATTATAAATGATTTATACGAAATATATACCATCAGATATAGAATGCAGCAAAGTAATTTATTCATAAAAATATGATTTCCGTCTATTGCGCTGTGTTATCCAAGGTTACAACAAGAAATCCTTTGGACTTATGGAAGAATAAAACTCCTTATTTTATTTTTTGCGCAAGTGCATATTCTATGTGTGTAATACAGTAAATATATATGTATTTTGTATAATATGAATGGGGTCTTGCATATACATGCATTTATTGCTCTCTCTCTCTGTGAAAGGATTGCCTTTGCACTTCAGACTTATTGAAAAGCAAAACCAGGCGAATTATTTCCAAGGCCACTCCATGAGCTTAGGAACTTGAGTACATCTTGAATGTCGTTGTCGGTGACCATTTTGGATGCCATAACGAATTTATTCCAGTCCTCTTTGTTGGCAAGCATGCCGTGTGAGAACTCTATTTTGTTTCCGAGGACGGGATACCCAGTGATGATACAAACGGGGGATGCGGTTCCTATATTAATTAAAAATATACTGGTGATAGCAATCTTAATATTTTGAAATATCGAACATATACGTTTAATATTCTATTTTTCCCCATGTAATTGATTTTGGCAAGCATTCTAGTAAAATAATTCATCAATCGAAGCAAAGAATCCTTATTAATGAAGTTGATCAAAATGAACTTCTACTTGAGAGAAGCTGTACCTCATTATTGATCATTGATGAGCTCCCTTCGATCTTTGTCATTCACATTAAGTTAAATAGACGAAAATATATCTTGATTGAAGTGTCTTTAACAATTCAATATTGTATACATGAAATATTCGATATAATGAACAGTTATTATATACATATTTTTTTAAATCATAATTATTTTAATAATCCACTCAAACTAGCAATAGTGATTCATTCCTTACCCGACCCTTTTGCTACAAGTGAGGCCTCATATGTCATTCTTTCGTCCAGAGGCAGGGTTTGCTCCACCTTTTGATCCATGGAGACAGCCAGAACCCACTCTTTGACCCTCTCATGCTCCGAATCACTCAAAAAAGGCTTCTCCGGCAGAGGAACCTGGAATGGAACATCCGTATCCACAAAGTCCGAATTATCCAACATGTCCAGGGATCCTTCCTCCATGGCCTCATAGAGGTCCAGGTAGCGATTCAGGAATACAAAAGCCATGTTGTTCCACCCAAGGGCCTTGCAGGCAGAGCCGGCCTCGTAGAATGCCTTGTCCGCTGGAACCACGTCCGAGTAGCGGAGAAGGGAAATGGAGATCTTGGCCCCGATCTCCGCTAGACTCTGATGAGGGCCACAGGCGCAGCGAAGGGCGCCGAAGTGAGATATGAGGAGAAGGAGCTTGAAGTCTTCTTGGGTTGCCTCGGAGGAAGGAGGGGAGTCCTTGCTTAGGTTCTCGGATAGGTCGAAGAGAACATCACGAAGCGTTGACCAGGTCTCAAAGTCTAATTGAGGGAGACCAAATATGTCCATGGAGAGTTTCTTGTAGATGTTGAAGTTTTGGGAGTATGCTGGGGTTCCTTTTGATGGATAAATAATATTATTAATGGTCAAAATGGTATCCCAAAAAAGATTAGAATACTTGACTCGTGTTCGTTTAAAACATTTGTTAAATAGAAGTCAAATTTAAAATGTCTACATTATTTTTGAGGAAAGTTGAAAGCACTACTTTAAAGGTCTTATTTCAAAGATTATTTTTTTTATTAGTCAATCTCTTAAATTTTCTATTTCAAAGATTTTGAACGAATTTTTCTAGAATGAAATATCACCACTAATAATATTCGCGGCAAGTTTATTATATTATGGCACCAAATATAGTCAAGGATAATAGCATTTTTCATTTTAGGGGTGAAAAGTTTTAAGTCAATTTAAGTAAAAATAATTTATTAAGCAATACTTATGTTACTCCTTAGCCATACTTTTACAGACTGATACTGTATTACTTTCCAGTATGGAGGGCTATTTAAGAAGTGAAATTATATTATTGATTGTTTTTAATGATTCATTTCTTTAAGGATGGGTAATCAATTTTTATTTTATGTAGAATATAATTTGTGGACGTTTTGATTGGTTAAAGAGTGTTTAATCGACTAATTAGTTTTTTTGGCTTATTAGATTTGATCGAATTGTATCGATTATGGTTTTAAAAACGTAGCAGCTGATTTTTTTGACTTTTAAATCAATCCAACGAAACATCCAATGAATAGAACTTTGGTAAAGAATGAGGACTTGGATGATCTCATGAGAATAAAATAGTATCTGCAGTAGAAAGTAATTTTGTCGCTTAATTAACGGCTCTCGATTTTCATCCTTTTACCTACCGTATTTTTTATAAAGAGCAAGAGCATTGATGCTCTTTTGGTTTTGTATGAGGTTTGTCGCGTAGAGAGCAATGTATTTGTGAAGTAGCTCCGGGCCGTGACTTGAGGCAGTCTCCAGGGCTTTGGACCAATTCCCCTGTTCTACATACATGTTGAGAGCTGAGTTTAAGTCTAAGGAAGCCAGTTGTTCTCCTTTTCCCTCATTCTTTAGGAACTCTTTGTACCTGTCGATGAATAAATGAATATTTGGCGCGTCATTCAAAAATACCAATAATAAAAACCCGCCAAATCAAGGGAATCAACAAAGAATTATGATTCGATATAATTCTAGGTCCCCCTCCTCCATCTTTTTGTCCATATTATAAGTTATATTCAATATTGATTTAAAAACAATTTATGTTCAATATTTTGATAACGGCCTCTCTTGATTTACAAATTGAATATAGAATCAAAGAATATTAGATCACCTGGAATTGAATCAAAATATATAAAAGGGACTAATTTTCAATCGAAAAAATTGATCGAGCAAAAGAAAAAGATGTTGATTTTATCGAAAAAATATGAATGAGTTTCATTTATATCCCAAATTCTTTTTTTTGGCGATTCTTGTATTAAAGCTTACGCATGTTTGTTGTTTCTTAACCTACCTTTGATCCACGTAGGACTCCAACCTTGGCTCCAATTCCTTAGCAACTTTTTTCGCCTTTCCCCATTCACCCGCCTTGATAAATACATCAACTGCTTCATTCACCATTTCCATGGACAAATACATCTGCGCTGCAGGCATATATGCCTGAAGGCCAACCAATTTCGGCCCCAGAACCCTTGCCACCTTACCCGCACGCTCCATGTCCAAGAACTTGACCGCAAGCTCCCCGGCAGCCATCCATGCAGATGATACGGCCTTCAGATCTCCCTTCGTGTTGGATTCATCCACCTTCATATAGCACTCGATGGCTCTCTCATAGTCTCCGTTGGACTCCCACTGTAATGCCTGCGAGATGAGACCATCCATGTTTTGCCCCTTGTCCCCCTTGGACGAAACCGTTTGATCGTACTCATGCTGGAGCTCAGATAACTTATGAGGAGAGTACTCACGGCAGACGCGCAGGGCATCCGCCCACATATCTGAGTTCTTATACAACTTAATGGCCAGTTCCAACTTCTGTGCTCTCAAAAGCAAACTTTCAAACTTGGGGTAGTCCTTGCTCTCAAAGGCAACCTTTGCCTGACCCACAAGGACTTCAGCCACAGAGCTCTGATCGTGATCCTCTGCGACTCTCTGAGCAGAGTCCCAGTCTTGATTATGCACATACATGAGAACTGCCTCCTTAGGTCTTCCTGCCTTCACAAACTCATCTTCGGCCTCCTTAAACTTCCCGTCGTCCTCAAGAGCCATTGCAAACTTATAGTGAATGTCCGAGGTTTTCTCCACGGCGCCCAGCTTAGCAAGTTCAAAGGCGAACTCAAAATGGTAGCTTTCGCAGGCATAGTCATTCCATCCTCAAGTATTCCAAATTTGTTGAGGAGCTTGACGGCAGACTCCCCGCCAAGGGTCTTTGCCCAAAGGAAGGCGACCTGTTTGGAGGCGTTGGGACCCCCCTTGGCCTGAGCGACTCGATAGGCGTCCTCCCAGAGATCGCTGCCTCGATACATGTGAACGGCAGACTTCCAATCTCCTGCTTGGAGATAATGACTCTCTGCAGAGCGATGATTCCCTTCCTGCTCTAGCTCTTGAGCTAAGTGTACATGAGTGCTATTGACTAAATCTGGATGGTATGCTTCAACGAGGCGGATCATATTATCATATTGACGAGTCTTCTTATACATGGAAATCGCCAGATCTGGCTCTCGAACAGATATATACAATTTCTCTGCTTCCTTGAAGCGTCCATCATCCTCTAGTTTTTGTGCCTGATCCACATACATATCCGTCACCTAACAAGGAAATAAAATCTGGCATGATTCACTCAGCAAACATATATAAATACATACTTCATTTTCTTCCATGAATCGACTGGCCAGCGAGGTTGCCTCTTCCCATTTATAGGCATTGTTATACATCTCAATTGCCATTTTCTCCATACCACCCTTCAAATAAAAGGTCTCCGCCATTTTGTAGTCCTTTGTGGAGGCAAAATGCCCGCCGAGTTTGAAATAATATTTGCTAAGCTCTCCGGATTCGCCGTCATCTATGACCTTGATGATTTGCACTGCTTTGTTCCATTGTTTTGCGTTGATGGAGGCTTCCAGGGCCTTTAGGGTTCTTCCGGCCTCTATGTAATGATTGATTGCTGCATCTAAAATTGGATTTTTAGGTTTTAGAAGATGGAGAGAGAAACGGGATCATTCATATGCACCCTTATAATGAAGAGGAATTTAATTTTCTAAATAAGATATAAATAAGCTTTATTAGATGCCGTAGTTTTAATTATATATATATATAGCTTGTATCTTTCTTCAGTATGTAGAAGTGATCTTGTTTAACATTTTAGGGGCATGTTTGACTTGGATTAACACTATGAATCCAATAACTATATTAATTAAATATGTTTTCAATGACTTGCATGAACTTTCACATAAATAAAATGGCTGTTAAATGCATAAGTTTCATAAATATATCCTAGTTGATTCCTTCTTCAAGTGCTTAAGATTTTGTCGTAAATAAAATAATCACTGTAATTAAAATTTTCACTTGAAAAATATCTACAAAAGCTTGTTTTTCCATAGCAAAAAATAATTCATGGTGTTTGTGCTTTATCATTGCCTACTTCTTCTTATTATTATAAGTAAGTCACACTTTTTACAGCTTAAATGTACCATTAAATGCTGCTATACTCTGTATGCCTAACAACTCTGTTTTCCCCCCATTACCGTACATACTTCCGCAACACATTTCCTAATTATTTTTTGTAATTAGGTAGAGAAAAAAGCAATGCGGTTATTCATTTTGGTTTCATGGAACAAAAAACTCTTTACTTTCCATTAGTAATAGACATACAACAACAAAAAATATTATCATTTATATTAAGGGCCTCAAAGGAAAGAATGGTATTGTTATATCATACAAATAAATAACTTTTTCCTACGCTATCTGATTGGCTTATAATTTGAATGACTATGATAGGTCCGAAGGAGTTAATTTGTCATAAATTAAAAGAATAATTGATAAGAGATCAGGTGCTATGCTAAGAAATAATACTTCTTAGGCATAAGATAACGACCTTGTCGGCTTATATGAATAAAACAGTCCCATTAGAATAACTAAACGTTCAAATAAAAAACAAAAACGTTGACAGAGGTAGGCAGAAAATGTAATGAGTTCATACATAGAGCTTTATGCATCAAGACATGCACGCCAACGGGATGATGACTAATTAAATGTGATGATAAACTCTCACTTCTTTACTTGATAAGCCATCTTCTATCTTTTGAACATTAATATTGTCGTGTTTATTTTCTTTACAACTTAATCGCACACTTTATAGTACTTAGTAGGAAGTACCTAAACGTCTGACAAAAAAGTGTGCAAATATCAGAATTACTCATTTGTGGCAAAGCGACGATGGAGCGATGCTTTAATAATACTCACGGAAAAAAATTGTGAGACGATACAGTCTAAAGAAGCTTGAGAAAAACGCATAGGAGACGAAAAAGCGTGGGATCAAGGCTTGTACGAAGATGCGCACTACAAAGTTACAGAAAAATCCTATTTTTCTGGATTACATTTGTTTGGATATTTACTTTCAATAGGTTGGTATCCGTTTTTTCAACGTTTATTTGAAGAATAAGATTTCTATTGAGTATTATTTTCCTTTTTGACTTTTACTGCCCACAAAACCCGAGCATCAAAACGGCCTGAACGCCACATTTAAAATATTCGGACACCGTTTTTAGAATGCTCAAAGGTATGGCTCATGTTGTCAAAAATGAAATGAGTGAATTATAAGAACTTCACTAATGATACAAATTAAATGGAGGGTGGTAAAATTGCTTTTCTGAGCGTGAAAAGTGATCCTTAACTTCTCTTGAATCCATTTTTTAATTAATTTTACTAACCGAGCTTGATACCCATTTGGGTTGTTCTTCTTATAAAAGAATAATAGTGTAGTCTAATAAACGTCCACTCTTTCCCACAAGGAGGTTTTCCATCATACCTAATTGTTTGTTGGTCACCAAATGATCCCCCCATTCCTCTTCAAGAACCACGACTTCGCTTGGGAAGAAATAGCGTGCCAGCTCCACGGCCCTATGAAAACATTGTCCCTTTCGGAAGCAATCAAGCGCCTTGTCGTCCTGTCGCGTCTTCTCAAACAACTCCCCGGCCTGCTCATAAAAGTCTCCTCTTAAAAGAGCGGACGTCACCCGGCTCACAGTGTCGCTGTCCTCGATCAAGTGGTTATGAGCTTGAACCAGGCGAGATGCCCGTGTGGCAAGGCCGGCGCGAAGATAGAGATTGAGGGCTTCCATGTATTTTCCCTCCTTTTCCTTTATGCTCCCTGCCTTCTCTTCCTGGCTTGTGTCCAGGAGCCATTTATAGTGGGTCGATCGAAGGGTCTCAAGATCAGGATGACCCTTGGCCTCAGCTAGATTCAAAGCGTCCTCCCACATATCCAACCTAATTGCAAAAATCATTGTTTAAAATGCCAAGAATTGTTTCCATTTTGGCAACAAAATTAAAACACTCCACAACCCAAGATTTTTGTATCATATTTTCCAGACTTGTTGATTTGTAGTTCATTTGTAGTTGTTCTTCGTTCGCGAACGACAAATTTTTGACAAATGACTCACAAAATTCCTTTTCGTCGTGTATTTTTGGTGCAAAAAAAGAAACTATTTTTCTTTTTTATATTTTTTGACAAACGACTAACAAAAATTCCTTTTAGATGTGTATTTTTGTTAGCTAAGATATAATAAAGAATCCCATACTTTTTTCATAATTTTTTAAAAGAAATACTCAAATTTAAAGCAATCTTTTTATTACAGGAAAATATGAATACCAGGTCTAAATGGGCTATGATTACTTAACAGTGATCAGACGACCATTTTCACTCTCTGCAAAGCCTTATATTTTTCACTTAGAACCGCCTGCTTAGTTTAAGCATAATTTACCTCGTATACATTTCTATGGCCTCATTCAATTTGTTTTGCTCTAAATATATGCCTTCGGCTGCCTTAAACTGCTTGTCAAGAATGCAGAGTCGGGCCCATACGTCCGGGAGTCCAGTCCATCGGAGTGGATCCCGGATTCCTCATTCCTTGCCGCAAAGGAGTCCGCTATGTTCAACGTCTCCCGAAGATACTTGGCTCTACTAACGTCCCCAAGGGCAGCACAACACTTTTCAGCTATATGTAAATGCTTGTTCTCGAGGGAAAGCTTTGCTAAGGTCTTCCACATGGCTTCGGCTTCTATAAGGAGTTAATTAAATATTATTAACAAATATGCCCTCTGATGGTGTTCGATTCTGTGAAGCACGTTTCTATTTTTAATCAAAAGAGAAAAGCATTCATTCATGTGATCTAACAAAGGGCGAATATTGACAATGTTAAAATTAACCCCCTCCAGGGACCAGTGTTATCACCTTGTTTTATATTACATTATAATTCTTGCAACCAAATGATATGATATAAGAATTAAAAAAAATTGATTACTTAATTTAAATAAAAAGTGATTTTTTTAAAAAAACATAAAGTTTTATTTACAACAAAATTTAATTAATACTTGGTATTATTCAATTGAGCAGATTTATCATTTGACGTTTGTCCATGCAAATGCAAGGAATGAGGAAAACGTGTACATTTTAATTTATGGCATATTTAAATTCTTCCAACTGTAGTCGATTATCTTTTTCCTATTGAAACATAGGTAGTCATGTTTCAACTTCTATTAGTAATTTATATATGATATTTAGAATAGCCTAAAAACAATGTTATTGTGTATCAAAATTGATGTTACCGGACCATCTAGGTAGATTGCATCATGGGACTAAAAATAGTGATTAAAATATGAATAAATTATATATAGACATGGATCTTCCATAGTTAGAAAACGTCTAAAAATATTATGATCCAAGTTGCATTTGTTATTGGATAAAGTAATATCAAAAGGGAAGTTGATATCACAAATTGTATCACGGTCGTTCAGTGTTGTGATTGTGGTGAAAGTCTAAAAATGGGTGTGGCTACTCAGATCCAAGAAACATTGATTGAATAACAAAGATATGACCATCACACGAGGAATGGGAAATATGTAAAATCATTTTATCAAATTCACAGACAATAAAATAGATATAACTCAAAGAAAGACTATTTTATACTCCGATTAATAGATTTGCTATGACTTATTGAGAGAAAAGTTGGGTTGATAATTAAGAGATATTGTTTGTATGCAACAGTTTATACATTTTCAAAACACTAAATTATTTTAAATAAATCAAAACATATCTCATTAATTACATTCAAAGCGATATTATATGTGTGGAATAATATTAAAGTTATGGCATTCAATCAAGGATTTATTCAGTGAAATAAATTAAATTACCTTTACCCTTTGCATTCTTAAAGTATCGGTATCAAACGACAATGGAGACCTTAATACCCTTGACATATATAAGAATATACAATCAATGAGTTCAAACTTAATTGAAATAAACTCTCAACTTCCCGATTGGTTACTGAGAATGTTTATATTTTAAATATAATTTAAAGTCTTCTTGTCCGTATTAGCATACAGAAAAGTGATAGATAAATAATGTTATCAAGCAAAACTTTGAGTGTCAAAGCGATCGGATGGTCTTATTTTTGAAAATCAAGTTTGGAAATGAGCGCACTGAACTTTTGATTTTGAAGAATGTCATCATTAATGACGTTTTACATGCATTTCTTCCTAAAAAATTAGTTGCCACTAGTTTGACAATCTAAAGTACTTTAAAACTCTGCCACTGTTAACCAATCAGAGATCTCCTATACAAATATGGCTTTTATAAAAAAAAAAGTCAAACTTCCTGGTGACATTTCCAAGGATTCCAGGTACGATATTGCTCTATTAAAGTCCCCATCATCCAGGGCAGTCCCAAACTCAATGAGCCCCTCATCCAGTTGATACGAGAGCTGATGATGCCCCTCCTGCACAATGACTTCTGTCTTGCCGTCCTCACGAATCACTTCGATGACGTCACCTTTGATGGGAAAAAGCGTTACCCGCTCAGGGGAGTCGATGTTGTACCAAACCCCCATTTGATCCCGACTCTGAGCAACGACGACATCCGATCGGGGACCCATTGCACGAAGGTGCAAAAATTGAGAATAGAAGTCTTGTGCATGGATTCAATGTCCACTGGGAAAAGAAATGACAATTATAGAATCAAAATAACAAGAAATACATTTCAGTTGGCTGAACTTTTACTGCATATTCTTTAGCAGAAATGAATCTTTTAGTATTATTATTTTATGTTATGTAAGTAAATTTATCCTATTGTCTATAGATCAAAATATAGTGAGAAACAAAAATAAATTTATTTAAGAAAAAATATATACAAAAGTAAAATTTAGCTTAGAATACTGAGCTTCGTTAACGTTGCTACCTTTCTCTCGATTATCCTTGTCACACTTACTTTGATTAGATACCCCATCCAAATAAAGCAATCTATTTGGCATGATGTGCCGTACTCTGAGGTCAAGTTGTATTTTTTTACTCTTCAGAAGGGATTCCCCCTTAATTCTTGATCCTCTCAGAAGGGACTCAGCCATTGAGTCCCTTCTGAAGAGGAAACAGATCGACTCTGCCATCCGTTGAGGGGAACGAGGAGGGACTTATTGATATAAAATACCTACCCCTGGTTGTACTCCAATGACTTATAAAATATCTGGATACACAATAAAGTCAATATGCTTTGGGAAAGTATATATAAAGAATATTAAAATAGATGGCGTTCCTCTTGATGGTCGATTGTTTACTCTTTTGAAATATACTTTTGGCCATAGAGATATAAAGACATAGAAGAGAGCTTATTGGATTCTTCAGAGAAATACGTGCCCAATATAATCAAATCTTTCTATCTCTATGATAAGCTTACGTTGATGACGTAGTACAAATTACTTTCTTTAGTTTGGGCAATGGCGACAGCTGAACGTTGTTTCTCTATTATTGAAGGGAATAAGCCCTTATATCTTTATATCTCTATGCTTTTGACAAGAATAAACACATAACAAAACTAGGTGGATTGTTATTAATTTTAAATCATATGGAGAGTAGAAGAAACAAAATAAAATTTCAACATTCTATTAATTTTACTCACACAACACTGACTGATGAATTAAATACTTTCTAAGATTAATTACCCGAATATTATGTAAGTCGATGGCGATAGCTGATATGAACTCGTGTTATTGCAACACACTCTACATACCTATTAGTGTATGATTAAAATATTACCTAAATTAAGCCGGGATCGCTTATCCCGAAAAAGAAGCCTTTGTCCTGTTTCATTGAGCTCCAGCCAATCAATTTTCGAGTCATGAGTGATTTGTCCTAGGGAGTATCCAAAGACCAAATCCTCCAGGGCAACGGTCTTTAAATCCAGGAGATACGCCAGTTTCTTGTTATCCTCAATTCCCTTTTGTTTCCTCTCGTGATTCGAACGCTTATCAAATGAGGATTCATGAACTCGGTTCTCACGGATCCAGCAAGTTCATTCTTGCCGTATTCAACCAAGTTTAACTCCCCGGCATTGAATATCATGCATACATTGTTATTTTCAAAGTAAAACTTTTCATTGCCTGTAGGATAAAATATTACCTATTTTGGTTGGAAGGGCTATACAAATATGAAATTGAAAGGTTTTTTTTGTTAAGCAGCCTGAAATAGAATATTTTGTAGACAAAGAAATTATATATATATAATACATATAATATATATTGAGAAAAAACATTCAAATTTGTTTTTGCCCGTAAAAAGTGTTTTATGTTTTTCTAAAAGATATATTTTTTGGAAATTGATAATAGTTTTAATATTTACCCGATTGGTAACTTACCTCCACTATTCATCCATGGAATTTCACTGAGTAGATTTTTACTCATGTCCCCCAAAAGCATCGTCTCCGGTGTTCTAGCCACTATATAATTATCCCCACCCTGATACGAACATCCTCAATGTCATGACCATAGATAGACTTGAGAATAACACCCCGAGCCTTCTTAGAGATAGGCTTCACAAGCACCTGGGAGGACCAACATAAAGTAATCTCAAACTTATTCTTCCAAACAGAGCGCCTCAGAACGGACTCAAAAAGCTCCACTCCCCCACAGAGTGACCCAGATACGATTCGAGATCCATCACGCTTCCAATCCAGGGCCGTTATGGTATACACATTCGGCATTCCTTTGCAATTTTTTCCTCCCAAAGATTTTTATTGCCGTTCCATCCGTATATCCTTATGCGATTAAACTCCCGATGCATACGGCCTGCCCCGCGGGTGAGCTAATGGAGACCGTGAACTCCTTTTCATTTTGTCCGGAAGTAATCAAACTGCTGGAAGTTATGTCCTTCCTGCGAGTAAAAGACTACTTTTTTTATCACACCCGGCCTACGACGATGTGATACTGCGTCCAGGACAGGGCGTAGGGGGAATCCATGGACAAGGACTTTCCCCTGTGGATATGCTGACGCGTCCTCGGATACATAGAAGCGCACAATGGATCCGTCCAAGTGTCCGGATAGAAATCCTGTCCCTGAGGAATTGACAGCTAATGCCACGGTGAAGGAGTCGGTGCTGTATAGCGTGCTGGCTTTGTTATTCTTTGTTGTGCGGCTCGGATCTTTCCGTCGGCGAGACCGATGATGATGGGGCCCTGACTTGGCCAGGCCAGACATGTAACTGCTGAGCTCTGAACGAATTTGTTGCATATCACTTTTCTTTTCCTTCCAGTCCTCGCCCACCTTGTAGACAAAGACGATTTTGTCTGTTTGTCCCACGGCAAGCCTGGTGGAGTCTGGAGAGAATGGAGGCCACGAACCTAATGAGCATTCGAGGGATAAAAACCTGGATTTATATTATGAATTGACAAAGATTTGTTGGCCCATTGATCATCAAAGCCTTGTATCTTATATTAGTTCAGGGCTTAAGATATAATATATATATTTATCTATTATGAATAATATCACTCTTAATATTGTTTTTCAAGTGAGTGATAATGAATATGAAAAGATTGTAATGATTACGTAGTTCTATTGGTAATTTGTAACATAAACGATCCGCGATAGAATATCCTGACTTGGCATTGATCGCGTATCAAAAAAGTCACAAAAATATCCCTACTAATATCTCGAAAGCAAGCTCAAAATGGAAAGCATTAATTCAAACAACACCATATTCTTAAATATGTTGGAGGAAATTCAGTTTGCCCAAGACATCAAAAAAAATTTAGTAAAAAATGAACACCTTTAAATACCAAAGTACTACATATATATTAGGATACTATAATATCTTCTTCTGAACTTTATATATAATAGTTTAATTTTATAACTTTATACTTAACCCAAAGTATAAATATCTTTATTTAATTATATATTAAATATAAAAAGGAGTCTTATTTAGAATATTGGATATTAAAGCTAAAGTATTTATGTTTGATATAGAGCGGTAGCATGTGTTTTGATCATATTTCATATACAATAAAAAGTCATAAACTCTTTTAAATACATAGTTCTTTATTTGAAAGAAATTATAGTTTTAAAATGGGAAATTTCTCAAGGGCTTCATTTAAATTATTATAGGAATGTAAATTTATAATGGACTACAAAACAGGATCCCTGGTATATTGACTTAACTATAACAATATGTTTTTATATACCCAGCGATATATTCTTACATTTTGTTATTTTTATTACGAATTTATTTTTTTCTTGAAATTCAATTGTAGGATAGCTTATGAATTTATCAAAAAAATAGTTTATATATTTAGTAATCACAATTTAAAAGAAAGGGAACATCAATTAGTTATCGTACTTTATCCTACAGAAACGTACAAATGATATTTTTAAATATTTTTTTCCATTTCAAAATTACTAACAGGAAAAATAATTGTTCATATTATTTTGTAAAAAATATATACTTCATTCGTTTATTTTTTCTACCTTATTGGGCATTCACATTGTCAAACAATCTTTCGTTTATAATAAAACTGTATTTATCGAAGAACTTTATATATCTTTATGTTTATCATTCCTTAATTTTGTAAGTAGATAATCAGTATTTTAGTATCTGTTTTTATCTTCTTCTTCGAGTGTTAGAAAGACTTCTAAAGTTACAATGTTTTTTTAGTTATATTTTTTTATATCTGTAACCATATCATGTGGAGTTGTGGTGGGGCTTATAATGGAGTACCTAAAACAGTAAAACAAATACTTATTCTATCATTTTAACATTAAATATGTTCAATAAACGCATCATGTAATGGTATTTGTAACATTGCAAGCAATTAAAGAAAAACGATTATTTTCATTATAATTATTTTACAATTGTTAATTGGAAAAACAAAAAACAACGTAAATTGAATATAAACATTTTTTATAATGCTTGAGTCATGTATCTAACCATAAATGCCTCAGAAACGTCTTCATCCACCTTCCTAATATATGGTTGATTGATATATGAGCATGTGTGGAAATAGAAAAAGGTGACACTTTTTTAACCGTGGATATTGAAAAATAGGAGAGGGAATTATATAAAAAGAAGTTGACAGTATTCTACAAAATATCACACAGCTCTTGAACATTAATCTAGAGGGAAGAAATTCATCCATATAAGGACTAATTGTCTCTAATTTATGGGCCTACATCCATGACGTCATTGTCGAATACTTTAAATGGGCTCCTCTTATTCCACATTAGTTTTAATTAAATAAATCAACTGCTTCTTACCCTGAAGAAAATAATAGTGTTTTTTTTCTGTTTGCTCAAGTATGTCGATAAATGGGTCAACACTTTAGCCCTTGAACATAGAAAAGGAAAGAAAAAATCTACACAATTGGAAAAAATAATCGTGTTTATTTGTAAGTTTGCGAGAACAGCTCTCTATCTCTGAAGATTTGTGATTTTTTTCTCCTTTGTACAGCTTTTTTAAATATTTTTTTGTCTATTGGATTCGATAGAATTACTTTAGTCTGGATATAAATAAGCATCATACCGTTTAAAATTAGTCTATCAAACTTAGGATATATCAATGAGGTTGACCAAAGATCCCTCTTGGGATTCGAATCATCATTAAGAGTTGAACACGCATGAACTCACTGAGCTATCGTACTTCCTTACGTGTTTGTTTGATTAACATAGTTTATTCAGAGTTACAATACACTTTTACCCTCTAAATTTAGTGATTATGGAATACCACATTTACCGAATAACTCCGTTTGCCGTATTTTGAATCTGCTGGTTTTGTTGAAAACTTGTCCCGTTCCCACCGGTTTCATCAAAGAGAAGTATCACCCGATCCGCTGTGCAGACAGCAAGCTTCATATTGTTGGGCGACCATGCCAGACAGGTAATTTTGGCGGCTCCGTCCTGAACCTCCAGTAGATTCTTGAGATATTTTAACTGCATTTTAATTCAGTATTTTTATAAGTAAAACCTCAGCAACATTTTGTATTTGTTTCTTAACTATGTAATTAATATTTCGAAGGGTGCGAAAGCAGGTAATATCAACCTTACATACCAGGGATTCGTCATTAACAGGTATCATTATTGTACCTCAACAAATTAATATATCATGAGAAAGTCCAATAGTTAAAAAAATATAAATGCAGGGAGAAAAAGGAATTAGAGGTTGCGAATTATTAGAAAAGAAAAATGTACCGTCCTTTTAAATGCTTGAGTTTTTATTATTATTGTAAGAATTTTTTTTAATCCGTTTTGCCAACAGACCTTCAAGCGTATCTTTTAGCCATAGAGATATAAATATATATAGAGCTTATTCCCTTCAATAGCAGAGAAACATCGTTCAGCTGTATTTTGTGTCCAATATAAACAAAGTAATTTGGACTGATGATACAACTGTGCTCATGGACAGCGATAGAGCTATTTTCACAGGAACAAATTTTACACGGCTTAAAACGCACGCCTTATATACACATTCATAAACATGAGGGGGGGGGAGAGAGTCAAGAGTGACGTCACCATCAACAATCGTCAAATAATAGAGCCTCCACTGATCATAGTTGGGAATCTATTTTTTGGGGTGCCATAAAAGCATTCTGGCCTAGACTTCAAACTTGTTGGAGATCCCTCGATCCCTTCCTTCCTCCATCCATCCTTCTATCTTCCCAGGACTCCGGGATAAATGCCTTGGACACCAAGAAACGAGTCTCCTCCCTCCCTCCCATTAAGAGACACATTCCCCTCACCTCGACTTCGTGAGTGGAGTCCTACCCCTCGTCGGTCTTCGTCAGTCAAAGGAGTTCCTTCCCTCATCTTCGTTAGAGAGCTCCCCGTCCCTCCTCTTCGTGAATGGAGTCCTACCCCTCGTCGGACTTCGTTAGAGAGCTTCCCATCCCTCGTCTTCGTTAGAGAGCTCCCCGTGCCTCCTCTTCGTGAATCTCTATGGTACACCGTCATCGTAAGTTGATCATAGAGATAGAAATATTTTTTATATTGGGCACAATGACGTATTTATCTGAAGAATCCAATAAGCTCTCTATGTCTTTATATATCTATGCTTCAAGCTCTCAAGTGTGGAACATGTTAAAAAAAACTGATCGATACAAGTGTTGTTTTTCTTAAAGTAAAAAAACGTTGCAAAAGCTACACGACAAAAATTCTCACGAGAAAAAGACGAATGACGAAAATACTACATTACAAAAAAGCTTCGTGACAAAAATACCCACTACAAAAAGAAGAACGAAAATTAACTGACTATAAAAAGAGCAAGCGAGGTAAATACCTACGACAAAAAAACGGCTATAAAAAGGTCCACGACAAATTTACGCATGATGAATTACAGTAAAACCGTTTGAATGGTACAATTGAGTTTAGGCTCTTGTTATCACTATTCACTTTCCTCTATTGATGAAAAACAGAGACTCAAATATAAAATAAATACCTTCCGTTCCGGCCGACTTGGCTACTTCATAAATGAAATAAATATTCCTCAAAAGAGGAAAGAAAATAGTGATAACAAGAGCCTGAATTCAATTGTACCATTCACACATTCTCCCTTTCACACGCCCAAATATCCCTCGATTTTCTATCTCTACTAATTATACTTGTAGCAGTACCCGGCGTTGCAGTGTATACGGACCAGATCCACTCGTCAATCCCCTTGTTACAAACCGGCTGATAACTCTTATAAACTTCAGCATTTAGTTTCTTGTCCCTTCCTATTATTATGTCATCTTCATTCATGACTCCTACTCTGATAACTCCTATTAATGACAACATTTCTTCTCCATTTTTACCTCCGCCGAAGGAGGTATGTTTTCACTGGCGTTGGTTGGTTTGGTTTTGTTTGTTGGTTTGTTAGTTTGTTGGTTTGTTTGTCAGCAGGATAACTCAAAAAGTACGGAACGGATTCGGATGAAACTTTGTGGAGTTGTGGAAATGCCAAAAGGAACAAGTGATTAAATTTTGGCATCTCGAGTGCAGAATTAAGATGCAAAATGAGCTAAATACTAATAATATTTCAAGTTAGCCTACTCTGCCAATAGATGTCGCTGTGCTGTGAAATTGGGTGCCGGGAGCGTCTTCCTCTTGAAATTTCCGTCGAGGGGAACCCTCCCCGTCCCTCTACGCCACCCCAGTCGTGAAAAAAAATCCGCCTCGGAAGGCTCATAAGGACCCCTGACGGCGGAGGTTTGCACTCTCTGAGTGTATATATGCCTCTAGTTATTATTATCTTTGAAAAAGTGATTGA
>CP045901.1:16922986-16959628 GCA_013387185.1 Caligus rogercresseyi
TCTCCGTCGGGGTGCTGCCCGCAAGAGCATCCCTACAATCTTGTTCCGATTGTTACGTTGCTTGCTAATCTTACGAGTGATGAAGAAGATATTTAAATAAAAAATGATCACTGTATCTCTGCTTTCAGCTTGTGTTAGAATTTTGTAAATAGGTTCACGCAACTTTGATTTATAACGTTTTTGGTAAGTGTAAGAATTTTTTGACATGCCCGGAGTATATTCTCAGTCAAGTAGGTATATATACTGGGGCAAAATTACATAGGGCAATTGTGGTTTGAACAATGGAAGAACATTGATTGTGCATACTCCCTGTCGACGTTGATGGCTTGGTATTTTGATTTGTCTTCATTTATTGTTTTTGAAGTCTTACTGACAAAAAATGGAAATTTTGTTCTTTGTGCCAATACATATTATTAATATAAAGAAATATAAAATAGAATGGTTGAAAAAAAACAATTTTGGGGTGCCTAAGCACTTTCCTCACGAACAAAAGCAATAAATAAATACATTACAAGAGACTACGTATGACCCCCCCCCCCCCCCACATAAAAATAGCAGAATATCTAAATTTTGTAGCCCTTTGCAACCGACTATCATATTTCTATTGATTTATTCAGATGTTGTCCTTGTTTTTTAGCTAAACAATTATGATATTATGCGTACTTATGAGTTAGCAATATTAACAATACCCCGTATAAAGTTATTTTGGAATTTTAGCAATATTTCAAAAAATTATTAATTCATGCAAGCATTGGAAAAAAATTAAATTATTTTTTGAATGCATATTTTTTTATAATTAGGTTTTTGAAAAATGTATCATCTACAAAACTTATTTAGAGAATTACATGATTGTGTCAAACAAATACATCTTCTATACTGACGTATATCACAAAACCTTTCACTTATGAAATATTGATGAGGTTGTTTTGGGCCGCATTAACAGTTTTAACATACATTTCTTCGGATATTGTAGAGAATAAGCTTCCTATATATTTATAATCTCTATGGTATACTTTGCAAGACTATTATTTGTTATAAAACTGCTTTTATAGTCAAATTGTTACGGAATAAAAATTCTTCTAGTTTTATAAATCAAAAGAAACTATCATCGAAGAAGACAACAATCTAATGAGGGTACAAACATTCTCTTCACTACAAAACAATTCTCCTTAATCTTGGTTCTAGGGACTTTTGAACTCAAGGAAATATCCACATCGCAATGTCAACGACTTAAACGGTTCCACAGAGAGGTTTAAGCCGGCGATATATATTTACAAAGGCAGTACAGAGTCGACCCCTGATCCTCTGTATGTGAGAGTTTGTAATATCCCCCCCCCCCTATTGGTTAGATGTTAATATTAGATGAGTGTTATCTGCTCCATTAACGTGGAATAAAATTAACCAAACGATAAATGCATTCTTTCAATTTGGCTGGATCAACTTAGTGAAAGCATCTGGTCCTTTCTCTACGACTTTTGGAGCCAAAAATTCCTGCGCAAAACTACGATTTGCTCAGTACACAATCCTTGTTGCATCCAAACTAGAGGCATATATACACTCAGAGAGTGCAAACCTCCGCCGTCACGGGGTCCTTATGAGCCTTCTGAGGCGGATTTTTCACGACTGGGGCGGTGTAGAGGGACGGGGGAGGGTTCCCCTCGACGGAAATTCCGAGAGGAAGACGCTCCGGCACCCGATTTCATAGCACAGCGACATCTATTGGCAGAGTAGGCTAACTTGAAATATTTATTAGTATTTAGCTCATTTTGCATCTTAATTCTGCACTCAGAGATGCCAAAATTTAATAACTTGTTTCTTAGCATTTTCCAAAGTTTCATCCGAATCCGTTCCGTACTTTTGGAATTATCCTGCTGACAAACAAACAACCAACCAACAAACCAACGCCAGTGAAAACAATACCTCCTTCGGCGGAGGTAATAAAACTGTATCACATTGAGCCATTGGCAACAATTATCCAAGGTCAAAATATTATTTTCATTTTATACAACCCTATGCATTCTCTTATTTTTGCAGTATGGTCCATTATACAAAATCTTATTTTTGCATAATTTTATATAACTTAAAGCTCCATGTATGTTTAAACATTAGTCATTCATTTAATACAAGAAGGGAATGCTCTTTCTTTTCATAAAGCCTTTACATTTGCACAGTCTAAAAGGATTGCACTCGTAAAAATATCTTAAATGAGGTTTTCTCCTTTCTATCGAGTATTACATTTTTTGGTAAGTTACACATTAATCAAAATTATGAAGATCCTACTTTTTCCTTCTTATTTTTCCTTTTATTCAAAATATGATTGATGTAATGAGTTAAGTAAATATTCCATAGACATATGTGTAATAAGATGATATATATTGGAAGATATTTCGGGAACGGGTAGCTGTTTTCTTAAGCCAGCAGCACAATCTTTGACACCAGAAAACATTTGGTATTTGTACATTTTTTAATGGCTAAAGATGGATTCATTATAAATCAATGGTTTCAATCATTCAAGTGAACATGATCGAGTATCAATATTGTGCAAGTTTATCACAATTTAACACATTAATAAACAACTTTTTTGTCTATATGGTTCGACAGAATGACATCCAACTGTCTTCTTCTTTTTCACTTCTTTTGAAGTCCTGTAATGTTTTAAAGTAGATATTACTAGTTGCAATCAATACAATGAGAACCAAGATCAGTATGGATACACGAGTTATGCTCCTAAGCCAAATCAATGTACTTACCCAGATTAAAAAACTGACGTTATGTAACTGTTTTTATGGATAAAGATGGCTCCGAATCTATATCAATAGTTACATTGATTCAAGTGAACTTTACTTTTAGGAGAAAAGCAGGTGATTTAAGATTATATACATAGAGAATAAAGATATAGAGAGCTTATTCCCTTCAATAAGAGAGAACATCGTTCAGCTGTCGCCATTGTCCAATATAGACCAAGTAATTTGTGTTACGTCATCGTAAGCTGATCATAGGGATAGAAAGATTTGTTTATATTGGGCACACAAAAACGTTATTCTCTGAAGAATCAATAAGCCCTCTATGTATTATATCTGTATGGTTATATCCGTCGATTGTAGTGACTTTAAAGGCATTAACCAGTAAGTCAGCTTCCTAGTAATGCCTTGTGCATGCCTATTTTTGTCTTCGCTATGACATTTTTAAAAATTTAGTGGTCAATGTATCCAAAGAAGGGCCTCATCGGCATATATTTAAGGTTATTAACTTGGGATATGACATTTGTAATGGGACAACATCTCTCATGAATAAGCTAAAAGTCCTTGTTGGGTGTACATTTGAAGGCTTTCTAGAACACAGCAGTGTTTTTATTCAAATAAAAATAAAGAAAGTAAAAAATTTAAGTGAATTTAAAAGCTTAATCAATGAATCAAAATAAGTTGTTATTCAGCCCTCTCAATAAAATTCCCAATCATCTGCGATGTCATGGACATGGGCTGGAGATTTGATTAAGTTTATTCCTTCAAATTCTCTCGAATACCTGAAACTCATCATTCATCAAATCAACAATAAGACGACATCAACGTTTTATTTGAATAAGAATAACTTTTAATAAGTCATTTATATTATGGTTTTATCTTTAGACAGCCATATTGAATTATAATGCTCATTTATGTTTTGTTTTTAACGTAACTGTCTTAATATTGTTTTTTTTATCTCTTACTTTCTAGTGTATTCTTAATTTTTACACTGTATGGATTTTAGCTAAGAAATAAAACTTAACCAAAAAAAAATAAGTTGGTCGTCTCATCAAATAAAATTTTACTACTCGTAGCAAGTAATAATCTATTCATGCTTTATCCAGTGAATACTCTCACGGAATGGATGCCTCTTTTATATATTTCTTTTTATCACCAAATAAATTAAATAGACAGTATAAGGTGAACAAATAAATAGTCTTTTTTGATTATTACCTCACGGGCGTTGGTTTGTTTGTTTGTTTGTCAGCAGATAACTCAAAAAATGCGGAACAGATTTGGATGAAACTTTGTGGAGTGGTTGGAAATGCCAAAAGGAACAATTGATTAAATTTTGGCATCTCTGAGTGCTTCTTTAAGATGCAAATGAGCTAAATACTTATAAATATTTCAAGTTAGCCTACTCTGCCAATAGATGTCGCTGTGCTGTGCTCTCAAAGAGCACAGCACAGCGACATCTATTGGCAAATGACAAAAAGACCAAGTGATTCATTTGGTGGGGATCGGCGAAGGTTTGCACTCTCAGAGTCCTCTAGTTAATATTGTGCTTTCTATAGTGTAAAATCACACAGGGCTAGACTTTGACCACTAAAAAAACTTAAGAAGATATGATTCGATATGAAGAAGTCTCCTTATTTGACGCAGATACTCTCTCTCTATCTTAGAAAAAAACCATATATTTGCTTTAAAAATATATGAAAAATGACACTGAGTCAGCAATATTAAAATATCCGAACTTATTTTTACCTTTAACATTATAGTAATGATAGAAGCCATAAAAATTGGAGGTAAGAATATTGGTATATATAATTTGCTCCGTCATTAAGCGACTTATGCAAAAATAAAATAATTTGCTTTTTATGATCTTTTCTATCGCATTAAAATGTATTGACAAAGTTTGATCAGATCATGAGGTATATTTTGGATACTAAAAGTGTAGGCAAAAGCTTTGGTAATAAATGATAATTTAATGGATCTTATAGATATAAATATATAATATTATTATTATATAATGTATATCTGATTATTTTATTATGTAGGTCATATGTGTAATATATAGTAAATAATAATTATTATTTATAATATCTCTTATTATATAGTTAATCTGAAGATATTTCATGAATATTTTGTTATATCCATCTTTGAGATTGCATCAACTAGGACACGCATATTATTAGGTCTACTAAACCACCGACCTATAATCTAATTTTTGACTGTGCCAGGAGATGTGCCAGCTCGCCAAGGAGTCCAAAGCTAGGAAGACGCCGCGAATGGAAGCTCAATGTTTGAAAATATATGATATTCTGTAAATATAACTATTTCCATACTAGAGATCTTAGCCCCTAAGTAGTAAACTTTAATCGGCTGATACCGGATTGGGGTTCCGGTGATTTGTACTCAATTGACCTTAATCGTTTTTGGGATTCATTTAGGCCGGTCAGACAGGCATTGAGTCAGGACTTTAATCAGGCTTTTACATTAAATTTGTGTTTATTAGTGAAAATAACAATTCTTAGATATAAACAATACAGGCAGCACCAAGTACGGATAGTTGAGTGAAATTGAAAAGCCGGTATTTTTCTTTCTTTTTTCTTTTTGTAGTTTGTGGTAACACCCTTTCTCAATGGTCACAAAGAGTTTATTTTTAGTACATAATGTACTACTTTTTGCCTTATATATTTTATAGTATATTTAAATGATTGTTTAATTGTCTTGTTTTAAAGGGCGTTAACAGTTGAAGAGGGAAAATGCATTTCTTGTCAACAACAGGATACATGATATTGAACAGCCCTTGGTATTACCTAAAAGGGTGTGGTAAATAAATTTAAAATCAGCTTGTTTGTGACTTCTTATTTTTTAAGCCGATAAGTGCTTGCAAATAAATATAGATTTTTTTTTGTTGTGAAAATACCTTAATATATATATTAGACTCCCAAAAAAACCCACTTTTTAGTTCTTTTACATATACCCAGCGATTCTGGTTCATTTTTGATGCTGAAAACGCGTATCTAAATAAAAAAATACCTAGCATGTTAGAAATCGGACGTCACTGGTGTCAAAGATTTCGTTATGAAGCAAAACTTTTGGTTATTATTATTTTGAAAAAAAATAGTTTTACAAAATTTAGCTATAATCAATTGATGACTTTGTTATGTTTTGCAAATTTTCGTCAAATAATATTTAGTACCAATAAATGAACATAAGTGCTGACGCACCAACCATTTTTTAAATAAACAGCTCCTACTAGGGTTCTTTATAGTTCAGGAAGGAAAAAGATAAATAGGGTACTCAAGTGATGTTTTTAAGTTATCTTTTAAATACAATACAATAACCATTTAATCTATTTCATCAAACCCAGTTTTTATTTATAAACACGTGATTTAAACACCGTATCAGATTCAATTTCACTCTTGATCTATCAGTCAAGGCCTTTAACATAAAATGGGAAACTCGGACACTGAAGAAGTGCTTAAGCGAGGCACTGGGTATTGGTTATACTCTAGAAATTTTCAAACCAGGTCCATTCCCGTTAACCGAAGAGGTGATACGGCACTTTTACTTTCATCTATGGTCTTTGGGTAGACGGACGCGCAGCTAGCTGCCCGTAGCACCGCCGATTCCCTACTTCGTCTCTGGGCACCGTCTTATTTGACACTCATGGCGAGGAAAAAATTAATTAAGAAGCTCCATCGACTCCATGATCTATTTCGTGGGGTGGTGGAGTCACTGCGACGGAAGCGAAAAAACGCCGAGGAGAAGAAGGAGCTCTTTCTCAAGGAATGCAAACTCGTTTCGATGTCAGTGCCGAAAGTGCTTGGGACATCATCGAAGCCGACAAAACTCTTAGCCGGGTACACATTCCTTTAATAATTGTAATCAGCTATGATTAATTTACCAAAGAATAACAAGAATTTTTATACCAAATGCCACCACCTATATCTCATTGAGCGTTTCTACTTTCAGCTTACAAACATCATCCAACCTTCTTGGAGCTCCCGGTCACACAATGGGCTTCTGATTCAACATTCATTGAGTTAAGCGGCATCGTCACCTCTCTTCAAGTTGTCAATGATGCGGCAGAGAGGGCCGTCAAGTTCGGGTCTAACTTTACTAAAGTGCTAACCAAAGCGAGAAACAGCGTCAGAACATTCTTCAGGCTGTTGAACTTTCACGTCGTGCGTTTCCTCACGCAATCCGAAAGTGTTTCACTCGTGTCAACGCTACCAGCTATGTGATTGAGCTGATGGTATCGTCTGGTTATGACGCCCGTTAGATTCATTTACGGAATTCATAGTTCAATCCATAATTTTTGATTGTCAAATATGAGCCATATATATATATATATATATATATATATATATATATAATAGTATATATATAATATATATATATATATATATATATATATATTATATTATATATATTTATTTATATTATATATAATAATAATATATATATGTTGAAAAAATGTCTATTGGCGAATTCACGAGATTACCATAATGACATTTCCATTGAAAACTGTATTTTGAGAAAAACAAAAATTAAAAGAATTGGTATCAATACTGATGAGAGGGATTCAGAGGGAGTAGATTGGGATTCGATGGGGAAAATCTACTATCATTAGTCGTTTTAAAAACGTATTATAAAGATAACTTAAAACATCAACATGAGTACCCTCTTTTTCTTTTTCCTTCTGAAACTATAAAGAACCCTAGTAGGAGCTGTTATTTAAAAAATGGTTGGTGCGTCAGCACTTATGTTCATTTATTGGCACTAAATATTATTTGACGAAAATTTGCAAAACATAACAAAGTCATCAATTGATCATAACTAAATTTTGTTAAAATAGTTTTTTCAAAATAAGTAATAACAAAAAGTTTTGCTTCATAACGAAACTTTGACACCAGTGACGTCCGATTTCTAACAATGCTAGATATTTTTTATTTAGATACTCGTTTTCAGAATCATAAAATGAAACAGAATCGCTGGGTATATGTAAAAGAACTAAAAAAGCGGTTTTTTTTGTTGGATATATAATATATATATATATATATATATATATATATATATATATATATAAATATATATATATATATATATATATATATATATATATCAGGAAACAACCGGAACACTTTTTTCGCCGGGACCAGTATATTTTCGTTCCTTCGTCATTCTGAAAGTGAAGACGTTTTTCTAGAAAACATTTTCAAAAAAAAGTGACGACGTTTTTTTTAGAAAACATCTTCCAAAAAAAGTGAATAACAGAAGACGAATGAAAAAATATTAAAGTCCCGTTCCGGTGATTTTATCCCGTCCTTAACGGGATAAGCCGTCATATTGAAATTTTTTATGATGTATATTTGTATTGAGATTGTAGATAAATTTGATAAAGACATTTCCCTTGTTTCATTTTTAAATAACCACTTTATTTCCATTTAGGGCCCATAGGATACTGATCAATAAGAATATTAAATTTATTTAGTTGACTTAAAAATACGTTTCGGTATTATTAGCATTTAGGTAAATGGAATTGCATCTGTGTTTATAAAAATAAAGCATTACTTAATAAAAATAGGTTTTTATTGCTACCACATACAAAAAAAACAGAACGGGCACATACAAAAATATGTAAATTCACTTATGGTGCCCTTGCAACGATTTCTTCTAAGGTCTATTGCGTTCTGTCCTGATTGTCATCCAAGGATGGTGCAGAGTCGAGTCATTTACCAATAACTGAATTTTCCATCAACTTATGGACTTTTGACATATCTTGTCCTCCAAATTCCTCGTCGGAATCCAGGAAGAGCTTGAACTTAGGACAGTCACGAGCTAAATGTAGAGGATCCTCGTCTGCTTCGCCACAACCACAGCAAAGTGAATTGATAGAATGGTTCATGACTTTGTAGTGCTTTTGGAGAAGGCAATGTCCAGTCATAAATTAAATAATTTATTTAACTTGCTTTTAGGGTAATCTAAAATATTGCCATCGGTTGATTTTGACCTTTGGCATCATGCACGACTTTGGCGACAATGTGCAAGATTAGACCAAATAATCTGCCACTTTTTCTGATAAAAGTTGGAAACAGCCCTCTTGAAATGTGATAAAGGGGCTCCAATATCATGGTTGGGATGCACATTTGCAGCACCTCTCTTTGCAAGCATGTCAGCTACTTCATTGCCAGTGATATCGCTATGACCCTTCACCCACGAAAGAGAGATGTGAATCATGTTGGCAATTGATTGAAATATGTATTTGGTATCCCGAACTAGGGCACTTTTTGTCTCTATTAATCGTAGAGCTTGCAATGCCGCTTGAGAGTCCGTCCAAATACAAAAGCCTTTAGGTGTCCATTTCTCCGGGTGACTTCTAATCCAAGAAAGGGCTTCCTTAATGGCTAAAATTTATGCTTGAAATACAATGTTATAAGGGGTAAGGGTCAATGAGGCGTCTTGAACCATAATTTGCCCCTTAGTAACAATGTACCCCGACCCAACTCCGTGCTCATTTTTTGAGCCATCATTAAAACATTCATTTGATTATCCAGCTGTTTTTCCTGGACATTGGCCTTCCATATTTCTTCCGACTATTATATCCTTGTTAATGGCGGGGAATAGCTCGGAATGACAGTATTATGAGCAAAGCCAGATGGAACGCTCTTTGTTTCTAGTGAAACCATTATGTACGTTCTTCCATTACATCAATGATCCGGAGTCTTGTCATGATAGCAACACGCTTTGCTTCAAGGAAGAGTGGTAGTATTCCAAAGAACACTTCCAATCCTCGAGTCGGTGTTGAACGCATTGGGTGGCAGATTACAAGGAGACCCAATCTTTGGACTTTATCAAGAAAGTTTGTTGGCCAAACGTGAGATTATGTGCCCAAAAAAACAGATCCGTATATGATTGTCAGTCTAACCATATTTAAATATACCCATAAGGCTGTCGTGGGCTTAGGCCCCATCTTCGACCAATTACTCTCTTGATTGCATGAAGGAGTTTTTTTGATTGGCAACTTTCGTCTTTATATGATTACGGAACCTAAGCTTGGAGTCAAATAAAAATCCTGATATTTCATCTCGGGAGTATGGTATAACATGACCTCCCATATGAGACATGGCCATGGTGCGATGGTATGTTTGGTTTTGCGAGTAAAAACAGTTGCCACCGTCTTTGAAGGTTTTAAATTTGAGAACCATTTGTTCCTCCCTAATCTTCAACGACCGCGAGGGATTGATTCATGATCTGTGCCATTTTTTAAGGTCTAGACCATAACAATTAAAATAATGTTCATCAGCATAGCAATAATCTTTATTTCACTATTTCTGAACTTTAATAGAGGTCGTTGAGGGTTCATCCATAGTATTGGAGAAAGTACTCACCCTGCGAACTTCCCGAGTTGGACGAACTATCCTGGAGATCGATTGTGTGGTGTTTTTTTATTCTACCCCTAAGTATATTATTATACCAGAAAGTGATGTGAGGGTTCACCCCATGGCCTGAAGTCCTGTTTGGGCTCCTTCGAGGAGATGTTATCAAAAGCTCCACTACAATCAATAATTCAGCTATCATATAGAGTACTTTTTCTATAAGAAGGAGTTCCTCGTTATTCGGGAGTTTAACACCCTGCCACGGATATAAAGCTCCTTATAGTGTAGTATATGTCTTTAAAATTGAAAGTAAAATATTTGTGATTATTTCTATAAATATAAAAATGAGATATTTTGTTGTTTTTCATTGTAATAGTGTTCTTAAGTATTATATTCATGCCTCAACAGCAATGGATGAGGTGATAGCCTTATTTATTAGTACCAAAAGCAGATTTCGTCATTATCATATTCTCATTGGCTCTACATTTACTAATGCAGTAATTTGATTGACTTTGAGCAGATTGAGGGGGTCAATTTTTAACTCTTAAGTAAAATACAGTTGATGATCAAGTTGAAACTAATTCCCCTTGTTGTGCATTCATATGAGTGTTTTTAAAAACTCCTTTATGTATATATAGTGTACTATATTTACTCATTAAATATATGTAAATGATGTTAGTATCATAATCAAGCTATGTTGCTATACTAATTATTTTATGAGGTTAAAACTCAGCCTATATGTGTTTATACCTACTTTTTGTTGAATATGATTAGTCGTATTTTATAAATATGATGCAATAAATAGGAAAATATCAACTTTAGGATCTCTATTTAAAAAAGCAGCCGATGTTGAATAGCAGCTATAGTAAATAATTTAACTATGTAAGTAATTCCTAGAAAAAAAATTGAGTTCAATAAACTAACACAAAAACCATACATATGATATTATTTAGCTGGCACTCAAAAGCTTGAATTTCTTTTTATACATTTTATGTTACTAGTAATGGTTAAGAAATCCCTTCTTTTTTTTTTCTTTTTTTTCCACAGTTCATAAAAATATTATACAAAGCACAAAAAAACAGAATGTATATAAAAAGATGTTAATGTGTAAAAACATAATTAAACATTTTAGTTTAAAATGTTAACATCAATAGAACGAACACTAGAATACAAATTATAATAAAACAACTTGACAATCTAAAACAAAACATAAATAAACGATTATAACCTTTCTATTTTAAATCTTTGAATTGGGTATAATGTTTGTAATAATTTTCCCATAATGCAGGGAACATGAGCGGGAAGTAGCGAATTACCTCAGCAGCCCAACTTTTTGATTAATAAATTGATTTATCCTATCAACGTATTTGGATATTGTATTATCAAATTTATTTTCAAATAGGTATTCCAATATCAATGTCATATAACTATGGTACTAGTTGTTGAAAATTTGATACAACTTGGAAGTAGAATAGATCAATTGAAAATACAAAATTACCCATTTTATTAAGGACAGGTGATGGGTCTGTATTTGAACAAGCAGAGTGACGTTCCTAAAAAGAGTCTTAAAATATTATGGGAAACAAAATTATGGCCAATAGGTAAGGAAATAAATATATATTGGAAACAATCGGCAATATAAAACTTTTTTCGAATTTTGAACTCTAGTCTGAGAAATAAGGATTAGCAGTATATATATATATACAATATATATTAGATAAATCCTATATAGATATTAATAATATATATCATAGATATATCATCGACTCGAGATCTATGATCAGGTTTACGATGGACGCTAGTACAAAATTATTTGTTATATTGGACACACAGATATTCTGAAGGAATAAGCTCTCAGATGACATTTTGTCTCTATGTTTGGTTCTATTCAACTTTTAATTAAGAAGTGAGAGTTTAAAAATAAAAATATATAATTATCTAGTGGCGTTATTATTAAATCCACTTTTTTTTACTCCATAAAATGGCTTTTTACGTATTCAATAAAGAGTTGGAGATAAATGTCCTTTGCACAAGACCTATAATTCCTATAAGTTTACGTTCATCCTAAGGGACGTTTCTAGTATACCCTAAGTTTGCATTCTCAGACCATGTCAACCTTTTAGGAATACTTAAAGAGAAGAAAGAAAACTTAACCTCCTGTCTTTGATAATAGCCTCGAGGCACTAAAAAACAATTTGCTCTCATCTTCCGAAAAGTGGATGGTAAAAATACGAATCCTCACAGGAACACTCGAATTAAAGCAAAGTTCTTTTCTGTGAAAAAGAAAAAGTGTGGTTTTGGCAAGGGTGAAAGATGAAAACAGCGAGCATTTTCTTTTCGGATGGTGAGCAAACTTGCCACGTTGTATACTGCTACTAGCGAGATTTTTAAGCGAGAATTTTGGACGTTCTACCATTTTGAAGAGAGGAAGATTTGTTGCCTTTACTGTGGAAACGAAACAATGTATCATCACCGCGGTGTTCACAAAGACACATCACTTGCTCTACGCGAAAAGATCTGCTTTAGACAGTGACATCAGGTGCGTTATTACCTACTGTCAAACTTCATTTAAAGACTTTAAATTTGTAAAGAATACTTCATACATTATGCTTTAAAAAATAATAAGTTTATGCGTAACGTTGTGGAGATATTTTTTCTTGAGACTGATTCTTTTATTCTTATTGAACATAGTGTTTATGATTCTGTGTGTCCACTTTAACATATAATTTGTATTTATCTTTTTTGGGTATTGATGCTACCTTACTAAGTATATTTTTTAGGGTAGTTTTTTGTTGATATACATGAACAATAATTACATATTTGTCTTTTTGGTCAATAAAAAATGGAGAGTTCAAATAAAAATATAAATTAGTGGGTTTGAATTTAGTATATATTTTAATATTAAAATTATCATCTGGAATAGAATGTTGTGTTATAGAAAAAAAAAACGTTTTTACAAGTATTATTTAAATCATCGTTATGGATTGGATATTATACGAAAAGCTAAATGAAAATAATGGTTTTACAACAAAGACAACCATCTAGGTATTTATTGAATTTATATATAATTTTACTCTCGGGAATCTATTTTATGTATTAGGACTTTTTATAAATTAATTTATTTGTTTGCAAAGTTATTATCTGGGAAATTGGAATATTTGGCCTCCGGGCTTTTATTAAATTATTGATCTATATTGACGGTTTTCATATTTAAAAACTAAAATATGAAATATAGTTAAATACAAAATACTAAAGTTATTAACAAAACTTTTATAAGATTGAGATGATTATTACCAAAATCTAACTTCACCTAACGCAGCGAGATATTGGATCGACAAGGAGCTACTCTTTTAAGAAACTTTAGTTAAAAAGTTTTTTTGTACATGCTAGCGCCAAAAACTTCTCCCTAGACATGCTATTTTGTCCACTTTCAGTTTTTTACATTGCTATTATTATAAAGTATGTAATTTTTATATTTCCTAAGCATTTTTATGATCTGTTTCATGTCTTTAAACAGTTGTTGTCCCCATCCTACTGAGTTTTTTTAATAGAAAAACTGTAAATTTGTTTTCTCCAAGATGTTAATAAAAATTTAAAAAACTAAAGCTATTGCTTATATTTGAACTTCTTACCTCTACTGTCCAAGCTAACTTCCTTAATCACGTGAGGATCCTCCATTTTGAATTCGATGATATTCGATGATAGAATCTGAAAGAGAAAAATATTATTTGTATTATTAGCAAAAATGTTAAAAAATCTTCGATACTGATCTATGCATTTTTCTTAAAGTGTTGCTCTTTCTAAGTACATTAAAATTAATTGACAAGAGTCATATTCGAATCCAAGAAAGCAACAAAAAATCTACCAACAACTTATACTTTAATTCACATTTTACACATATATAAACTTGAAAGTTGAAAATTATCTACCTCATTTAAGTTCAGAGATTTTTTTGATTTTAATTGTTAACCATATTTTATGAACAAAAAATCTTTTTTTCAATGTGTAATTTTGTCCATACTTTAAATTGTAACTTTTTAAAACATGCCCAATAAACATATAGGCCTACCTATTACTCAGGGGACTTTAAATGCTGTCTTTGATTAAATCTAGTTGCCTTACTTAATGATTTCATTTTAATAAAGAATATAAAGGAGTAAACAATAAAATTACAGAACTTCAAAGGCCTTGTAATGAGTCATACTCGCTAATCACGTGACAGTTCGAAATCCAAGCGAGGATCGAAGACTCATGACAATTTTCTACCTTAAAAAATTACTGGGTGGAGCTGCCAACGGCTGATCAAAGATGACTACAAGATGGGTCACTCTCGAATCTAGGACGTGCCAGGTACGCTTGGAAAAGGAGGCGCAGGACAATCGGACAATTGATAACTCGTTCCTGTCATTGTCAAATTTAATTGAGTTTACTTTTCATTCATATTGTACAAGCAGAATAGAAGCAATTCTTAAATATGTTCATCAAATCTTAAGCTAATTAAAAGACTTAGAAGAGCAAGAAGACTGACAAATTATAACTCGTTCCTGTAATTGTCAAATTGAACTGCGTTAACTTTTCCATTTACATTGTTCAAGTAATAAACAATTTATTTGATAAAACATGACTTGATTTTAATCATTGATTATATAATGTCTTTGGAAAAAAAAACTTAATTTAGATCGTAATCCAAATTACTTGATTTAAATCAAATAATCCTAACTCAAAGCTTAATATGATATATTATATGATATAGGCCTATAGTCTGAGGCTATAGATATAATGAAAAAGGCCACTGCTCTACTATTAAGAAGACAGACATGAAATGTTTTGTTTCTGTCATTGAGAATTAGAAGCATAAAATTAACATCAATTTAATTCATTGAAAAAAACATGAATTGATTTAAATCAATGATTTTAATTGGAAATCCACTTGATTTAAATCGTGATTTAAATCAATGATTTAAATCGGCCTGATTTAAATCAA
The DNA here is from genome assembly GCA_013387185.1 of Caligus rogercresseyi. Taxonomy (NCBI): domain Eukaryota; kingdom Metazoa; phylum Arthropoda; class Copepoda; order Siphonostomatoida; family Caligidae; genus Caligus; species Caligus rogercresseyi. The sequence goes on from CP045901.1 coordinate 16,938,082, forward strand.
ACAACCCTGTTTAAGTTAGTCATGAAATGAATGAAATAACATAAAAAGATATGCACTTTAGGTAGTATTTATTTATCATATTTAATTAGGTGTGTGTCAATGCAATACTTTTAAAGGATTTTTAAATCTTTGTTTATAAGTACGTTGAATTTTGGTGAATGAACATATAATTCATTAATAAAAACAATATTTTCAATTTTTGTTATTCTAAATAAATATATATATATATATATATATATATATATATATATATATATATATATATATATATATATATATATATGTATGTATATATATTAGGGCTGTTCTTATTTTTCAAATGTTTGAAATGTTAGCACATTGTGGATTTTCTGTTTCTTTTTTTATATATTATAAAAGCTGGTGTACCAAGCTTTCATTTGATATGTTTGGTGTTCTAAAAATCGCTATACTTTAAGAGAAATAAGCAAATACATTTTTGCAAGTACTCTCCCCAAAAAATTGATCCTTTGATATGAGAATATACAATTACCACTTGGTAACTGCTGTTAGTGTTACCTGGATAGAAAGAGAAAGAAAAAAAAGAAGGGAGAGAAGTGAGGCAAAATACTCTTTCCCTTCTTTTTTCTTTATCTTTCTATCCAGCTAACGGTAACAGCAGTTACCAAGTGGTAATTGTATATTCTCATATCAAAAGATCAATTTTTTGGGGAGAGTACGTGCAAAAATGTATTTGCTTATTTTTGGATTTATCATTTAAAGTTGTACTAAACTTAAAAGTACTATTTTACTCTGAAGCGAAGAAGTCATCTTCTACAGGCGAGTGAAGTTAATTGATACAAAAAAGCTATGAAATATGCTATCATTACACACTCCAATTTTTTCTTTGTTTTTAATAAAAATTTTGTTTTTATAAAAAAAACATCAAGATACGTCTGGTATAGTAAACAGATTTCCTTTAAATAATAATTATTATTGAAGTCTGTAACGTCCACCATTTTGAAGAAATTTGCGGACAACTATATTTTTACTAAATTTTTAAAACTTGACCTCGTTGCGCGACCCCGTAATGTTGACCGATTTGTTCAAACTTTGTATGTCGTCTTCTTTTATCACCAAGAAACAGAAAATCCACAATGTTGCTAACATTTCAAACATTTGAAAAATAAGAAGAGCCTAATTTAATATAATATATATATATATATATATATTAGACTTGTTCAAATTTAACACTTTTCTTTAAAAACATTCAAATAGATGATTTTTTGGTTCTCCAAGGCTTAAATAATCGACAGGAAAAATATTTTTAAATTTGGGCTGCCGGAATGACTGCCGCATGGGCCATTTAGGGCGGCGCTAATGATAATTTAGTTTTATGATGATATAGTTTCCAAATGAGATTTACAAAAGAATTTCTAAGGAAAACGGTTTTTTTGGTTTTTAATTAATTAAAAATTATGGCTGATTACAATAGTACATACAAACAATAGACACTAAGGTAAATAACACACCACACCATGGGTATCTGTGTTACAACAGCAAAATGAATTCCTTTTAAATACTGAAATTATTTACAATAATATTTTTATTTTTTTACATTTTTTTTTAGAATTTGGATGTCTGCGTCTTCTTCTTGAGACACTTCACAAGCAAAACGGGTATGCCCAATAAAACATATCTTAATAAAAAATGAACTTTTTTTTCAAAATTTCAAGTTTATTTAGTACCGACTACTATGTAGATACGTATGTTTTAAGAGAGCTATGCATGTGCGTCGCATTACATATATTTCAACATTGGAAAGGAAGGAGAAATTATTTCTAAAATCAAAATTTTACCATTCACATATATATATATATATAAATGAGTTTCGTCTACCGATTCACCAATTCCTTGAATAGTTTTACTGATTTAAACAATAGCTATTTTTGTCTTAATAATAGTCTTAACTAGAGGCATGTATACCCTCAGAGAGTGCAAACCTCCGCCGATCCCCACCAAATGAATCACTTAACGGAATTACAATCCAATCATATATGTCTACATAAGTAGGTGTGTTTGGTGAATAATGAGTGAGGAGAGAGCCATCCTAAAAACATCCATTGACGTCATACTAGTTATTCGTCAATTCAGAAATACGTCACTGGATGTTTAAACTCCTTTCTTTTCTCCATCATGCTCTTAATATTAGCGTTATATTTTTAATTTAATATTAAGAGGAAGACGGGAAGAGAAAGAAGTTTAAGAACCCAGTGACGTAGTCCTTAGCTGATAAGCAACAATATACGTCAATGAATATTTTTTAAGCGTTTGTTCTTTCCTACTCCCTGAATAGAAACCCATTTCATTATTAATATTTTTAGTATTTAGCTCATTTTGCATCTTAAATAAGCACTCAGAGATGCCAAAATTTATTCACTTGTTTCTTTTGGCATTTCCAACAACTCCACATAGTTTCATCCGAATCCGTTCCGTACTTTTTGAGTTATCCTGCTGAACAAACCAAAACCAACCAACAAACCAACGCCAGTGAAAACAATACCTCCTTCGGCGGAGGTAATTAACTATTTAGTGTTGCAAGGATGTAATAAATTATCAGAAAACTGAACTATTTTTTATAACAAAATAATAATAAATATCAACATAAAAATCACACTTTTTAAAAGATATATCATAGCTTTTTATTTTCATAATTATTTGTGAGCTTACTAAATAATATACCCAAGGAGTCTTTGTGATCCACTAAAAACATGAGCTAGAATACTCACATATATGTGAAAATCCACTTTCTTTATTTTAACCATTAGGAAGGAAGGCCATTGTTAATAGTAAAATAAGCATTATTTGATGTGGGAACATTCTTATAGGAGCCAAAAAAATGGTTGCTTTGTACGTATATCTAAATAGATTTATTTATTGGGTTTATGTGGAACAATAAAATTCATAAGTTCTTATAAAAAATAATAGGATACCATTCTCCATCCAAAAAATAATATAAATGAGACTAAAAGGTGATAAAAATATTAAAAATTCCCCTTCTTTTTACTATTATTATTAGTCCAGAGTTTTAAAATACATACAAATAAAAAATATGCACTAAAACTGAGGTAACATTAAAAATGTAACATGGCTAAACGTATTTAAAAAATATTTTTTTGCACATTTAATTAGTAATAATATAAAAAAGGAGAATGTTCATAAAACCTAAAAAAATTCGGGTAAATCAAGATCATTCCTAGATATTAACTATTAAAAATACAACTTTAAGAGATGTGTGGGTTTATATCTAGTGTTCGCTGTTGCCTCCGTCGTTATTCAGCTCCTCCAGGAGGGAAAGCTTCCGGTCTAAAAGACCTTCAATCCCACATGGGAGTTTTGAAGAGCTAGTTCTCGCTGCAAAAATAATTCGCTGGATGCAACATATTAGCTCCTCTTTTTCCAGTGATTAGGACGTTCGGGAGTGGAGAAAATGAGCCAATCTGCTCGAGAGAGCTTTACATCGAACGTAGTGTTACTCGCCTCTGAGTCAGTTCCACCAGTGGAGCCACTCCCTTCTTAATACTTTGTAATTCGATTCTTGATATTATTTTTGTTAAAGGACATTTTTGGTTCAAGGGTTGCACATTCTCTGTCTTGTAATTGAATATGTTTGTCCAGGAAGAAATATGTTTGTACAGTAAGTAATTGCTTAAAAGCCTCTCGTAAAATAGAAAGAGTATGTGATTTTTTCCGCAAACATATTGCACTTGATGAAGTAAAAAATAGAATAAGCTAAAAATGGCGAAAAAATTCCAATAAGGAAACTTGAAATTGGATTGGGTGTCCTCATGACAAAATGGTAATTTCTTTAATGAATGGACTCTGTGAAAGGGATATATATGAAAGACGAGCCAGGAAGCAAGATGTAAAGGTTTGAATAGGGATTGGCAATAGCAAAAAATTGCATATATTGATATTAAACAAAACTTAAGAGTTTTATTTCGTTTATTCAATATTGGTATAAAATTAGACATAACATATTTCCATGTATACAAATATCACACACGCTATGGGTATATAAATTTTCATATGTTATTTAAGTTTCATGCGTTACACACTTTTTTTCAAGAAAATTGAGTTAAATGGTTGATAGAAATATATTGTTTTGGGGAATAGCCGGTGTATATTTTTTATTATTCAGGCGTAAGGGAAGGAAATAATATTTAAATGCTTATGTTCCTTTTTCAAAGAAAGTCAGACTTCTGCAGAAAAGTACAGACAATAATAATAATTTCCTAGAGGATATTTTCCAGCCTTCTTTTACATTTTCTATTTATCTCGAAATAATATGAAATTCACTGAAAATCAATCACATTGCCCGAATAATATATTTAAATGTACTAAGATTAGAGAAAAAGTAATGTTTCATGTACCGATTGTTAGTCGCTTTCAATTATAATAAATGCAAAGAAAAAATGCCTGTCCACGATTGCGCATAACTCACAAGTCTTACATTTCACGAGTCCCCAACGGTATTTTCTCACCTGATCTTGGCGATTGCATTGTCAAACATACAAATATTGTAACTTTATTATTATATTTTTATTTTTATTATCGCCATAGTTATTTTATTCGCTAATACGTGTGTTGCCATTTCTTAAAAATGTTGCATAAGATTTGGACCAAATTTTCTATTGATGACTTTGAGGAGTTTGAAGTATATTTTGAACCCTTTGTTTATTCCTGTTAAACTCATTTGCTGTTTGTTTATTTTATGTAAAAAAGGCTGTCCATGATTTTTTTGGTAATGATGCATTATATTTACACAAAATTTTATAATAAGGATTTTGAGTTGCTAAGAAATATTTTTGATTGGGTGCTTGTTCCTGGAAAAAAATATTATACACAAAATCCTTTATGTGTTTGTTCATTCCTTTCATAAACATTTAGCTATATCATATATATATATATATATATATATATATATATATATATATTATATATGCTATATTATATATTTCCTATATGGTCGATAGAATTGCAACCGACAGGATATATAAGCATTATAGCATTAAAATCTGCGCCCCCAACATTGCGAGTGAACACGCCTTAACACGCACGGCTATTGCACCCCATTTAGTTATATATAATCAGGCTTGTGAACGGAACGCAAAATGAACGGCTTTCAGCTGAACGCACGTTCAATGAACGGACGCTGAACGGAACGCAACTTTTTTTAACGCGTTTGAACGCAAAAAAAGAGTTTTGCGTTCAGCGTTCAATTTTCCATACATTTCTTGGTCTTTTTTCGAAAAAACGTCATCACTACGCATTACTTTTTTTGGAATTCTTTTCTAAAAAAACGTCATCACTACGCAGTACTTTTTTGGAAATATTTTCTAAAAAAAAACGTCATCACTACGCATTACTTTTTTCGGAAATTATTTTCTAAAAAATACGTCATCACTTACGCATTACTTTTTTTGGAAATTCTTTTCTAAAAAAAACCGTCATCACTACGCATTACTTTTTTTAATATTGAACGCTGAACGCTAACGGAACGCTGAACGCAAAAACATTGAACGGAACGCTGAACGGAACGCTAATTTTTTTTGAACGCTGAACGGACGCTGAACGCAAAAAAAAAGCTGACGCTCACAAGCCTGATATTATCAATTTTTCTATGATAAGTTAAGGGGATTATAAAACCTGGACCAAAGTGGACATTTCCGAAAAATAAACCAACGCCGGATATCATCTGCTAGCTTTCTATATTTAAATATATATTTATTATATTATATCATTTCCTTTCATTAAATATCTCATTCTTATATTTATAAAATTTCAGATCTTTTGATTTTATTTAAAAAAAATATTTATTTCAAGCTTGCTTTTTTATATGTGTCCCTGCTAAAAAGGAATAAAAAACACCAACAGGGGTATATGGTGTTACAATAATGTATAATAATTAGTTTTAAGAACTAAAGCCCTCATAGTCAAAACCCGTCACATCATTGCACAAATCATAATATGATTATACTATATAGGTCCCTAGTTAATTATTCTTGGAATCTGTCTCCCTCATATCCTAACATGCAGTCAATTATTCATAAGATTGAAGTATACAAATTTTTTTCTTGCTCAAAATTAAGTGAGAGTTTTTTCGATCTCTCATGCATGGCAACGAGAGAGCATTTTTATTATTATCTTTTCCCACAAACAGGGAGGTTTCTTAAATTATTGTTCGATTCAGGTGTGTTTTTAGCGGGAACATCGTGGTCACACTCCTATAGCAATCCTTCGGATTGAGAATGTTCATTTTTGGAATCCTATATTGTATGTATCAGAAACGAGATTTTCCTCCTATCTATCTCACATTCAAAACATATACTCCGACGTTGTCTTCTTTTTTCGTATTTGACAAACTTGTTGATTGGTCGTGAACGACGAACGACAATTTTTTGACAACAACAAATTGTTTCGTTCGTCGTTCGTTTTTGGCGCAAAAAAGACAAAGATCTTTCGTTTTCATGGGGAAAAACGTCATCACTTTTTTCCAGAATGGTGAGAAAACATTTCTAACATCGTCAATTTTTTTCAGATGACGAACGATGATCCACCAACGATTGCGTTTACAATTAACGACGAACGATAACTTTTGGTGAACGACAAACGACAAACGAACGACAATTTTTCGCGAACGTCAACAAGTCTGCTATTTACGTAATTGAGGAGAATCTTTATGCTTGAGTTACTTAAATATACTTTCACCTGAAGGATATTTATTTCCTATTATGTAATACAATAATAATTAATTTAATCATCGTAGGGTAATTTGGGTAAGCACGGTTTTTACATGGTCTTTCGGAGGTTCAATTATCACAAGGTCCTTCGGAGGTGGAGTTTTTAAATGGTTCTTATGAAGTTCAATTCTCAATAAGTCCTTCACAAAGGTCCGGTTTTTACAATTGCTTTAGTTATGATTTTATATATTTCAAGAATGTTTAATATGTTTTAGATATTTAAGGTATATAAAAAGGAAATTAGGGCCAAACTAAAACAAAAAATTATTACATTCTAAACAAAAATTTCCTTTTGATCAAGAATGGCTTTCATGACCTTCATGATGAACAATGGAGATCCATATAAATGATGGTTTTTTAAAGGGTATTTTAAATAGTACTTATGAGTATGACTCATACACTCCGATCAACACCAACATCAGGAATAGAGGCAGTATTGGGCATCACTCCCATTGGATTCTACATACAAGCACATGCAACAAAGTCAGATGGAGAACAAAGTTCTTTCTCCGGATACCTGGGATGGTGTGGGCAATCTTTCAAGGTCCGGTGGATGCCCCATCGCTTTCATATGAGAGATACCAAGTCATGCAAGAGAGGATGAAGATCTCGTATGATTAAATTTATTAAATGTAAAAAGATTGCAAACGAATTATTTGATTTAACTTTAATTTTAATTGCTTCATAAGTAGATTATAAAATAATTAATATAATGCAATGCTCAATATCCTTTTGCTGGTTGTAGCACAGTATACCCTTTGTGTAGTCGTGTTCTTTTGCTGTATGTATGTATTTGCTTTTATCATTGTATAATTGTAATAGTTGTATACTATGGTAAACAGCAATAAATTCTTAACTAAAAAAAAAAGGGTATTAAACCTAAATATGTTCAGAAAATGCTTCTATACTCTCTACTCATGATCCTCCCGTTCAGAGTTCCAGCTGTTATAATAAATACACAAAAAAAACTTTAAAATGAAAAACTTTGTTATTATTATTACAAACTAAGTTGGTAAACATCCTAAAGTTTACGTCTTATAATAAAAATAACTTGTAAACTATTTGATAAACTTTTTTATATATCCAGCACTTAGAGTACTCTATATGTTGTGGTAAAAGAGATTAACCTTGTATGTTTAAGCTAATGGCTCTGAAGACAAAATGGAGGGGGGTATCTACTTGACTTAATTTTCTTAGCCTCCTTAAAAAGGCTCTGTTCTCTCACTTGTATCAAATGTGATAATATTAAAGATAATCTCTTTTATCCACTTAGTTATAATAGTTAAAGAGAGCCTACCCACTCATTAGGGTGAAATGTTTACGAGTCTTTGCTGAAGCTGGTTTTCGAATATATATATATATATTCCTGTTTGCCACTTTTGAATAGAGAGAAAAGATAATGACATAATTACTTCTATATATGTTTTTGAACCAATATCATGCTTTGATCGAAAATGAATTAAAAATCTGAAAAAAGGTTGTGAACTATGTTATGCTATTAAAAAAACACACCTTATTGGAAATCTTCAGTTATAAGCGTTTGAGTTAGTGTAATATTTTGTTCAAATACTCGATACTCAAGAGACAAGAAATAATTATTCCTCTTAAAGATCTGTTTGAAGTTATACAAGGAACTAAAATGGCTGTCCCATTTGATGAAACAAGAAAATAATATTGGGAAAAGAAAAAAAATGAAATCAGCAATAATGTAATCATCCTACATATGTTACTCCTATGCTTGAACAAAAGCTGTCCCGTTCAATGACCTCTTTGGCTATAACTTTTGTTAAATTTTCTCCCTTTTTCTAATCCTTAAGACTCGTACTTTATATTTGCGCAAGGGATAGTAACATAGAGATATAAAGATATAGAGAGCTTATTTCCCTTCAATAGTAGAGAAACATCGTTCAGCTGTCGCCATTGCTCAAACTAAACAAAGTAATTTGTACTATGTCATCGTAAATTGATCATAGAGATAGAAATATTTGTTTATATTGGGCACAAAAAACATACCCTCTGAAGAATCCAATAAACTCCCTATGTCTTCATATCTCTATAGATAATAACGACATCTTCCTTCTCTTCTTTGTTTTATCAGCTGCTGAGTCGGACAAGGATTTTCTCATTTTTATTCAGTCTAATGTGCAGAGGTCAGGGAATCACATTACGTCACTGGAGACTTATGAAATAGAAGTGCGATAGCCGTGTGCGTTAAGGGGCTCCCGTTCGAATCCTGAGATGTGTCATTTTTGGTCTACCTCATGATAACATCCTAGGCTAATTTTAATGCTATAATGCTTATTTATATACTGTCGGATCCAATTCTATCGATCCATATAGGCCAAAAAAAAGTCAAAGCTGAGGTTCTTTAAATGTTTAAATCATTTACATGATAGAAATGAAAAGTCAATTTGACCATAATACTTTATATATGTATAGCAAGTTTATTACCTCCGCCGAAGGAGGTATTGTTTTCACTGGCGTTGGTTTGTTGGTTTGTTTGTTTGTTGGTTTGTTTGTCAGCAGGATAAATCAAAAAGTACGGAACAGATTCGGATGAAACTTTGTACAGCTGTTGGAAATGCCAAAAGGAACAAGTGATTAAATTTTGGCATCTCTGAGTGCAGAATTAAGATGCAAATGAGCTAAATACTAATAATATTTCAAGTTAGCCTACTCTGCCAATAGATGTCGCTGTGAAATCGGGTGCCGGAGCGTCTTCCTCTCGAAATTTCCGTCGAGGGGAACCCTCCCCCGTCCCTCTACGCCGCCCCAATCGTGAAAAATCCGCCTCGGAATGCTCATGACCCCGGCGGAGGTTTGCACTCTCTGAGTGTATATATGCCTCTAGTTTATATGTTTTAACACTATATTATTAGGTACATCTATAATTGAATTCTTGCATGATTTCTATGTACCATTAGCGAGGGACCAAATAATAAAATAAGTAGGTTTATAATGATTTAATGGAGAGGGATGATGGTCTCATGTGCTCCTGCACTTAACACATATATAGGTACATACATTCTTCCTTTCTTTCAGCCCCATCATCCTCATCAATTAAGGAAGTTCATTTATAAGCTCATCATAAATCAAAATGCAGTAAAAAAATGTAGTGCTTGCTTCCAGCTGAGACGAAGGTAAAAAAAGCATGATTTATATTAGCCTGAAAGGCTCATTCCCTTTCAACTGACTCTGTGGCCTCTTTCGAAGGTTAAGATGGGGGTAATAAGAAATCAAAACAATTAAAGGGATGTCCAACTCTCAATGTTTGGGGTCGCAGGTTCGAATCCCGAGAGGGGATGATCATTTTTGGTCTATCTAATTGATAGGATCCTAGGCTCGATAGACTAATTTTAATGCTATAATGCTTATTTATATCCTCTTGGATGCAATTCTATCGAACCAAATAAGCTCAAAAAAACAATATTTTTTTCTTCTAAAATCCATGTTTCCTCCCATCCGTCAACGAATCGTGGTAAAGCCAAGAGAAATAAAAACATAAAAACCTTATTCTTTTCGATATCAGGGAAATATAGATTAACTGTATAGGGCGGCCAATAAGTAACTCATCAATACATATTATAAATGAATTGTTCTATTCTTGAGGTCCCTGTGTTAGATTCCGACTTATTTATCCTAGGATATGCTTGTCACCGCAGAGATGGAGATCCAGTAGAGTCGTTGACTCTCCTTGAATAGATGACGGTGTAATCTCTTCTAGGACTGATCACATATAGTAGAACTGTTTTGTTTCTCTCGTATTTCTCTGAGTGATCTCTATATCAATTCACATCTCTAGAATCGGCTTCCATGACTGATAAGAATGAATAAGGGGTGCGATAGCCATGTGCGTTAAGGCGATTTCAGCTCTCAGTATTGGGGGCTCAAGTTCGAATCCCGAGAGGGGATGGTCATTTTTGATCTACCTCATTGAAGAGATCCTAGGTTTGAGTGACTAATTTTAATGCTAGTATGCTTATTTATATCCAGTCGGATGCAATTATGTCAAACAATATAGGAAAAAAAAAAAGAATTTAATTTGGAGTGCTGCACTCTGGCAAAAACATTGGGGACAAGCAAACTCGCAATGCCTAAAAGAAGCCTGCCTCAACCTACTGCCACTCCAAGGTATGGGGTCTGTCTCAGTCCCTGAGAGAATTCTACATCATATCTGGTGCTCGTAGTGTGACCATGGTTATGGTCAGAAGTAAGTGATCTCTTTAATTGGAATAAGTTTTATTTCTATAGCATTAATTGTCATTATTTTTTGTAGAATAAAAGGCTAAATTAAATCAATCGACAATACCTAAAAATCATTAAGTAAATGACATTTTTTATAACACCTAAAGTTCGTATAGAAGGGTGATCAAGTACCATTGTTGTCAGAGAAGACTTGAGGCGACTCCAGTAATTTAAACCTGTAAAAGTGTCGGTTGCTGAGTATGTTTATGATTTAAACTATTATATATTAGAAGTTTAGTATATGTATAAAATGGAAAACGAAGTTTAAGCTATCAAAGGTGTAAACCTAACAAAATACTTAACTTACTCTAATTTAGTGACGGAATTTTTATCTTATAAAATAGAATTACACTATTTCTTCTGGATAATATATCTCCTCTCAGTAAGCGCTTTTACTTGACAATGGATTGGCGATTAGAACCTTGGATTTCCCATACGGTCACATACAATGTCGTACAAATATATTTATACATAGGAGGTATTTTCTTGTTATATAAATTATGTATTTCAATTTTTTTTAAAGATAAGAACAGAAATGACTTTCCTACAAATAAATCGTTGTTTAAAAAATTTATTTATTTAAAAAAATTCATTTCACAAGACACCCACTTTGCCTCGCGCACATGTTTTTAACTTTCAATGTGATTCAATAATATCCGCGTGAATTTTTACTATGTACATATAAATTACTACTCCCATGCAAATATAAATATAAGACTTTGGCAAGACGATCTGTTTGAATACAAGCTCCAAGTAATCAATGGTCAATTTATAAATGTGTCAAGACCAAAAAGCTTCAAAGGTTATTTCTTTACTTTGTACTAAAAAGTAATTTAACTCCTTTATTGTTACTTATCATTTGCTGAATAGTTGCATTTCGTGTCTTTGATGAAGTTATAGACTTTTAGTACGTGATGTTGAGGAGTTTTTTGTACGTGATTAATCCATTGCATATTTAATGAAAGCTCAAAACTTGGATATTTTGTATAGGATGTATGGAAGATACAAAAATATTAGCCTGAAAATTAATGTTTTTATTAAAAATAAATCATTTTAATTTAACCTTTTAAATGTATTTACTTTGATTACTGACAATCAACAATGATGAATAGAAAATTAAATTAACTAAATAGATGCTAGGAAAAAAAGTTGTATTTTACAACAGAGATCCCTCTTTCAGCTTTCTCTATAGCTTGTATTAATCAAGTATACAAAATTTTTTTGGGACATTGTAACCAAAGGGATGAGAGACTTACACCTTTGGTTATCTAGTCTAAACTGTTCTATATTTTATTAGAGGTATTCTTTAATACCTCTTTTTCAAAATAAATCTTATTCAAAATTTTTAATTAAATATAATCAAATACATAAAGGAGCAGAGAGAAGGACTCTGCTACAGTGTTCCCCCCCCCCCAGTGACGAAATATGAGGAACGATTTAAAAAAATGAGTAAAAGAGAAAACGAGAACTCCCTACTCCACGTCAGGACGACAGATATCTTGCAGCCCATTCCAGCTGTGGACACGACTGCCATCCAGTGGGGAATGAAATCCCTGGATGTTTGAAAAAGTAGAATTGCGGTCCATCACAATACAGACATTGAAGGCGTTGTACTAGCTTGAAGGTGAAAAGCACGGAGAGTGCTGGGATTGTGTAAGCTGGTGAGGCTATGACTCAATAAGAACGGCGAGCAGCTAGGTGGGCAGTGGGCTCGGAGGAGTTGTAGACATCGTGGAGACGGTGGGAAGGCTTGGGCACGAAGACGGCGAAGGGCAATGTTGCGAGGATCGACTCAAACTGCAGGAATCACTGCAAGCCGATTAAATACACCGGAGCCTATAGAGCCAATAGGAAGTTGGTAAATGTGAAAGACGGCGAAGCTCCATATGTGAGAAGGACGAGGACGGCGAGGTTCCAGTAGTAGAAGATAGAGTACGGCACGGCTCCAGAAATGTAAAGAGGATGGCGAGGCTCCATGAGTATGGAGAGGACGGCGGACGTCAAGGAACGAAGAGGACGCCGGAGATCAGGAGGTATGATAACCTTGAATCTAGTGAGCCAATCTTAGATAACTGGAGCCGAAGCGTCTCTTACTAATATTCACGGGTCACCATCGTCCTCTCCAGGAGTATGGAGAGGACGGGATCACGTCGGGGTCACCAATGTAACCAAAGGGAATGAGAGACTACACCTTTGGTTATCTAGTCTAAACTGTTCTATATTTTATTAGAGGTATTCCTTAATACCTCTTTTTCAAATATAAATCTTAGTCACAATTTTAATTAAATATAATCAATATATAAAGGAGCAGAGAGAAGGACTCTGCTACAGACATACTACGTATAATGCCATTTGTACCTTTGGGATCTATAAAATGTCTTCTGTACAGTAACTGACATAACTTTTGCTAATGAAATATTTTCTTTACTTTCTATTTTTAATTATCTATTTTATATATAGTTATATAAGTATTGACAATTTGGTTTACATTATATTAGATATATTTAGAAAGGTAGTATCGTGGGATCTCTGATTTTTAGATTCTAAATTACGCTAAACTTATCATCTACGGACGTGGAATAACTAAATTACGCAACTGTAGCACATAGGTGAGCACAATATGTTTATTTTTCATTATTTAAAATATTCGCTATCTCGGGTAAACATTGATTCTCAAAATCAAAAAAACATCAGTTTGAAGCAAACCTTATCCTTTCCTAGTCCAATGCGACCTTCACGGCGGCCATATAGGAATAAAAGGCTGCCGCAAGCCTTTTTCACAGGATTTCAAATTCTGTAGTCGAGGGGATTGAGATCGAGGCTGGCAGGAAGCTACAAAGTGGACTGCTTGAACTCAGTGGAGTTATCTGTCAACCATTATGCATCTTCTATATCATATGTCTCTGTTTCTACTGCTATATGTAGCTTCTTGTAGTTGGACTTTAGCCAGGCTTTGACCTACCCGATTATCGTGTACTCTTGGGTACTTAAACTGAGGTCATCTTCGGGCCATCTTTTTAGCGACCTATTGGATTCTCCCTTTGGTCTTAAACTGAGTGATTGTGTACAGAATAGTTCTTAGATGAACCCCGGCGTGGTATACAAATTAAAATACCGAACGATTTCCTCCAAATTTTTATAAGAAAAGGGATTTATGACCGATTCAGTTGGGACTATATTTTTCATAAGTGTGTTATGTTGAAATACTGAAACCCCCTCGAAATTCATGTTCTTAAAAAGTCAGTTGTACATATTATAACTCTTAAGCATACATCAAACCCGGGATAATAAATATAACTTTATAATCGAAAGCAATATTATGAACAATTAATTGATGACATACAATTGTTGATGAGTACCTCAAAACAGAGAATTTATGCAAATGGTGAATTAAATAAGTGATATCATAATTTATGAAAAACATACTTTATTCACAACTTTTATATGTTTTTATTATTTTATATAATATTTTAAAGCTAAACGTAACTTAAACTAAAAGTTTATTTTTTTTAAACAGGTACAATATTATATAATTCCCTCCCCAATATGGACCTATCATATATATTTCAAAAAAAGATTAATTTTGTTTGTCACACTTATATCTAACATCGTTCATATTTCATATTAAAAATGCAATTACTATATCTTTAAGACAAGTTTTTCATACTTTGTCTATTTATTTCTCAAACTAAAAAAATATTTTCCTTTGATATGGATCCTATTTGTACAAAAAAAACCTTTTGATAATACTCAAGGACTTCAAAAGAGTAATTTTCATTGATATAGTATTGCAAGAAAGTATAAAAACACTTGGTTGAGCACATGTCTGTTTAGTTCTATATGAAAGCAATACTTGTGATGATAACTTTTAGCATTCAAACTAGGATTGAACATATATGATACTTATAAGAGCATTAAAAATGCTTGATTTTATATATTGAAGCAACTTTAAAAATTGAATAACTTTTAAGGGAACTTTTTATTTATTTAATTTCTGAAGTTGTGGTTTTTTAAAATATATCTTTGGAGCCAAAGTGTTCAAAACACAACTCAAAATCCGGATTATATGTTCAAATCATGTTCTGTATCATCCTGTGTGAACGTGATAAAATATTTTATTTATTTAACAGCTAGCTCATCACAGTCTGTTAATTTGAAGAGCGTTCAAGAACTGAATTGTATGTAGATATTATGTTAGATACATAAAAATGAAAAAAAAATGTTGGATGAATAAATGGTTATTAAAAAGTTGATTTTGGGTTAAAAATACTCCTACATGAATTAACGTATAGTTAGAAGAATAAATAAATTTTAACACTGTAATGAATTAAATTATTAATGTTTTATGCATAAATATTTAAGGTGTTTGCTCTCCTATATGAGGTGCAAATATTAAAATGCCGAGAGTATTATTTGTTCCTATCAAAGTTTCATTCCTTACCTTTTAATAAGTTAAACATGAATAAGAACAGCAAGTAATTTCGTCACAAACTGGACATTTAAAACTCCATTTTTGCTAAATTTTAATATATATAAAGTCAATTTGAAACTATTTTTATCTTTTAACATATATTTTATTATTATCATTCAGATCCATTTTTCTAAATTAGTTGATATATAATAAAAGAATACAAATAAGTCATTGAAATGTTTTTATGACGTAAGCATATTATTTAAATTAGCTACTTAAGGAGTACAAAATAGAAGAGCATCAAATATAAATAATTTAGACTACATGTCTATTTATGTTTTGTTTTTAACGCAATTACTTTGGAATTTTTTAGAACTGAAATATATATTTTTTTAAATATAAAAATTGTTCATAATCTTTTGAAAAAAAACTTTTACAAATTAAAGAAGAACACAATGTTTAGACATGATTAGACTAATGAATTCATCTTTGCCATTGTGATTAGAACGAATCGTTACTTTTTACTCTAATTTAATTTTTCCCCAAGGATTCACTTCTTTCTGGGATAATAATTAATATGTATATTCTACTCCATTGAACATCCTGCCAAATCGAAACGATTATTTTAAATGATGTAATATTATTGTAATAAATTAAATATTTTTTTCCATTGATTCTTAAAAAATAGTACTTGTAATTAGGCCAAAGAACATTTAAAATGGGTGATATGGTATTGCGTCAAGAGAAGGAATGCTTACAGCATTTTAAATGATTAAAACAATTATTTCCCTTTAGAAGGAGAATAAAACGTCATTAATATAACATACAACCATAGAGTTTTAAATACATAGATAACTTATTTAGAGAAATACTTGATTTAGCCCAAAACAAATCAATGCTCTATGCAGATGCATATAACTAAAAGAGAGTGTGATAGCCATGTGCGTTAAGGCATGTTCAACTCTCAATGTTGGGGGCCCTGGTTCGAATCCCGAGAGGGGATGGCCATTTTTTGTTCTACCTCTTGATAAGATCCTAGGTTCGATAGACTAATTTTAATGCTATAATGCTTATTTACATCCAGTAGGATGCAATTCTATCGAACACTATAGGCAAATATTTATGAAATAGTGGCGATGAGTTTGTTATGATGACCAAATCGACAGTTGGTCTATATTTTTCTGTTTGAGAATAAGATTTTATATTGTCATATAGATATAAAGATATAGAAAGCTGATTCTCTTCAATAGCGGAGAAACATCGTTCAGCTGTATTCTTTGTGTTCAAAATAAAAAAGTAATTTGTACTAGGTCATCGTAAGCTGATCATAGAGATAAATTATATCTCTATGATCAGCTTACGAGACGTAGTACATATTATTTTGTTTATATTGGACACAAAATACAGCTGAAGGGAATAAGCTCTTATATATTTATCTCTACGCTGTGAACAGAATGACGTATTTCTCTGAAGAATCCAATAAGCTCTCTATATCTTTATATATCTATGTATTTTATAGGAAAAACCTAAAAATAATTTCCTGTCTTAGAATCTATAAAATCGGAGTCAAACGCAGAAAATAAATCACAAAACCTTTAATCTATGAAATAGTATGATGAGTTCGTTATGATTGGCCTCCATCGACATCTGACCTACATACATAGCTGACCAATTAAGTCATAAATCATGGTTTAGTAGCATAGCACTACATTTTTATTTATTTTACCAATGTCTTATGCTAAATATCGTTTACCTTTTGTAAATATTTATAACACTAAACTTACGTATGAGCATTAGGGGGTGTTATAGAAACCTAATATTAAGATATCAAAATGTATCCCCCGCCCCCGCGAAAGTTGCGTCATAAGAAACTAAATGATCGTAGAAAAATGGATTTTGGTTTGACCCCCCCTTACCCCCCCCCCCAAATTGCGTTCAAAGGTTCGTTATGAAGCAAAACTTTTTGTTATTACTTATTAGTCAAACCAAAATCCATTTAGTTTCTTATGACGCAACTTTCGGGGGGGGGATAAATTTTGATATCTTAATATTAGTTTCTATAATACCCCTAATGACCATGTTTAGTTATATATGTTAGTGAGTTTTAATTATATATTTTAACCCATTAAAGACGAATGACATTTTGTCAACATAATTAATAAACTTTTAGAGAATAAATTGTTATAAATTATTTCTTGACATTACCAGCTCATTTTTTGGATAAATAAATAAAAACTTTTTTAAACGGCTGGATTTCTGCCATTCGTCCATAAAATCATGTTTTGTATATTCAAACGTAAACTTAAAAAAAAATATCTTTATGCAACATAACGTAACTGGACATTATTTTGTTGAAACGTATATATATATAATATTAATTTCTGTATTTTGCAAAAAATTCATTTAATTTTTGTGTGGAAAGGTTCCATACATTTAATATGTAAAGGAACATCACAAAATTTTACAGATATATACTCTGGAGGAAAACTGACGACACCTCGAGTTCAGTTTACTCCCTTTTGATGTCCTGTTTTCCTCCATGGTATCAAGTCAATGTAACAGGCCCGCTCGGTTGTACTCTGATTTTTAAAACTTAAAAAATACCCATTTGCTGCCATTCTCTGCAGTTTTAATAACGATCCGTCTTTTCTTTATGATTTTATCTCTTTTACACAAAACGGTTTTAGGCATTTACACTCCATGCAAAATTGGACACATCCATTTTAGAGAAATTATCATTCTATAATAAAATACTTATTGTTAAAAGGGCAACACTCCTATGAACTTATTTTAAATACTTATAAAATTGGGCATTCCGACATTTTAACTATGTAATAATGTTTAAGGCCATAATCTACTATTTCTCCTCCAATACAGTTTTGTACACAAGCTACTATAGTATTTATTGTTTGAATTACTATGCTTATAAAGACCGGCATTTATTAAGATATAAAGGAACTAAATTCTCCAAAATCTAGCTAATCTATTTTATAATTAATATAAAGTAACATGACAACTCATATCGTGTTACTTATTATTATTTTCTTTTAAGTGCGGTGCAACAAAAATTTGTGGCAGGATATCCTGCCACTCCTTCATAAATATAGGAAACGAAATTTTATTAAATACCTATGTTTTTTATCAGTTCTTATAAAATCATTAACAAAACAGATAAAGCATATATTTAGTTTTTATCTAAACATGCATAATGAGGAAATTCTTCAACTTCTATATTGAAGGAAATGAAAAATATACAAACAGAAAACCGCTATTACGATAGGCAATTACCTCCAAAAGAACAACCCAATGATTACAGACACATGTACTCAGAAACATCAGAAGATTAGATAAATATTCTGATCGCTCAATCGATGAGGCGTCACACCTTTTATCAAATTATAAATTTGCAGAGGCCAAAAGAAAAATCAAACTATTATTGGATTCGCTGGATTATGGTGACCTATTTGAGGAGATATCTATTCAGTTCCACGTTGAAAATCACGAAATTTTTCTCCAGACCGCAGCTTTGTGTTACATCAAAATCTTATTATTATTATCAAAAAAGCGAGTGTGTTGAAAGATATGATAGATATGGCTGCTAAAGCATCTGCGAAGATCCAATGTCATATCTTCGAAAAAAGAAGGATGCACACCATTCAGTGGTATGACTGAAGAATTTCCCTCACCTACTTCCGTCCTATTAAAGGAATGAAGAAATTTCATGTAGTTACTGTGAAGTCAGCACTTTCCTGGAATAGTGACATTAAGGTTTGTGGTCAGATAGCTCAGAAAGTGTACAAAGAACATTCTGAAACGTTTGTCATTTGTTATTCAGATGTACCTACATTAAGAATGATGATTTCTATTGGAAAAGACCGGTTTATCGAAGGAGGGGGAATACCTATGAAGAATGGTTCCTCTAATATCTTCTGGAACCAAGAAACAGTTTTCATCAATTCTATGTCAGTGTAGATGAGTCGATCAGTCAAGAACATCAGACCAACAGTAAAAACAAAGAAAAATTATAGTTTGATTGCAGATAAATCATAACCACCTAGCAATCATTTATTTCAATCAAGTCTTTTTTGTTGTAGATACTTCTGTGTAAGTTGACAAATCTTATGTTCTTCTGAATCATTTAATGTGGCACTAGAATCAATATCCAACGAAGATTATGTGGATGAGTGAAGGTAAATTCATAACTAGCATAACAATAGTGTATTAAAATTTAGTATTTTTCTTTAGTTGTAGATCATTCTGTAAGTGCTGTGGAGGCTGACATATAATGGTCCTTCTAACTCATTTAATGGACACTTGAATCAATAAACAATGAAGGTGATAGTTGATGGAGGTAAATTCATAACGGAAATAGCATAAGATTATAATCAATGTTTTTTTGTAGATACTTCTGTAAGTCCACTGGAAGCAGACGGAGCTTCTGGCCTTTCTGATTCGTTCAATGCGGACAAAATTTTGATGTATTGAATGTAAAGGTTGCACTTTATACAAGCAACGTTTAATTAAGAAAATAACAAATGGTTATAGCTGCAAATATTGTCGTAATAACACTTTTAAAAAGCAATGCAAGAATTAATCTGTTCTAAAGGCTCGAAAAATTTAGACAAGAAACGTTATTTGGAAAATTTCTAAAAAAAACGTAAATTTATTAACATTGGACAAAAATGTTACAAAGTACAATTAATAGTTAAATCAAATGTTTTTTAGATTATGTTTGATCAACTGAAATAAACAAATATAACAAAATACGCAACATATAACTTATTATTAGGTTGAACCATGAATAGTCTGGCCCAGGTAAAAACTCATTATTTTCATCAAATTAATATAAAAAACACTTTAAATTAGAAAATTTAATCCCCTCCGGCTAGCAATTACGTCGTAGCAGTACTCTCCAGCGCTCTTGAGTTGGTTCGAACAGCTCGTCTTCGCTCACCCTCTTCATCGCCCGCTGCACAGCGAGTAGTGGCTTCCTCATGCCCCCCAAACTCGTCATTACGTAGCAGATGCTTAACTTCCGGGACAGGAATCGGTCAAAGAGGTTCAGATCTGGGCTGTATGGGTTCTGTTGAACAGTTTCACGTCCCTTTGGGTCAGAAACGCCCTTGTTTAAGCGGCAGCGTGAGGACGGGCGTTGTCTCACATTAGGAGACAATCCTTGAGGTGAATCCTGCGTTGAGGTTGACGAAGTGTTTCCCGGTCGTCTTCAGGTACTCTCTAATGGTCTTCCAGTCGGCTGTGGTCCCTACCGAGAATAGTGCCTGAATGGAGACTCGCTTCAGTTTGAGCTGAACCCATCAGGATAATCGTCTTCCTCGTCGTCAGCTTTAACGGGGGGGGGGGGGGGGGTTGAGATCCGAGCCCCTGGGATCCATCCAGACCTGCCTCCACTCCGCCGAGTCCAAGTGGAACCAGGACTCGTGGATTCGGAGGCATCTCCGTTGTGCCGGAGGACGACGAGAGGGGATCACCGGGGAGTATGAGGGGGAATAAGTCCTCGTCTCCGAGCGCCAAGCCCTCATATCGCGAGCGGCATGTCCTTTTTTGCCGAGCGCAAAGCTTCTTTGTGAGCGGCACGTCCACGTCCGAGAGATGAAGGAAGGTACTGGATTCTACTGGAGGGAATCTCTGCATAGCAAAACCCAATCAATTCGACAAATACAATCCACGATTGGATTCCGAATTGTCTATCCAAGTTGATTCGAAGTACAAGAGAATAACTAATTAATGATGATGCATTAACAAGAAATACTCGACGTATTGTTTTGAATTTAGATCCCCCCTTCTTTCTCTTTCTCTCTCTCTTCAAAGCATAATTCTAGACATTGTTTTGTTGGGCATGTGATTGGTGGACAGATTCATCTCGATGGCGCAGGGATACCACATAAATATTTTGTAATGATTTCCACGACAAATACGGCCTTCATCTTTAGAAGGATATTGCGCATAGAAAACCCTTTGATTGTAATAAATAACGACATAAAACGAACTACAAACACCCAACCCTAATATGAGCGAAAGTCAAATTTTTGTTGTCTTGTATATAGAACGTTTATATTTCAAATAATAAAAAATGGAAGCATCATCTTATGAAGTAAATATAGCCAAAAAT
>CP045901.1:16959728-16969760 GCA_013387185.1 Caligus rogercresseyi
CTTTCCAAGATTTATCTGCCACAATTTATTTTTATTTATCAATAAATTTGGGAGTGAGATGCCATGCCTGCGTATTTTAAGTGCGTTATATGGTGTCTCTTACTGTCTGGGATAATCCTAATCTGGAGACGTTCTTTTTGATGTAGAACCAGATCTAGTTCGAGAAAATAATAGAAATTACCATAGTATTCGATTTATTTATCCTTTTTGTGTATTAATTTATTTCCTGTTTTTTTCCACGGCTTCCAAAATAAGTTCATTATTTATTGCATCTTTCTCTGTATTTGAATTGATTAAGCTTTGTTCTCCGCTGAATTTCTCACGAATATTTTTCTGACTGCCTCCGTTCGCAATGACGCCATTCAAATTTGCCAATATATTGTTGTCATTGAGTTCTTTAGTTTTTGGATCCTCTCCCGTACATTCAGTAATATCTTTAAATGGGGTTTCATTTGGTTTTTTCTCATTCTGTTTCCTTTCCTTTATTCCACTCGCTTCTACCGTTGACACAATTCATCTTGATAATTTGATTGCTCCATTTCACATCTTTATTGGACAATCCCTTGCGAAATGCCCAATATTGAAGCACTTGGCACAGGTAAATTTTTGACCAGCATGGCTTTATCCTTGTTTTAAACCCTTTGATTGGAAGGAACCCAGGTATTTCACTCTTCAAAGTTGCCTCATCATAAAGTTTCCATTTGAAATTCCTTTCAGCTTTCCTTCCTTAAAGCAACATTCCTTTATAGGAACTACAATATCCCCTAGTTTTTCCACAGTACTCTCCATACTTCCATTGTATATCCTCGTGTGGGGAATGGATGATTATATTTTCGTTCAAAAATAATGGGATTACCATTTCACATCTTTACGTTGGGCCTCTGAGCCCTCTACCTGAACGCCTTAAGTCCTTTAAATTTTCCTTCTGATCTTCGAATGAGTAGAATTTCATCTTTGTATACGAGACAAGCTAATTCCAAGTGTCCATTTCCTTATTAAGATCAATAATGATGATATTTTTAAATTCAGGGCAACACGAATCCCCTTAATAAGCATTCGGCTCCAATCTTAAAATATCAAAAATTACAATTTCAACATCTTTGTCATTAGGTCTATTCGGAAAGTAGTCATCTTCAATGACTTTAGATCAACAATGAGCCTACTTTTCATTGCCTTGAGCGCCAAGTTTTTTCTTTAGAGCTTGTAGGTAGTTCGTATGAAGAGGGAGTCTGTTGTTTTATTGTTTTATTCTCTCCTTTCATCCCTTCCTCTCCTAGACCGTCAGGAGGTTATCAGGAGGGAGCGCATTCATTTTTCCTTTTTAGAAATCAATGTGTTTTCTTACAAGATTTTTTTTTCCTCGCCCCTTTAAATAGTTGAGGATTTAAATGAGTGTATCAGGCTGTTAATGATATTCTCTCAGGTGGATCGAAAGAAGAATAAAATCATACAAACCAAGGGAGAAATATCCTTCTTATGTATTTTTTTATTATTCCCCCGCCACAGGATTCGCTTCGTGCTTCCAGGTTCCGCGTCTCTGAGGGTCCAAAGTTGGCTTGAAAAATCAACGATATTCTTACAATCCAACGATGTGAATTATGTCCTTCACTTCCGTCTATGTTCGAAGAAATCAAACTAATTTCCAGGAGCACACAAGACATTCTGCACACGAATAAATACATAACATCTGCATAGAGATATAAAGACATAGATAACTTATTAGATTCTTCAGAGAAATACGTATGTGTCCAATATAACAAATATTCTATCTCCATGATCAACTTACGATGACGTAGTACAAATTACATGTTTAGTTTGGGCACAGAATACAGCTGAACGATATTTCTCTGCTATTGAAGGGAATAAGCGCTCTATATCTTTATATATCACGGCTTGCAACTATATAAGGAGCAAGCAAGAAAATTAAATACATTACCAACTTCATGAGTCCTCATTTCTCTTCTCCTTCGCTGAACAAAGTAACACTTTTAGTTGAGCAAGAGGAGTTTCATTGTATTTAGTCTGATCAGTTGCTATGCTTTACAAATAATTATAACTTTAAAAAACTTGCAATATTTTAATTATGTCTCGTAAAAACAAAGAACAAACATTTCTTTCTCTTGTTTCAAATGGTAAAAATGTAATTTTACCTAGAAAGCATATTTTCGTCTTTTGTAAATGTCTTCTGAACCATGTATGTACATATATACCGAGTAAATATACTTATCTGAGATAATATATCTTAATTTTGTAGTCGTAAAAGTTTCTCCATCAATCTTATTTGATATCTGTCAAAGCACATATTAGGTACTTGAAGCAGCAATACAAAGAGAGCAGTTGAAGTGAGCTATCCGCCCAAAAATATTTTTCCCCTTATCCTTGTTTTTCTTTTGTGAATGTTTATTCTTCAACCATCTATTATTATTGATTGGCAAAGAAATAAAATGACATCACTATATCATAACCATCAGAAGCCCTGTCAGGCAAGGGGAAAACACAAAACGAAAAAGGTATTCTAGGAATAAAACATTTCATGCCGAAGATATTGATTCATGGCTTTTAGGGAGTATTATATCACAATCATAATATACCAATATCCTTCACAAACAGATAAATATTTTCCACATAGCTATTCTTACCCAATCACAATATATGGATCTATCAAAAAGTGACGTCAGATGTGGCACATTTTATGGTTTATATTTTCTGTTGACGAATTTTAAAGTTTTTATGTATTTTTTTCGATTGACACATAAATATTTAATTGACGCACATGTGTTACTATTCAGTAAACAAAATTAATTCGTATCAGTCCAAAGTCCTTTTCCATCAAGAGTTAAAAGGTTTGCAAGGCTGTTTTAACATTCTACAGTATTAACAAGCATATTAAATTAACACTCAAATTTAAATATTTCTTCCGTTATTAATTACGACGTTCTTTGAAGGACAAATAATTTTAATATGCATTCAGAAGTAATGCAGGCAAATCAAAATCATTTGCTTGATACAATATAAGTATATCTTTGTAGCTAGTCAACAGCAATTTTTTAAAAAGAATAATTGTTTATTTATGAAACAAAAAATATTTTATACCACCTATAATAATTTTCTCATGCATATAAGATCATTTTTGAAGGAGTTTTAGAACTAACCGGAAGTTATGATGGGAATTAACCCAACCAATTTTTACCGGGGAAAACATATTGCAAACTTTTTTGCACCTAAACAACCTCAACACATAATCGATATTTGGATAGCGGCAAATAATTTCTTTATAACCAATTTAATATTTTTTTTAAGGGACTTTATTCGTTTAGGGTAGTTACATATACTATTATATACAAATAACGTTATAGTTTAAAATTATTACCCTAAACTAAAGCCAAATCTACTAAAACATATATCTAAAATAATACAAACTCTCCTGACGATTGTAGGCACCTACTAAAAAGTTTATCAATATAAAAATATCTAAAAACAGCAAAAACAAGTACAAAAAGCATTTGGCTCCTTCCAACCCAGATCCTTGGAAACTTTCATATCTTCTTCATGGTGATGATTGCCACCCAGTTTCGGTTTACCTAATATTTTTTAGGTTTTGCGAAGATTCGATAAATTAGAAATTATATATTTACATAATGACTTATTTGTTTTTGGATATACACATAGCTTCGAGCTGTTTTGCGAAATAACACAACATGAACACAAGCGAGTAAGTGGAGCTGGCCTTAATTACTCCTTTTTTGATTGAAAGATATCGCATTCGTCGATTTTTTGTAGTTTTTGCTTCACTCAAGGCGTTTCCAATATATTAACGTAAATGTATCGACAACCTTCATCATATTTAAGTCATTTCGGCCTCAGTATCCATGCTGATGAGCACTCAAGCCGGATTTAGATATCTAGAGACTTCTAGAAATATTCATTATCCTCATTCCAAAGAAGAGTAAGGAACGGTGCAGAGTTAACTAGTCTCCTCTGAGAGGATAAATGATCGATGAGGATTCATTGGGATCCTCCTTGAGAGCCATCTGGTGAGTAAGAAGGAGTCAGTCAGTCAGTCATAAAATGTAAACATTGACCTTAGGAGCAACGCAATATGCCTCTAGTTTAATTTAAATTAAAATAGTGTGGACAACTCATTATGATTACATTATAACGTACATTTTAGCTGATCCACCATATCAACATGACAAAACAATCTTTATTATTATATTTTGATATCTTTCATCCCTTGTCTTTCTGATTTACCTTTTTTCTAAGCTCATACACATATTTTTTTGGCGCAAAATGAATACAACAATGTTTAAAAAAATATAGTTCAGTAAGAAGTTTAAAATATTTTGTTGTGCATTATGTATTGAAATTGTTCAAATATTAAATATTAATTATTAAAAGAGACAAAATGACTCGTCACCTTCATTAGATTATAGATAATATGGTATAAAATTGTTACTTTCAGTTGTAGGTGTATTTTAATTCAGCTATGGCACGCCTTATAAAAAAGTATGTTTCAGATGGACTTTGGTTGCTAGAATTAACAGAATATCCATCCCCCTTTACGAGAACATACAACAAAACAGTGATGGAGCAGTTTAAAATTAAAATAGTAAAATGAGGAAGTCTTTTAATTGAGTCAGAAATAAAATAATTATAAATGAATAAAATATATTGTAATTCAATAAAATACTAATATACTATATTTTCCATATCAAACATTCCCAAATCAAAATGTGAACAGAAAATATGCAAAAAATATCAACAACTTTTTATTAATTCTTTAATTTATTTTTGAGCCAAGAAGTGATCCATTCTCTGTGTTTGATTTTTTTAAAATTACTAGCACCGTTGCTTTACGATGTGAAAATAAATATAAGACTTATAAAAATATAACTATGCCCTTGGGCATACCCCTCTTGTATAAATAAGGCCAAAAACCATAATCGGATTTTGTCCATTCTAAATGTTGAAAGACAGTTTGGAAATATGCAGACATTATTATCTTTTCAATCCTGCTTTTGAAAAACTTTTAAAGTACCCTTATAAAAAGTTTAAATGATATTGAAAGTGAACTCTGAAAAAGAATTTTCTTATCTAAAGATTCCTTTCACATACACGTAATACAGCTCCTGAAACTAAATACAGGGTGGGGCAAACTAATTTCCTTTTTCCAAAGGCAATAAAACAAGCTGTGTAATCAAAAAGGTTTTATTTTTGTTTCATAATGAAAGCACATCTTTAAAGTTTTTTTACATAGTTTTAAAAATCACACACTTAGATGACATCCTCCAGAATCAATACACTGGACAAACCTATTTTGGTACTTTCCATTACCCTCGCCAGCGTATCGGCGGGTATATAGGTTATTTCCTCTCTGATATTGGCCTTCAAATCTGCCAGGTTTGTTGGGCGGTTGACATAAACTCGGGATTTCAAGTAACCCCACAAAAAAAATCACAAGGGGATAAGTCGGGTGAAGGATGGCCATTCCAAATCGCCTCTTCTCGATGTTTCAGGTGTTCTGACGCGCCTAGCTATACAAATTCTTTGTTGTGTTGTACTCCCGGTTTAAAATGAGTGCGAAAAGAGCGCTGGGTTGCAATCACAGACTGATGGTTGGAAAAATACGCCTCCACGGCAAACGCACGCTCATCTCTGCTCCAACGCATGATATTGACTGACTGTATTTCCAAGAAAACTTTACGCCTGCCTCTTTGAAATGAGCCCACGCTTACTTCTCCACTACAACTACACACCAAATGCCACAAATTTTAAAAAAGGAAGTTAGTTTGCCCCACCCTGTATATGTTTATTAGTTGTATCTATATGGTTTGATTTTAATATAGCGCTATAGCGCTTTAAATTAATCAATGGACATTTTATAATCGAACTTCAATTCTTTAATATCTAAGCAGCAAACTATTTTTTCCACGCGAATATATAAAATAATTCACATATGAAATTGATAAAGTATATTTATATATATAAAATGAAGTAGTATTCATATGTCCGAACATATTGGACTTTCACATAGCTTATCAAAAGTTTTCTTTCTCATTTTATATATTTCCAATAAATAGTTTACATATTTGTTAAATTATCTTTGAAAAATGTCTTTAAAAGTATATTTTCTCTCTCACAATATTATTTAAACTTTTACACTTCACAATTAATAACAAAAACTCAACCAATTAGCCAGCACAAAATGATATTTTCACTATTTGACTACCAGCATTTCATAGTCTCCGTAGTCCAACCATTAATTTAATTAAATAGAATATCTCAAACTAAACAGCTTTTTGAGATATTTACATTATATTAGAGCACAAAAAGCTTTTGTTTATATTTGCAATGATACTTGAATGTAAATGAGGCTGTGCAAATGTTAACTCAAACTTTGTAGGCAATAAAATAAATACTATATATACAATTTATCTTTGCAAACACGATTTATCTTAAAGGAAGTCTCAGGAGAATAATAAAATATGAAGTAAATACTAAAATAGTTTTAAAAAGATCACAACAATAATAACCCTTCTATTTATGAATAATATTCACATTTTCAAACTCCACATTAAAGTTTTAAGGGATACACGTCGTAAGAAATGATGTTTTCCCAAATGTTCTTTCAAGTTTGGTTTGAAATATAAAAAGATGCCTGTTGGCCAAGAAAAAAAAATATCCACATTCTAAATATACTCTTAGTGTTATAACTATAATTTAAATTTTGTTATTAAAATTAACAACTTCGGTTACATTATCCTCTATTTGTTTAATGGTTCTTAAAAAAATTAAATTTATATATATATATATATATTAGGGTTGTTCTTATTTTTCAAATGTTTGAAATGTTAGCCACATTGTGGATTTTCTGTTTCTTGGTGATAAAAGAAGACGACATACAAAGTTTGAACAAAATCGGTCAACATTACGAGGTCGCGCAACGAGGTCAAAGTTTTAAAAATTTAGTAAAAATATAGTTTTCCGCAAATTTCTTCAAAATGGTGGACGTTACAGACTTCAATAATTATTATTAATTTAAAGGAAATCTAATTTACTACCAGACGTATGTTTGATGTTTTTTAATAAAACAAAGTTTTCAGTAAAAACAAAGCAAAAAATGGAGTGTGTATTGTTAGCTTATTTCATAGCTTTTTTGTATCAATTAACTTCACTCGCCTGTAGAAGATGACTTGTTCGCTTCAGAGTAAAATAGTACTTTTAAGTTTAGTAAACTTTTAGATGATAAATCCAAAAATGATCTTGGTTGCATTCTATCAATTCAGAATTCAGTACAATCTGAGTTTACATCATATGATTCAGAGCCTGTATTGACCTATAAGAAATCGATTATGAAAAAAATAAATAATAATGTGTTTCTTAGATTTGCGTCAAGGTATCCTCTCAAAATTTTACTTTGTCTCTGACGCATTTATAATCCATTATATGCGTCATTTTGTACGGGAGATAGGCTTTTTTTAATGTACATATAACTCTCTACTTATTAAATGACATGATTTAGTATACCAAAATATTAAAGCTGGTTAACCAAGCTTTCATTTGATATGTTTGGTGTTCTAAAAATCGCTATACTTTAAGAGATATAAGCAAATATACGTACTATCCCCCAAAAATTGATCTTTTGATATGAGAATATACGATTACCATTTGGTAACTACTGTTAGTGTTACCTGGATAGAAAGAAAAAAGAAGGGAGAGAAGTGAGGCAAAATACTCTCTCCTTCTCTTTCTCTTTCTATCCAGGTAACACTAACATAGTTACCAATGGTAATCGTATATTCTCATATCAAAAGATCAATTTTTGGGGAGAGTACGTATTTGCTTATATCTCTTAAAGTATAGCGATTTTTAGAACACCAAACATATCAAATGAAAGCTTGGTAACCAGCTTTAATATTTTGGTATACTAAATCATGTCAATTTAATAAGTAGAGAGTTATATGTACATTAAAAAAGCCTATCTACAAAATGACGCATATAATGGATTATAAATGCGTCAGAGACAAAGTAAAATTTTGAGAGGATACCTTGACGCAAATCTAAGAAACACATTATTTTTTATTTTTTCATAATCGATTTCTTATAGGTCAATACAGGCTCTGAATCATATGATGTAAACTCAGATTGTACTGAATTCTGAATTGATAGAATGCAACCAAGGTCATTTTTGGATTTATCATCTAAAGTTTACTAAACTTAAAAGTACTATTTTACTCTGAAGCGAACAAGTCATCTTCTACAGGCGAGTGAAGTTAATTGATACAAAAAAGCTATGAAATAAGCTAACAATACACACTCCATTTTTTTCTTTGTTTTTACTGAAAACTTTGTTTATTAAAAAACATCAAACATACGTCTGGTAGTAAATTAGATTTCCTTTAAATTAATAATTATTATTGAAGTCTGTAACGTCCACCATTTTGAAGAAATTTGCGGAAAACTATATTTTTACTAAATTTTTAAAACTTTGACCTCGTTGCGCGACCTCGTAATGTTGACCGATTTTGTTCAAACTTTGTATGTCGTCTTCTTTTATCACCAAGAAACAGAAAATCCACAATGTTGCTAACATTTCAAACATTTGAAAAATAAGAACAACCCTAATATATATATATATATATATATATATAACATTTATAAAATTGTAAATCAATAAAAATACAACGTAGTGTTATGATAATAAATCATAAATAAACATATAAAATTATTTCAGAGCATTTCCATTACATTATAAAAACGATCATGATTAGATAAAAACTAATCCTAGGGTATAAAAAGCGACGCAATTAATTTTAAAATGGTATTGGATCACGTGTGTAACCTTTTCTCCATCTTCTTAGAAAACTGCAGCATATTTGTTATTCTTTAATACTTAATGTTCATTATAGAAAAAATGTTGTCTAATATATTATATGCATATAAATTTGATTACTTTTTCGTCATAAATGGTTTTTATGGCAATTTTAAGTATACCACACATTTTATGTAAGTATTTTAACATAAACTAAACTTGCACATTGAATATGTGATCAAGTTTCCTATAACTTTTTCTTCTAATCCTTATTCATTGGTATTATAGAGAAACCCAGATAATATATATTTTTAGAATCAAAAAGATTCATCCTCCTTTATAGATGCCCTTTAAATTATATATTAGTTAGTTTTGAATATAAAAATACATATGTTTAAACAAAATATAATGTAAGACTTTTGTAGACACAAATTTCGTTTCATAAAATTATGAATTTCAATAAAAGATTAATTAATATAAACTACCTTGTAATACAATATTGTTATATTTAAAATATATCCCTAACAAAATGAATATTTATAAGTCCTTCAATATTTTTTTTTCTTTTGACTATTGATATGTTTATGTATATCTCAAGGTGTTTGCTATTTCTTCTCGTCAAGAAAAATTCACAGTGATTTAGAGACCTTTTATAGTGAAGTGAGATATCAAATTGTGGAGAACTCATCGGTAACCACGCGGATAATAATAAGCCACTACTTTGACTCTCTTTAAAGGCCTCTCTGCATTTAAGGGTTTACAATTTTCCCCATTCAAAAAGAATGAAAGAACCCCATCATCTTATAAGCCACCTAATGGAGGTGAAGGGTCAATCGCAGTTGGAGAAGAATGACTATGAAAGAAGGTCCATTAAGAGGGTGCTTGTCTAGGAGAAGAAAAAAATCCATTTTTAGGGAATACAGAATAGGTTTTTCTCGCAAACTCACCAAAGAACATGATTTTTTCATTTGGTTCACCGTTTCTTTTCTTTTCTTACGCCCGATAGCCGGAGTGAAATGATCAATATACCGACAGAAATGATGAAATAACATAACTTTATTTTTTACACCTGAATATTAGTATTGCTGATTTAATTATATAATAGGTTAAATAAAAGGAGTTCATTCGATCATGGCGTCAGGATGAAGAATTAGTATTTTTAAGGATGCTTTCGAAATTTTTCATAATTTTCTCCAAATGTTGCTAAGATCCATTTATTC
>CP045901.1:16969860-16985777 GCA_013387185.1 Caligus rogercresseyi
TTTCTAACTATGACCACCTCGTTTTCTAAACAGCTCTTCAATCATCTTTTAATATTTGCCGGCTTCAAATTTAGTACCTTACTGCATTATTTTTTTACTTGGATTAATATTAATGATATGGTTTGGTGACTTCTATTTAAAATACACATGAAGAATTTATATCTTGTGGTTAAATGTACATGTGTTATAAATATTTAAATACATGATCTTCAAAGCTCATTGTCCATATTTCATATTGTTAATCTTAATCACGTATTAAAATCAAAATAAATTAGAGGCATATATACACTCAGAGAGTGCAAACCTCCGCCGTCACGGGGTCCTTATGAGCCTTCCGAGGCGGATTTTTCATAACTGGGGCGGCGTAGAGGGACGGGGGGGTTCCCCTCGACGGAAATTCCGAGAGGAAGACGCTCCCGGCACCCAATTTCACAGCACAGCGACATATATTGGTAGAGTAGGCTAACTTGAGATATTTATTAGTATTAAGTTCATTTTGCATCTTAGTTCTGCACTCAGAGATGCCAAAATTTTATCACTTGTTCCTTTTGGCATTTCCAACAACTCCACAAAGTTTCATCCGAATCCGTTCCGTACTTTTTGAGTTATCCTGCTGACAAACAAAACCAACAAACCAACGCCAGTGAAAACAATACCTCCTCGGCGGAGGTAACTAAGCAAGATTTTCTCTTATCCTTTACATGGAACATATAGAAAAATGTTTATTGGTTATCAAAATTTTATACTTATGATACATTTGTTAGGAAGTAAAAACCTTACTGATCTGGGAGAGTGTGAGAGGACAAAATCTAAAAGAACATAGTATGTATTTAGGAATATTCCTCCGGCTTATTTTATTCCAGCTAAACTATTAAATTTTAGGCTCAAATTTTAATCCAAATATTATTCTCATATGCGAGTTCCCTGCTATTGTACAAAAAAAAAACAATTAGTTCATGAGTAAGTATTTCGCCTTATCTGGATCCCACATGAATAAGAGCGTTATTAAGCGAACAAAGAAAATGAGAAACTTTCACGCAAATGACATCTTTGTATTTAGTTTCCATTATAAAGAAGTATTTGTGTATTTGTTTTGAAGAAAAGAAAGTGAGGCTTTAGTATGCTAAAACTTCTTTTCCTTTGTGTTTGAGTTCTTTCTTGTTCTTTCATCATATAGCTTGGTAATATTAGACTATTAAAATAGAAAGAATTATCCTTTGGTAAATGTTGTAGCAAATTATTTTGTAAAGTCTGTAACAATATAAAATCTGTAAGGCGTAAAGACTTGTTACACTTGTAATTATAACGTACTTATAGCTTTCTCAGCTAGACTCCAATGCTGTGAGACAACTGATCAATTCAGTCGTGAATATCTATGTAATTAAGTACAAATAATAGCTGTTCATGGTTTTCTTAGATATCACCTGTCATTGCCGAGCAAATATTTTATTCAGTGAGGCTCGTTTTTGTCAGGAGTGCGATGAGACGTGTTACCACTTGCAAAGTGAGATATGCCTTGGATCAAAGAATTGACCTCAATTCGTAGCACTCGCGGATCTTAACTTCAAACAAATAACTGATAAATCAATGCATTCTGCCAAAAAAAAAATAACTACACGTAAATAAAAGGTACCTTCATCCTCACTCTGCCATAGGAAGACAATCAAGAGAATACTGAAATTTTACAAGAACTGTTATTGATTAATTTTCGTGTAAATTACTGTTTTTATGGTTTGTTAATTATCTGTATGTTTTAGATTTGATTGTTGAGGGTATCTCATGACTTTTATCTGCTTGTTTGTTTGTTCCATTACGTTGCTAAAATCTAAGCTAGAATGCTTATTTATGTAAAAATTTACGCAATAGCATCGTTTTTCTTTTTACATTGTATATTTTTTTGGAGCTGTGAAAAAAAAAAAAAAAAAAAAAAGGTATTACAATTTTAAAATTTAGAGTAAGGGAATAGTGTAATTGCAAATTATTGATACCTTTCGCCAGTGCACTCAAAATATCCTTCGTAAATCCAAGTGAGCTCAAGATCCGTAAGAACCCTCTAAATAACAACGCTGCACTCCAATAGTAACTTTTTCGATCCTATATATTCTGATGCGTCTTGTTGTCAACTCTGCCCGGGGCGAACCTCCTACAATCTGGAAAATATGGCCCAAAGTTTTTAAAATTGAACCACAGAAAGTGCAGAACCGATTACTTAGACTTTTTAAAGATTTAACTACAAAAAAGCACAAAATATACAAAACTATTCATGTAATGAGTTTGAAATGACCTCATGTTCAAATTTAAAACATAATGATAATATCAGCATTTATTTTTTCACTCTTTATTCATTTAGTCAGTACAATAACTGGATTATATAATAGATTAAATCTAGGTTAAAGCCCCTGTGAAGTAAACCAATGGAATTTTTTTTTCTTTTATTATTACGTTCCTGGTTTTTTACGAATACTTAACTTTTGGAAGTTCAATGAAGACTGGCCTAGAGCCAATAGGTGAAACGCAAAGAATGAAAAACCATTAACCATATTAACAAGCAATTAAGATATGTACTCAGAGAGAAATGGAGAAAAACACTTCCTGAAGTTGAAAGTTGTTAAAAGCAAGTAAAAAAACGACTAGATAAAAGAAGGAGTAAAAAGATACACATTTCATATCAAATGATAGCGTTACAAGGAGTTATTTTTATATTTACTCCACCCATTTATAAATATTAATGACTGTGTATCCTCGGTCAAATGTAAACATTTTAGTTTTCAATTAGCCCTCCAAGCCAAGACCTATCACATCATTAGATATCATCAAGGTAGTTAAAAGTAAGGTAGAGCCATTTTAACCAATGAAAGTAAAAAAATACACCGCCACGCAACCTACCTCATGAGCATGACGTCACATATGGCAAAAGAGGGTATATTGTATAAGTAAAATATGTTAAATATAATCGAATTTAGCCTTTAATTAGATCATAGAAGACTTAATTATCACAATTCTATTAGAAAATGGAAAAATATTAAATTTTGTGAGTAATCATAAATTTTTGATGATTTAAAGTTGCTCAAATTATCCAAATATTTCATGAAAAAGCAACTCTTCAATCATTATATGTTAAAGCACATAAAAAACAACGAAATAAATTATAACAAAATACTATTTATAATCATATATTATTACAAAGACATATTAGAAAAAAGTATATAATTTATGAAATAATACAAAACAAAATATGGTTATAATCATATATTATATAATATTATTAGAAATACATATTAAGAAAAAAAATATATAATTTATAAATTATTACAAAACAAAATACTGTTTATAATCATATATTATATAAATATTATTACACATAAAGGATGATGCAGGCTGAAATGTCGAATCACCTCTTTTGCATGCGATGGTCCAAGCTTTTCTCTGTTTGATGTTGGTTGGAAACGAGTGGTACAATACATTGTGAGCATTGGGATCCAATGAAGCAACTGCACACTGTCTTTTTTTCTTTTTTTATTAATTGAAGCCATTTTTGTAAGAGTACGATGCCCTAATGATAATTTGAGTAGAGATGTTATATATAGTAAAAGTTATTTGTTTATGTTTTCTGCCAGACGTGACGTCACACGAAAATATTCGGAACCTAAGTTATACATATGAAATGGCGGGGGTTGGATATCATAATATATTTATATAAAAGTGGAAGTACAACAAATATAAAAATGAATTATTTATATATTAAATTCAATATTTATTGATTTCCTTTGAAGTCGTGTAGTATCTTCTAATAATGAGTCTCAAAAGAACAAAGTCGAAGAATTTTTCGTTGCTTAAAAAGCTTTTCTGGTGACTTCCAATTTTTTGATTGAGCAGGCTCCATTTGCTTAGCAGTTATGCTAGTCAGTAACTGCTACAATTAATTTAAAACCGTGATAAGCCTTCAGTCTGCAATATTAATTGCCTTCTCATCATTGGTAATTAGAACAATATAGTACTTTGACACATCTTTGAACTTTCACCAATTTTTTTTTCATTTTTCTGTTCATTTTTAAAAGAATTGGTATTTACTCCTCTCTGTTAGCAGGATAGGAAGATAAAGAAAAAAGAAGGGAGAGAGTATTTTGCCTCATTTCTCTCCCTTCTTTTTTTCTTTCTCTTTCTATCCAGGTAACACTAACAGCAGTTACCAAATGGTAATTGTATTTTCTCATATCAAAGGATCAATTTTTTTGGGAGAGTACGTGCAAAATGTATTTGCTTATTTCTCTTAAAGTATAGCGATTTTTAGAGCACCAAACATACAAAATGAAAGCTTGGTACACCAGCTTTAATATTTTGGTATACTAAATCATGTCAATTTAATAAGTAGAGAGTTATATGTACATTAAAAAACATATCTTGCGTACAAAATGACGCATATAATGGATTATAAATGCGTCAGAGACAAAGTAAAATTTTGAGAGGATACCTTGATGCAAATCTAAGAAACACATTTTTTTTTTTTTTCATAATCGATTTCTTATAGGTCAATACAGACTCTGAATCATATGATGTAAACTCAGATTGTACTGAATTCTGAATTGATAGAATGCAACCAAGGTCATTTTTGGATTTATCATTCAAAGGTTTACTAAACTTAAAAGTACTATTTTACTCTGAAGCGAACAAGTCATCTTCTACAGGCGAGTGAAGTTAATTGATACAAAAAAGCTATGAAATATGCTAACAATACACACTCCATTTTTTTCTTTGTTTTTACTGAAAACTTTGTTTTATTAAAAAACATCAAATATACGTCTGGTAGTAAATTAGATTTTCTTTAAATTAATAATTATTATTGAAGTCTGTAACGTCCACCATTTTGAAGAAATTTGCGGAAACTATATTTTTACTAAATTTTAAAACTTTGACCTCGTTGCGCGACCTCGTAATGTTGACCGATTTTGTTCAAACTTTGTATGTCGTCTTCTTTTATCACCAAGAAACAGAAAATTCACAATGTTGCTAACATTTCAAACATTTGAAAAATAAGAACAGCCCTAATATATATATATATATATATATATATATATATATATATTATATACTAATGTAAAGAGTGCGTCGTAGATTACCTTCTTTCTCCCAGGAAGTCTGGGGCCTCCCACCCCGACTAGAGACTAAAACGATTCATTAAAAGCGTGAAGGTTATCCTTTTTATTTGTTAAAGTTTTGACTTTGTTTGAATTCTTCTTCAGTCTTGATGTATTGCCTTCTTTCTTTTTTTCAGACGTAGAAACTGACATTATTCTATTAAAACTTTGCTTTGCATGTTCTCCTCACAGACTTCGGTCAATATATATGTGCTTATTATATTTAATGTGTAGCTCCTTAAAAGATATTAGGTAAAAGCTCGTTAGATGTAAAGTAACGTATGAGGTCAAATTTCTTTAGGGAGACAACCTGTTACAAAAAAACGGGATTTACTATTTAGTAGAAAAAGGCCTTTACTAAGCGGATATATATATATATATATTTATATATATATATAATTATTTTTATTCAGCTTGAATATCAAATTACAATGGCTACTCAAACGCAGAGAGTATCGTATTCATACAATATATTATTGTACCTTTTATATATATATACATATGAATATCTTTTTAAGCCTTTTCATATTTTTAATTGAATTTATGGGTTCATTGTTAGAACAAGTTTCTTTTTTAACTAAAAAAGCTATTATTTATATTTTTTTGCTAATTTTCTGTAAATGAATAACGTTCTATACTATAAAATTAACGGTGGTAAAATGAGCAACGTGCTGTTGAGAAGTATTCAGATTTTATTCAGAGTTTTATTTTACTACTGAAAGATAAAGTAATTTTATAAAATAGAAAAATATAAGTAACTCATGTTAGGAATCCACAGTATATATCTTTGGCTCTCTTTCTTGAAAAATATTTCTAAATGAATAATTCAATCAAGAAATTCACTTGAGTGAAGGGGCTACTTATTTTTTACAAATCAAGATTACAATATAGACAAATAGACTAAACTTTTTATTCTACTAATCAAAGCTAATCATTAAATCTTTGAGTGTATTTGTTAGTTTTATCAAAATTAAAATGGCCCACTTAAATATTAAAAACTTCTACAGATAGTTCCGATGTACCGTAATTTTGAATATTAGTAGTCTCACCTTTAAGATTTTAAAAGTGTTCATAACAACACTTCAACTATGATTCATTTCTTATTATTATGTGTACATAATGATATATAAAGAATACCAAGCCTCAATATGCAAAATTATATCCAAGTAGTAATTTTTGCATCAGTACTGAAAGCACAAGGGCCATTGCCAACTAATTATACTTTAAAAATCGATATATTATTCTATTAGACATCTACAAACAATAAAATGATATTTATAATTACTTGCTGAATCGCATATAATACAAAGAAACAAAAAAAATTGTTAACTTGAATTCAAAGTCAACTATGAGGACTCTTCCAATTAAATTATTTTGACATCAACTTTGTTGATGGCAGTAGGAATTTATTTAATCCGTTTAGTCCATGCACAAGCGCCGGGCCGGATGGCCTCAAGCCTATTGTACATAAGCAAATTGATTTTAGCTAGTGGGGTAAATCAATTATTTATTAGCACATACAACACTCCAAAGAGCCAGAGAGAAATAAAAGCTGCATTTTGCCAAATCTTGGTAAGGCTGATTCTAGTCTGGCAAAGTCATTTAGACAAATGACCCTTTCGAAGTTTTTCCTTAAAGGTCGTGAAAGCATTGTGCAGTGGAAAATTGATACATGCATCCCTACACTTCATTTACAAGAGGTCTATCAACAGAAGCCGCCATGCAGCCACAATAGAGAAAGCCATCTTCGAAAAAGAAGGTACTCTCAAGGGCCAGTCTTGACTGCACAGGGGCTCTTGATAACGTAAGGTTAGCTCTCTGCAGACTATGCAATGGAACGACTAGAATTATGTAGAGTATCAGATTATGGTATAAAAATCCTCTAAGTACAAGAACAGTTGAAGCAGAGTTAAGAGGTGAAATGGTCTGCATTAATCCAACGTGTGGCTGCCCGCAAGGAGGAGTGTTATCTCCGGTAGTCTAAAACACTTAAAATGGACACCCTATTTCACAAAGTTTAAAAAGGGTAAAGTCCAAGCTGTTGGTTATGCTGATGACATTTTATTACGAGTTAGTAAAAAACATCCCACAACACATGTTTTTTTTTCTGGGCCAACAGTCATCATTTTATATTTCAAACAAAACAACAAACAATAGACATATTAAAAAATTTGAAAGTACATTTGGGTAAAAACATCATATCTTACGACATGTATCCTTTAAAACCTTAATGTGGAGTTTAACTAATGTTAAAATCCCCGAAATATCGGTGCATGGTGCACTTCTCCTTGCATATAAAACATGCACAACACATGTTAATGTAATGTAAGAGACAATCAACACAGTTGTCGTGTGGGGAAGAAGAAGTAGCATTACTTTTAATTCAATCATATCAAATGCCATTGTATTTTCTAAGGCAAACAATTCAGGCTGAATACTATATATATATATATATATATATATCTATATGTGTGTGTGTGTGTGTATATATCCTTATATGTATCCATAAACAACAAATTGATATCATTCAACAGTGAAGAATTAGTACTTCAAGCAGAAGTTGTGACAATCGTATGATCTGTAGAAGATATCCTTAATCAAACAAATCTCCAAAAATATTATAGTAAGATCAGATTCCCAATCAGCGACTGTAGCTCATCTCACACCACTTACAACTAGCGAGATAGTGAAGAACGGTAAGAAGGTCCTGCTTGAAGGAAAAAGGAACAAAACAATTCATATTGAATGGTGCAAAAGTAATATTAACATATCAGAAAATGAATATGGAGATCATCTAGCCAAAAGTTTTAGTGTGAGCTAAAGTCGAAATAAGCTCGGTTATTCTCCAAGTTATTAAAAGGAAATATTTAATGATTTATTTTAAAATACATAAATGGTGTAAACGATACAGAATGACCAAAATATAAAACACAGGCGCTCCATGCTGAAAAATCCTGAAGCCAAAACCTGTCAAACACCGACTTCAAGATGCCTAACTTCTTGTCTAAGCTTATACTGGCCGGACCGTTTCTCTCTTATTTGACTAAATGAGGAAACACTAGTAAAACATGTGATCCGTTTGGAAAAACCAGAGACTGCTCGTCATTTAATCTACAGACACCCTGCTTTATCCTACGAAAGACACCTAGTTTCGCAAGAAGAGGACGAGGAAACCAAACAGTTTGTTTGTTTGTTGATATTTATTACTATCATCCACGATAGACATACACACGAAAACGCACATACAACACTAAAGTAGAGAACACAACCACACTATGGGGTATCTGTGTTACAATAATAATATAATGATAATAATACCTATGTACATATACTTATTCCTACTTAAATACTAAAATTATTTACAATAATATTTTTCATTATTTTACATTGCATAATTTGATTATTCTAATGTTTTCGTCCTCCTCTTGAGAAACTTCATGCCTCTCATAGGACAGTTATCAAGTATGAAAATGTACAATGACGGAAAATGTTATTTTTAAAATTCAGTATTTACATATGATTATCCATTTACTGTTGAAACACAGACCCCTTCCCCCTCCAATGCGTGGTTGTGTGCTTTTTTTCTTTAGTGTATGTATATTTTATTTATGTTTGTCTTTAGTAAACATATATACATTTCAAGTACAACATAATTATATATATATGTCTCGTGCAGAAAAAACAGAGTATCTCAATTGGTGTTTTCTCGTATATACTTCCTGCGGCCAATGTATTAATTATAATCTTATGTTTTATCCAGTACAAGGAAAAATCAAACATAGTATTAGAGAAGCTCTTTATGGTATTACATATATATCCCGACATTTGTTCAAGGTATTTGTTTTAGTCGCTTCCTCTAGTTATAATTTTTCGAATTGTTTTAATTTTAAAATAACATGAGACATTATAAAAGTAATTTCATGAACCAATTGGTCAATGTTTAAAAACTAACTTTTTTTGTATTGATTTCCAGAGTTTGGTTAAAGTTTGTGTGTTCAATAAAATCAAATACTTTGCCTATATATTGAGTATTTTGTTAATGGAGGTTTCTCCCAGAAAGACAAATCTTTTGATTTTCTTTGTTGGCTCTTGCCATTCCATTAGAAGAAGAATATTTTGTATAAAATTTCGCTTATATTCCACACACTTTTCACATACACCATTGGGTTTATTGATTTTAAGGACTTGACCAGATCTGATTTCGCTGATAATTTCGTTAAAATCGAGTTCTCCTTTCGTTTTTACTTTAATCGTCAATATTTCTACCCGTGACGTGTTTTCTTCTAATTAATTTAACTAGCAAAGAAATATTATTGTCCTTCATGAAACTTGTATAGATAGGAGTCTTAGACATCCATACTTCTTGGGACATTTTAATTTTCTCCCAAGTGATTTGTGGATCACCCAAGTGATTTGTGGATTCGAAGAACTAGCTACTGTGTTGGTCTTTTGTAAATTAATTTTTTATCGGATAATTTTTCCATGCCATTAATTATTTTAAGTGTTTCCGATATTGACTGATTTTTTTGTTATTTTTACCTGAGTAGAGTGTTTTAATTTCGTCATGGAAGGCCTAAGACTTAATTTCGGTTCAATTTATCATTATTCCTCGTATCTTTTTCGACCTATATATTTTCCTCTTCAGCAGGTCAATGGTTGATATGAATACTTGATTTTAACTTTTTATCATATAAACGATCTAAAATTAAATTAATCTATAGGAGAGTACTGATCAGTTGACTTTAAGACAATATATCTATTAAATTTCAGAAGGGAGCGCGATAGCCGTGTGCATTAAAGCGTGTTCAACTCTCATGTTGGGGGCGCAGGCTCGAATCCCGAGAGGGGACGGTCATTTTTGATCTATCTCATTGATAAGATCTTGGTTCGATAGACTAATTTTATTGCTATAATGCTTATTTATATCCTGTCGGATGCAATTCTTTCGAACCACATAGGCAAAAAAATCATAAGCCCAATAATCCTCCGTATATACCTTGTAGACCCTAAGAGGAAACTTCAAGTCGTCTGAGGATGTGAGTGCACCATACATACATTAAGAACAGGGGAAAATAATATGAACATTTATAATTATTTATAAATGTCTAACTAATTTAACTATAATAAATAGAAAGACTGATTGGTAGACTGTGCCTGGATGATATCGGATTAAATTCCGATGAGAAATGACTATCTAGGAACTCAACAAACCCACAAAAATAATATTTGGGACTTGCCGTCCCCACAAGAAATGTATATTCGTATATCCTTATTTTTTGTTTAGAAAAAAGTTTTTCTATCCATGTCTATCCATTATAAAGTATTCCCAAACGTATTAGCCTGAGATGTGTCTTTGTCGTCGTAGTTTGACATTCTTATGCATTGGATATATATATATATATATATATATATATGGCTGTACATGTAATACTTATTCCTTAGGAGAAAATGATTTGTAAAGAAATTC
The DNA here is from genome assembly GCA_013387185.1 of Caligus rogercresseyi. NCBI lineage: Eukaryota > Metazoa > Arthropoda > Copepoda > Siphonostomatoida > Caligidae > Caligus > Caligus rogercresseyi. Next base: position 16,980,463 of record CP045901.1, read on the forward strand.
GGGTTGACGTTATCTTCACTTTGCAAGATTAAAATAAACGATGCATACAAAAAAAACTCATACATCTTATTTTTATTATTCTTTTCTCAGGCTTAAAAGCCTTATGAAAATATTTTATCTTTAAGTTGAAAGAATGTTAAGCCCTTAAGACCCAAATTGTATTGTACTCATATGAATGATTTTTAAATACATATATTTTTATGATTGTAAAGAAAGAAGGACTTATTGTCCAAAATTTAATTTTTTCCAAGGTGAATATATATTCTCTCAAATACTTATAAAAGTACGAAATGATATATCGAGGAGTAAAGAGACTATAGCATATATCCAATGATTAAGGATTACAGACGGGGAGGGAAGGAGGGGGGCTTTTTCTCAAGCATGATTGGCTGAAATATAAAAGAGGGAATAATAAAAAAGCAGTTGGCATTATGAAATACTTTTTTCGCAGCTGTCGAGGTGTGAACATCAACTCAGAAATAGCAATACAATCCTTAAAACAAAACAAAATCTTCTCTTGAGCCTCGAATAAAGACAATTACGAAGTGTTTTTAGTAACTCTTCTAAGCGATTATATTGATACACTTAAATACTTCCTCAAACCAAGGTAATAAGGATATTTATATTGCTTATTCATGCGATAAAAGAGTATCATTTCAACAACAAGACGCATGTGAAAGGAGAAGCAAGTTATCAACAGAAAAAAGTTATTGAACAGTTCGTGATAACTACCTCTCTTTTATATCAACAAATTCTGCAAAAAACGTACAAGGATTAAAACATGAAATTTTCCCCAGAACTTATCTACATATATATTGGAGATATCATTTGCTCGAAAGAACAGACATGAGACCTCACACCCTTGTTTAAAATCTTTTCTAAGCATCATATATACATAGATACAATGAAACCATACGACATAGCTCCTACATGGACGCAGTAGGGGTTAATCTCATGGCTCTGGTAAGTCTTAAAACGTATTTGACGTAAATTTATAGAGTTATTGACTTCAATTTTAGCCACGAAAGGTATTGATTCGTTGCTCAAAACTGACCTTACATAGGTTTTGAAAATTGTTTCGATTTCAGAAAGTATACACAATAATTAAATATCGTTTTTTTTTTAAATTTAATGCTATTTATTCTAAATTATTACATGCTCTCAAATGATTTTGCATGAACCTTTATTGATTGCATTTTCACAACTTCAAATAATTAGTTAATGTGACATTATTGCTCAATATAATTAATTTAATTGACAACCATCAAAGGATACATTTTAAAGTCATTCATAATGTTATATTACGTCACATTCCCCAATTTTACATGGTTTTTTTTCTTTCATTTTAAATTTTAACCATTTTTTCCCTGTACAATCACTTTTTCCATACCTAAGAATCAATTAATAAATCAATATGGTACATTTTATGTACCCAAAATAAGATGCAATGTAAAGAGTGTTGATATACAAATTAACTATTATTATTATTTAATAAATCAAAAGTATGCGTTTTTTCATATTAGTGCTATGATACATTATTTGTTTGAACAACATATAAATATATATACTATCTGTATTAATATATTCATGGTATCTGCTTGTGACACACTTGCTTATCTTATATTCCTCATCATTATCCATATATGAATATGAATGAATGTAGTATTATGAATTCATTATGGCACACACCTTGGCTTTCTCTTTTTAATTATTTTTCTTTTTTTAGGTTTCTTTGTAATGAATGGTTTGGGTAGAGTGGAGCCATATAAGTAGAGTTACGTCGTAAGAACTGTCTGTGTAGCAGCTGACTCAAAAAAGTCAGGCTCAAAACATTCATAATTTATCGAAGGAGTTGTACATAAACAGTCTTTTGAGCTAATTATTATCGGGTGTAAAAACAATATAAACTTTAAAGATCTATAAAAAACACAAATATTCCTGCTTGTAGTGCTGTGGATGGTACAAACTGCTCAGGAGCCCAAGGAATTCCTTTCTTTTTATTTCCCATGGAACAATCCTCCAATAATTGAAAGGTTTTATAGACACATGTTTTGTCATAGACTCCGATTTATTTATCCTAACGATAACATAGGAACAATCACCATTATTTTCATTTCATGCATTGTTTTGAGCCGAAATACTTATTTCACCAGGTGACGCTCCAATCTTTGTCGTAACTCTTCTTATAGGGCTCTAGTTGTAGAGGAAAGGAAACTTGATTACTCTGCCAGGTGGCGTGACAATAAGGTATGCTTGGAAATATTTTGTTAATAATTATATAATTTGCTTATTGTATTCACCAGCGGGACGCATCATTGTGAAAATGCAATCAATAAATGGTTCATGCTGGCCTTCAAAATCATTTGAGAGCATGTAATAATTTAAAATAAATAGCATTACATTTAAAAAAACCGATATTTAATTCTTGTGTTTACTTTCCGAATCGAAACAATTTTCAAAACCTATGTAAGGTCAGTTTTGAGCAACGAATCAATAGCTTTCGTGGCTAAAATTGAAGTCAATAACTCTATAAAATTTACGTCAAATACGTTTTAAGACTTACCAGAGCCATGAGATTAACTCTACTGCGCCCATGTCTTATTGTATTCTTGTTGATATAATATCTTATACTTATAGTATTAATGTAATTTACACGTGTATGTCTTTTCCTTTTATTATTATTATTTGTATATAGTTCACTTTAGAACGCATTTGAATATAAAAGGGGGATTGATGTCTCCCCCAAGATATATAGAGACAGTCCACTTTTATTGAGGCTCGTCCCTGCCTTTAATGGGAAGGATTTCAGTGGGAACTTTTCAATACATGTCAACACTAAAGAGATAGAACTAGAAAAAGTTTAGAGAGTTTATCTATTAAAAAAATGAGTTTGTAGTATATCCAGAAACGATGAGCCAAGAACTGTTACAAACCAAGATACTTCCATATCGTAGAGATATAAAGATATAGAGAGCTGATTACCTTCAATAGCAGAGAAACAGCGTTCTGTTGTTTCTGTGTGTTCAAAATAAAAAAGTAATTTATACTACGTCATCATAAGCTGATCATAGAGATAGAATCTATCTCTATGATCAGCTTACGATGACGTAGTACAAATTACTTTTCTCTGTTTCTCTGCTATTAAATGGAATCAGCTCTCTAGAATCTTTATATCAGTGGTTCCCAACTGGATTCGGCTCGTGGACCCCTAACGGTCTTCGGGCACTTTCCGTGGACCCCGCCTCGATTTTGTCAAAAACACGAATTTCAATTTCAATGCGAGACATCTGCGAAGTACAATTATATTTTATTTTTTGACATGGTCACAGCGATCAAAACTGTATGTATCAAACAAGTCGTAATACAATGATGTAACTCAGACAATACAATGATGAAACTCAGACACACTCATTCACACAGACAGACACAAACAAACTCACTCACTTACCCTCGAAGACACCACTCACTCAGTCAGTCAGTCAGTCACTCACTCACGCGAATTTCAATTTCAATGCGAGACCTGCTCTTTGCAGTCCGCGACCAGTTTTATATGTTTGGTTTGGTCTCAGAACATGCGAGTCTCATATCACTACTCATTGCAAGTCGATTTATCTTCTTTGGTTTCAGATCGAACATCACTGAAAACCCTGCTTCACACAAGTACGTCGTAGGAATCGGGAGAAACATCTGCGCTGCCTTGTTGCAAAGACGTGGATAGGTGTCCTGCTGTTGTAGCCAAAATTGCTGAGGCTTAGCTTTCGGAATTCTGCCTTGGCCACTGCTGATTCTCGGAGCATGAGCAGCTCCTCTGCCTCCTCCATTTCGTCGTCCACGACCGCTCCGAATGGGTCTTTGTACCATGGGTAGTAGGCCGGTTCGACGCCGTCGAAGTAAGCCTTGAAATCACTCGTGAGCCTTTCGAGATGCGCAGCGATGGACTCCTTCAAATCATCAGGGAGGTCAAGTTGTTTGTCGAGGAGGAAGGCATCCAGCAATGGAAAGGCAGCGACGTTCCCTTGTGCAGTCTCCGAATCCAGAGGGCAATTCGAGTCCCCAATCCGGCGAGTTTGTCCTTCACGTCCGATACAGACGCCTCACGGCCCTGGAGAGTGACACTTACCTCGTTCAAGGTGCCGAAAATGTCTGCCAAGTACGCCAGCTTCATCAGAAACTCCGGGTTTTTGTAGTTTTCGTGGCGATGATCTCCTCTGGTTTCCATCTTGCGAAGGAAGATCTCCACTTCCGTGTGCATTTCAAAGACCCTGGCCAGGCACTTTCCCCGCGAGAGCCAGCAAACCTGAGTGTGGTAGAGGAGGCTCGTAAGGGTCGAGCCCATTTCCTGTGCCATCATTCCGAAGAGCCGGTGGTTCTTGGCGCGCCCTCGGATGAGTTGATGGTGCTGATCACGGAGTCGAGCACAGACATCAACTCAGGAGGCATCGTCTTCGAAGCGAGAGCGTACCGGTAAAGAGAGCAGTGCAAATTGGAGATGTGAGGCCACTTACTCTTCACGAGGGTCACGAATCCTGTCCGAACACCGATCATGGCTGGCGCTCCATCAGTGCAAATGTGCTGGAACTGCATCCACGACAGCCCATTCTTTTCGAAAAAGTAATCAACAAGCTTCTTGACCTCCTCCGCCGTCGTTGTGGTAGTCAGGAGCTCGCAGAAAAGGAACTCCTCCTTCACCTTCTTCTCCTTTTCGTAGCGGACAAAGGCGATCAGCTGACTTTGGTTCGCTATGTCGGTAGACTCGTCGAGTTGAAGACTTGCCCGAAATTCACTGGCCCGGATCTCTTGGCACACTTGGTTGCACACGTCGGCCGCCATGTCGTCAATCCTATTGGATCACTGTTTTATATCATCGGGTTTTCGAAAAGTAATGCCCCAAACCTTTCTTCGGGAATCTCTTCACAAATCACCTATTGGAAATGAAGCTATATACAAAGGAAACAACTATCCTAGCTATGGCTGGATCAAATCTACCGACAAAGAAAATATATACTTTTCTTGAGCTTGTTAAATATCATATCCCCAAAGTCGAAGGTTCAAACTTAAGAAAACCGACACCTTACCTAACTTAATTTACAAGTACGAGTTACCTGGAAAACCGAATTCAAAGGAAGATGTGTCACTCTTGCAATGCACGATTTTGACCAATGTCCGATCTCGACCCACAAACATTAGACTTAATGTGTAATGTTAAAACATTAAATGAACAAGTTGAACCAACAATATATTTATATAATCTTTATTAAATCCAAAAAACACAATATCTATCCACTGAAAAACTTATGTCTTAGTACATCATCATT
>CP045901.1:16985877-17004385 GCA_013387185.1 Caligus rogercresseyi
AAACATATTTTCAGGACAAAATCAATGTGTCCAAAACACACCATAACACTCAAGGTCATCAACAGAATATTGGTTCATATACAAATTGGCAATGTTTAGAAATCACAAATAAAAGATAATGGATTGTCCATGAGTAGCTAATAAATAAGTAGAATTTAGATGTCCTTTCGGATTATTTCCTGGCGCGCGGAAATAGGTCACCCTTCCATATAGTTCCGGTAGTCCCTGCTTTAACCTATTCTAATGCCAAAAACACAATCAAATAAAAATATAAGGTGTAAACCCGCACGCAAGAGTTTCCTTCCACTTGAAAATATATGTGCCAATGTCTTTACACGCAAAAGAAACCTGATTTCTACGGTTTTTGGGTTTTTTGTGTAGAAATCAGAATTATTACATAATACACTTACATTTGAAACCATATACAAGAAATATAATTGTGGCAATTATAAGCATGTATTGAGTTCGAAAAAATATTTCGCAAGATCAATAATATATGAACTGAATACTTAATCATTGTATTTAAAAGTACATATTACATCAGTATCCATAGACTCAAGCCCTTAATCACAAAATTACATATATAAAGTCAGTTAACCATATATGTGGTACTCCAAGGATATCTTTTATTCTTGGTACTTTTTTTAGAAATATAATTGAACGGATAAAAAAACTTTCTTTGATTTATGGGAGTCGTGCAGACATTCAACTTTAAATCTAAATGCGTAATTTTAAAACTCATCCTGCCAACTCCAATTTCAAAAATATATTGCAACAGCTTTTTATAAAAACCAATTTAAAAATCAAGTATTGACAATTATTGATCATAAAAGTTATAAATTCATTCATTGGGCCTTTGAGCTCTAACTTGATACTTTGATGCATGATGGTTTGAAACCCCAATGCAACATAATGGTGTCAGGTTATAACATCCAAAGTCCTATCGGCATTGAATTTTTAATCGTAATAATAAAAGACAAGTTAGGTATTTTATTTTAAGCTCAATCACTTAGTAGTAAAAGTTTATTACGTAAGTATACAATAGATGTTACAAATAAGTATATGTATATAAATAAAAACTAAAGCTCAATCACATAAAAATATAAAATAAAGTGTCCACAAATATAGGTATGCTCATTAAATTGTATTTTAAAGAAATATATAATCTTGACAAATGTATGAAATTCAAGAATTTAAATATTTCTTAACTTAGTAAAAAAAACCAAGCATATTTGCGTAAAAAATATAAAGTGGCATGAAGGGCAAAACCAACTTAATTATTTATAAACTCAATGAAACAAAACTTAGGTTAGAAATACTAATTATGACAATATGTGTAAGACTAATTTATAATGCCATTAGATGTGATTCTATCCTTTCATTAAGCAAAACAAATAAATTATCTATGTATATATGAGAATTTGCTATTTAAAAATAGACATAATACATCCCGAATACAAATTTGGTCGCTTTACACTGGATTAATAGACATGACAAGTCGTTGAAATGCTTTTCCCTCATTATTATATCATATGCTATACTATAATAATTTAAAGGAATGTGCCAATTACCTCGCAAAAGAAGGGCGTATATATATATGTGTAAATAAATATATATATATATATAATATATATATATAACATATATACAGTGTTGTTCCTAACGCGCGTGCGAGTAATATATTACTTTGTGATATTACTGCGCAATAACTAGAAAGAACAAACTATTAGATATTACTTTCAAGTAATAACTAATATGTAAATCCTAGTTACATATTACTTTTGTAAAAAAAAATATTCGACAGGCATTTTTGATGAAAATTTATGATCTGTGAATGTATGTGACGTCACCCAATGGACATAATACTGCTTATTAATAAATTAAAAATGCACATCAATATTGATATATAAGACAGGGGATACCATTAGACCAAAACACACAGAACAACCTTTTCGTTATTTATGGAGGATTTTATCATAAAAAAATAAGTTCCTCAAAGCCCTCGTGCACGCATGTTCGATTGGGGCTTTTAGGATTGAAACCCACCGCCAATCCCAATAGGAATGAGAGGAACCCTAATTTACAATATTATACATCCCAAGCCCTCGAGTCCCGCCTGCTGATATAGGCTTTGATTTAGGGTTGAAACCCACACCAACTCTGGCAAGGTATAAGAGGAGTCCTTACTTTCAATCTCATACACCCAAAGCCCTAGGGTCCCGCATGCTGATATAGGATTTTATTTAGGGTTGAAACCCACCGCCAACTCTGGCAAGGTATAAGAGGAGTCCTTACTTTCAATCTCATACACCCCAAGCCCTCGGGTCCCGCCTGCTGATATAAGCTTTTATTTAGAGTTGAAACCCACCGCCAACTCTGGCTAGGTATAAAAGGAGTCCTTACTTTCAATCTCATACACCCCAAGCCCTCGGGTCCGCCTGCCGTTATGGGCTTTTATTTAGGGTTGAAACCCACCGCCAACTCTCGTTAGGTATAAAAGGAGTCCTTACTTTCAATCTCATACACCCCAAGCCCTCGGGTCCCGCCTGCCGTTATGGGCTTTTATTTAGGGTTGAAACCCCGCCAACTCTCGTTAGGTATTAAAAGGAGTCCTTAATTTTTTTTTTGCCTATATGGTTCGATAGAATTGTATCCGATAGGATATAAATAAGCATTATAGCATTAAAATTAGTCTATCGAACCTAGGATCTATCAATGAGGTAGACCAAAAATGACCATCCCCTCTCGGGATATAATATGATCGACTAAACAGGCAATATATAAACATAAAAACCTCAGAACAAGTATGCCATAAGACTCAAAAAGGCCCTTCAGATTTTGGTTATACAGATTTGGCACATACAGTCAAGCCCAACACATCCCAAACCTCCCCCCTCTCTCTGTATGTCAACATTTTTTTAATAAAAAAAAATATGTTGATCTTCTCCCCCAGTAAAGACATAGGACTTGTGAGAACTACCAATATTTTTTTCCCCATGAGCAGACATAGAAAAGCAAGGGATATTTTGGGCGTGTGAAAGGGAGAATGTGTGAATGGTGCAATTGAGTCCAGGCTCTTGTTATCACTATTTTCTTTCCTCTCTTGAGGAATATTTATTTCATTTATGAAGCAGGCCAAGTTGGCCGGAACGGGAGGAATATTTTTTATTTGAATCTCTGTTTTGCTTCTGTTCTGTATACCTGTAGGAACTCAAAAGAGGAAAGAGAATAGTGATAACAAGAGTTTGAACTCAATTGCACCATTCACACATTCTCCCTTTCACACGCCTAAAATATCCCTTGCTTTTTATGTCTGCCCATGATTAAGACATGGGCAGTATGAAATGAAAACAAACTTCTTAAAATAGTTCGAGATAATATGAAATGCAGGACCAGACAGATTTGGGTATAGGTAGGTATATGATACTTAAAATTAGGGTCCTACTTATGCCTTACTAGGTTGGCAATAGAGTTTGCACCCAAAAGAATAGCCTAAATCGGTGGGCGGGCCTGCAGGCTTAAGACCTACTTTCTTTTTTGTTGGTACCTCATATACACAAAAGGGTTTGCGTTGGGTTTGGTCCTAAAGGAATCCCCTGCCTTAGAAGGCGAGGACTGAGGGTTTTGGATTAATGAGAGTGATAAATACGGATATTTTATCCCAGTCAGGCTTAGGTTAAAATTTGCAAATATTAATAGGGTCCCTCTCATTCCTAATAAAGGTTGGCGGTAGGTTTCGACACCCAAAAATAGACTAAGTCGACAGGTGGACACGAAGACTTGAGCTGAATTTGAATAAAAAATAGGGTCCTTAATAGGGTTTGGCGGTGGGTTTAACCTAAATAAAAGCCTATATCAACAGGCGGGACCCGAGGGCTTGGGGTGTAAGATATTGAAAATAAGGACTCCTTTTATACCTAACCAGAGTTGGCGGTGGATTCAACCCTAAATAAAAGCCATAACGGCAGGCGGGACCCGAGGGCTGGGGTGTATGAGATTGAAAGTAAGGACTCTTTTATACCTAGCCAGAGTTGGCGGTGGGTTTCAACTCTAAATAAAAGCTTATATCAGCAGGCGGGACCCGAGGGCTTGGGGTGTATGAGATGAAAGTAAAGACTCCTCTTATACCTTGCCAGAGTTGGCGGTGGGTTTCAACCCTAAATAAAAAGCTATATCAGCAGGCGGGACCCGAGGGCTTGGGGTGTATGAGATGAAAGTAAGGACTCCTCTTATACCTTGCCAGAGTTGTGGCAGTGGGTTTAATCCATAATAAAAGCCTATATCAGCAGGCGGGACCCGAGGGCTTGGGTTGGATAATTAAACCTATGCCTCTCATAATGTAAGAAGTCATTTTTTTAGTCTTTGAATTTACCCACTTTATATGTTTGAGCCATGTACTCACTTTATAATATTATATATCATATATAGGATTATTATAAAAATGCAAACTAGGTTGGTGAGGATTTTTACAAATCCTGTTTGAATTGCCTTTACTTATTGTTTCGGAATGCTCAAAAAAGTAGTATATTACTCAAAGTAGTATATTACTTTGTGAAGTAATAACTAATATTTAAAAAATACTTACTACGCAGTAAAAAGTAGTGCATTACATACTACTTTCAAAGTAATATTCGACCAACTCTGCTATATATATAGGGAAACGACCGGGTACCGGCTGTTTTTTGAGTGTCCCGGAATATTTTCGAAATATTGTTTCTAAAAAGAAACATCATCACTTTTCTGAGAATTTTTTATTTTGGAGATTCTTTTCTAAAAAAACGTCTTCCCTTTTTTTGGAGATTCCTTTCTAAAAAAATTTCTTCACTTGATTGTCGAAGGAATAAAAATTATTTAAGTCCCGGTCCAATTTGGCCCGGACCGGCTTGAATAATTTAAGTCCTGGCCTGGTACGGGGTAACTTGAAAAAAAGGTGTCCTGGTCGTTTCTTGATATATGTATATACATATACTATATGTATATATATAAATATATATATATATATATATGCAACATTCATATCATTTGTCCACGAACCGTGTATTCGAAGAAAGATAATTCATTAAAAGCGAAAAAATCGAGGATTGTTGCTATGTTATTTGAGATGACATATTGTGCTAAACGTACACTATATTGATAAGAAAAAGAAGGCGGAAACCAAATCACCTTATATGCGCGTATCTTCGTGAGAGTGTGGACATGGATGAGCTAACAGAGAAGTGGCGAGAAGAAAAAGTCCATGGAGGATTATTCATTCTGAGACTCTTGACATTAATGTAAATTTAATAGCTCCTAGATAGTTATATCGGTTGATACTGTTATGAGTTTTGTTTAATCTGCACAAGGCAGATTAAAGAGATAGTAAATCGGATTTTACTAAGATACAAACAGTTTTATTATTAGTGTTAGGTAACTTTAACACTGTTAATTTAGCCAATTAATCATTACTATCATTAAATAATTAATATGAAAATATTGTGTATGTAATATCTTATGATGAATAATTAGTAATCAATTGGTTTCGATAATAATTATAATGAAATAACGGCCAAAATCTATATCTCTTTTTTTATTGAAATGTGCCGATCATAATGATGCTAATGTGTTCATTATTTTAATATTTCACGCTATAAGCTATAAAACAATTCAATACTTCTTCGTGCAAATGATTCTTGAAATTCGACATTGAAGGAAATTTAATTACTTTGGATATTTTATCTCCATGGGTTCAATAATAAATTTTAAAGATGGATAAAGTAATAAAGATACTAACATCAAGTTGTTTTATGATTCAGGTAAAACCACATAATACATGTAAAATAATAAAATGATATTTAAAAAAAATCTGCCCCAAGGATTATAAGAAGTTATCATCTTATTTAAGCGGTTGCCTTAGAGTTGAAGAATCTGGACGCATGACAGCTCAGTTATAACATGGGATTGACAAATGCTCATAACAAACAGATTTTATATCATAAATGAGTTGGTATCATTTATATCATTAAATGATTTAATGGCAAATGAAATGTTATTTTATAAATCAAAGGGAATATAATAATGTAAAGAGATGGAAAGTGAATTAAATTTGCTTTAAACATTATTATTTCCATGATTTTGTCATATTTTTGAAAAAGCAGAAAAAGATTTAAATGTTAAATTACAATTTTATTGCATGTTTGATTTATAGTAATGTGGACAGCCACCATCAATCACGAAACCTGGGATCAATCAATAAAATATGTTTATGTTATACTTTACTTACGATAAACGCATGAAAATGGTCGTTCTGGAGTCAAAGAACACCATTGGAAACATTCACATATGCTATCGGAGAAACATTATGTCTAAAGGCAATTCTCTCGTACATGGCACAATTCAAGAGTAGAATAGCCTCATTATACTCTTGAAACTGATCCGCTATATATCGCTAAAAAAATGCGATGTACGAAATGATTGCCTGCAGACAGAAGGGTTTTCTGATAGAAGATTTTTCCCAAGATAAGAGGAACTTCATTTGGGAATGTCAAACTACGATTTTACATAAGCTTTATTTCCGTTAGGCAACAACAATAATGACATTTTTTTTGTTGCCTATATTGTTCGATAGAATTGCATCCAACTGGATATAAATAAGCATACTAGGATTAAAATCAGTCACTCGAACCTAGGATCTTATCAATTAGGTAGACCAAAAGTAACCATCCCCTCTCTGGATTCGAACCTACGCCCCAACATTGAGAGTTGAACACGCTTAACGCTCGCGTTATACACGTTATACCTGAGTCTCAGCAATCTAATGTTCTGAAAATATTTACTTGCATTTTTTTCTAAATAAAAAATTGTAATTATTAGTCAAACTGTTGTATGCAACGTGTTTGTAATTATTTTGAAAAAAATGTAGTGATCACTTTTTATATGGCTGCTCATATCCTTTATATAAATCCGGTTCCAACCTTTTAATTTTTTTTCTTTAATGCATTTCATTAAAATTCACATTAAAAATAGTATTTAATAAATATAATGTAATCGTATGGATTAAAACATGAAAATAGATAAATATAAAAAAGGATTTAAGTTTGATAAAAAAATGATGTAATAAAAAACAAATACACTAAGAATCCGTCCAGGGCAGAATTAAGAGGTGTGAAACTATATCAACTCCTCCTTCAAACACAATACTATCGTTGGGGAGTGGGTACATCGCTAATGATGTCCGTACATTTTAATTGAAAGTGTTTGATACCGAGCGCAAGACCTCTATGTTTCTTAAGACTACACTATGAAGACCCAAAGGAATCCCCCACCGTTTACTCTCGAGGCATAAAGCATCCTCTGAACCGTAGAGATCGAATGCTCAATCTCATAGTCTTCCACATAGGATGAGGATGTTGAAATGAGCAGTCTGAAGGCGATAGCGATATGTTGTATGCTTCAAAAATATCTTCTCCACCATTTTAATAGCCGGGGTGACTCTTGGACAGAAGAAGAGAAATGGAATGAAGTCTACTTGGTCCCTCTGCACCAATAGCAACTTCGTTTACTAGGATCTGCTCGTGACTTACTCATAAATAATGAAGATGTGGCCAGTCGGTATCGAAACCTTTTTTGGTGAGAGTCTGTAAATCGGTTTCTCATTTGATAATAGGACTAAAAGGTAAAACATTGGGTTCTCCATTTAGATCCCTCAATCTTCTTTGTACGATGTCAAACGGGCGTCCGCAACAAGACAATGATCTCCGGATCGATTGATTGTCAAGCTTCGTAAGGGCGATATAGAAGGGCGTAGGAGGTCCACATTGAGCCTTCTCCACTTTCCAACCTTTTAATTGAAATGTTAGTTTTTATCAACCTAAAGAAGTGATTTTATAGTCTTTTATGTTGGACTCTATGAACGTTCTATTATTACAAAAACTTAGCATGTACAATATGCAAGGAAAAGTGCATAATGCAACGATATTTCGGGGACTTAATCATTTGTTAAACTCCACTATAAATGTTTTAAAGGATATATGTCGTAAGAAATGATTTTACTCAAATGTTCTTTCAAGTTTTTTTAAATAATATGTCTATTGTTTGTTTTATTACTTGAAATATAAAATGAAAACTGGTGGCCAAGAAAAAATATATCTCGTCGTCTTATAGAAATGTCATTGATTTGAAGAGTAACCTTCAAAAATACTATTCAAATATTTTCGAATGACTTTTATGTACCTTATTTTATTTGTATTTAAGTGTATTTTATACTACAACGTATGCTGTAATTTTTTACCCTTTTATTATATAAAAAGGGCTTGAAATATAAAAGTTTTAATCATTATCAAAGCTAAAGGCAATTACAAAATGTAATTTTTTAAATACAAAAATAAATAATTATTTTCTAATAGACACCAAAAACATAATTTGCATTTTTTATTTTAGCTCTATTGCTCCATATTGCTCAGTTTTAAGTTTCTTCATGAATTCATTTCCGTACTTATTATGAAATGAACTATTATGTTTAAGATTCAATATCAAGAGGAAATATTAGAAAGAGCTCTCAAGGCAGTGTTAGAAAATTTCATGTGAGATGGATTCAATTTCTTCCACATACATCAAGTATTTAAGGAAAATTGAAAAATATTGTTTTTTTGATATTAGCTTAAATAAGTTAACCTTCATGTAGGATTATGTAATGCATAATCTTTGTTAATGTAAAGTGATTTTTAAATTTATTGTATTCATTATTTCTCCATTAATCTAATATTGATGAATGAATAAAGGCGATGAATGAATTCAAATTGAGTATTTGAATCAATAGATGGAATTCTTCAAAGACTGCTAAAAATTAAATAAGAGGCTAATCAAAAGATTGAGATCTTTCGTTTCAAGTAAATATTATTGAGTGTATTTTTCACCAATACAAAGAGTAATAAAATATCTCGTTATATATTGAGTGAATCCCGGATCATTATAGTAACATTAAAAAAGTCTTAGTGGAATACCCCTGATATAAGTCACATTAGCAACTAGAGGCATATATACACTCAGAGAGTGCAAACCTCCGCCGTCACGGGGTCCTTATGAGCCTTCCGAGCGGATTTTTCACGACTGGGGCGGCGTAGAGGGACGGGGGAGGGTTCCCCTCGACGGAAATTTCGAGAGGAAGACGCTCCCGGCACCCAATTTCACAGCACAGCGACATCTATTGGCAGAGTAGGCTAACTTGAAATATGTATTAGTATTTAGCTCATTTTGCATCTGAATTCTGCATTCAGAGATGCCAAAATTCAATCACTTCTTCCTTTTGGTATTTCCAACAAATCCACAAAGTTTCATCCGAATCCGTTCCGACTTTTGAGTTATCCTGCTGACAAACAAACCAACGCCAGTGAAAACAATACCTCCTTCGGCGGAGGTAATAATATGTATATGTTTTTATTTTTCTTCAGCAAAGCCTGTATTTAATTTCATAAAAATGATATTACATGATATAATTTTTTAAGTTTCTAATAATACTAAAGATTATAGTTTAAAATATATTTCTAATAAAGGCCAACATATATAAAATTCAGCTAAAAAGGGGGTATGATTTTCATACAGAGAAAGCATAAATCATAAAGTTAAGACCAACAACAGCCAAACATAAATAAAAAACCATACTGCTTGAAAAATGATATAATAAAAAATAACACTCTGTCATTGGGATCAATATTGCCATGACGTAGATTTTTCTTGTAAAATGAAAGATTTTTGTTAAGGTTGAAGATCACAAATCGATACCACGTCATAGGCGTAATTCCACGAACTGTTCTCGCTATTGAGCTAGCGAAGAGCACAATATCTCGCAGCTGTGAAAATAAAAATAGACCTCAAGTTGATAACACTTATAGGTCCATCACATGATAAATACTTCGCAAGAAGGGCTTTAACGTTGCTGATGTCAGCATTAATGACTTTACCTTCTCGTGATTTTATCCCGGTGTACATTCCAACACCAAAAACACCAGAAGGCCATTAATGAGGCTGACTCTAAATGTTTGATAAAATCTGTATTTAAATTAAGGGCAGACATCAACAACACTTGGCATTCATAAAAGCGTGAACAACGTCATTATAATATTTTCTACAGTCCTTGCAGGGGCAAAAGAACCGTAGCAGTCCAGCGGAGATCTGGAACTTTGATGTGAATATATTACTTTCATTCACGCCAACCAGCGTATTATCACCCATGTGAACCAATAACTTTTTGTACTTATCTAAAATGTTTTTTCGTTCCTTGTATAAATTATAGTTATATTTTCATAATTTAAAGTTATTTAAAATATGTCAAAAAAAAAATGCAAACAGAGTTAAAAGATAGGAGCTATACAAAGTTATATTTTGTTGTATTACACAAGGAGCTACTTACAAACAAACTGTGACGGTGCACACAATGCTAATATCATTTTTATAAAAACAAATCATGTTTATTAAAAATTTATTATATATATTACCCCTTCAATTACAAGGATTCTTGTAATTATATATGAAAACTTTTTTTTTCTTTTCAAAACCAAAACCAAAAAATCATTTTATATTTTTTGTGCATAATTGATTCAACAGAATGCATCCAAATGGATTTAAATAATTATTATAACACTAAAATTAGTCACTCGAACCTAGGATCTATCAATGAGGATGACCAAATTTAGATGTAATTATTGTGAATCATAGTTTTAAATGTATGAAATTCTCCATCATCCATTTTGGAAGAGTTGGAGAGAATGTGGTTCATAATTCAGGCTGTGGATGATTTTAATACCGACTTGACATAGAAAGAGAAAAAAACTGAAAACATAGAGACATCTCTCTGGCCTCTCTTTTATTATAGTATTAAACCTCACAAACCTCTCCCTTTTTCATAACAGATTATTTACTAATTATTTTATTATTTTTTACATTTATTCCAAAAAAATTAAATACATTTTGATGCGTTGTTTCTTTTATCTTCTAGATGAATTATGAGGGGCGGTCTTACTGTCTTCCTCCATCACTTTCGTCGTCAAATCGGCCAGAAAAGTGCTAAGAGAATTAATAAGCTTGGAGAGGAAGCTTAGAGAGCCTTCCGTAACGAGGGAGGCATTGAACTACTTACCATAAGAACAAGTCAGCCCCGGCAAGAGACGATGGAGTTCCTCTCGTCCAGGAATCCTGTCGAATAAGTGACTCCGGACACAGGGGGGAACTCCGTATCAAGGTTCCTCCTCTAGAGTTAAATAACTCAAGCTGTTTAATGTAACGCAATAATAATAATAACAGCTTTGTTATGAAAAAGGGAGAGGTTTGTAAGGTTTAATATAAAAGAGAGGCCAGAGAGATGTCTCTATGTTTTCAGTTTTTTTCTCTTTCTATGTCAAGTCGGTATTAAAATCATCCACAGCCCATAATTCATCTAAATGAGGGATGGATATTGAATGAGTTTATTGAACAAGGGACGGTTGATTAAAATTAATTATTTTTTAAGAAGGAAGGGCTACGACGTTTTCCGATAAAAATACAGTACGTTTAATTTACAAGATTTCCATTCAAACAAATAAACATCTACTTTATTTATACATTTCATATGATTATGGTGATTTTCAATGCCAAAAAAGACACATACTCATTATAAATACACACTAAAAAGTCGTTTTTATTTGTTTTCACTGTAATAAACGTTGTTTTTTCCTTCTAAAGAATCGACATCTTTTTTTTTAAGGGGGGGGGGGGGGATAAACTCCACTGAATCGATACTGAATGGTTTTATTAAATATGTAGATTTGTATGGTTAAATAATTATTTTTACTATTCTGTTGAAACAAGTATTTTGTTTCGGAGGAAGATATTGTTTTTGTCATTTCATTTATATATTTGTCTAAAACAAATTATAAAAAGCTTTATAATTGTTAAGTTCTATTTATACCATTGTTGTGTTATCGAAGCCAATGGTTTCAAATTCTTTTAATGCCTTTTTGAAAGAAAATATTTGTTTTTATAAAAGTCACGTACTAGATATTAGCAAAAGTTAATTAAAAACTTTCACATTTGCCGTCGTTATATATTCTTCCATATTCACTATTTGACTATGAAATGATAACAATTTATTATTAAAATATAATTTATTCTCCCATAAAATAGAATAGACTTTTAAATAATATGTGTAAGGATTTCCTTAATTTGTCGTTCCTAACTTAACTGAAGGTATTTTGATTGATTCACTTTCATGAGCTTTGGTCTAACTTTAAATTTCAAAGAAAGTATTCTGTAATATCCTCATTTGAAGCTTTGATTTTAGTGTATTATTTACTTTTTAAATAGTTGGAGCCCTCGATTTCGGTGTGCTCCCTTTAAGTTATCTATTGTCATACATGTATATATTGCTTTCTTTGCTTTTTAACGTCCCCGTTTAATTGGTTAATGTTCATTTAGATTTTAAAAAAAAGTTGTTTTACTTTATTTTTGGTGTTGTTGTAAATCACCCTACATAAAACAACTTAATCTTCCTACGATGTTGATTTATTTCGACGTCTGTAATATATTTCATTGGACACTTTTCAAGAATATCGACCGTAAAAATAAAAGCAAGAACAGAAAAAAGAAAGGGGCTTTCATCATTCAAGGGTGCTATTTATGGTAGTTTATGATGTAAGTCATTTCCTTAGGGCGTTTATGCCATCACAGAAAACAAATCTAATGATTCCCAATAGGTCCTTGACATCTCTAGTGATAAAGAACCAAGTCTCCTCGATTACTCTCAAATAATTCATTATTATATTAGGTTGATATGTATCAAATCATAGATACAAATATTAAGGGTATATATAGGTATATATATATATATATACAGGCGTAGGAGACGGGGGGCAACAAACAAACCTTTAGGAAGTATTTCTTGTGTTATTCAAAAAGGAGTGGTGGATGGGCAAATATGATTGGTTGTTGGATTATGAACCTACGGAGTAACTTTATTAGTTAAGGTTTGACTTGTCTTACGAATAATATTCAGATTGGGTTTTAAAATCTATGGTTTTTTTTGGAATAGTTAATATAAATATATTCGAAATATTGGAGGCATAATAACTACGATAAAATATTATCAGACTATGTTTTATATGCATTTAAGCCTGGAAGGATAGGATTCACTTGTGAACAAAAAAACAACGAGGTAATTCCTTTTGAGTTTTAATGTTTTGATCTTTGTTTATATGACAACATGACGAATATCAACAACACAACCTCTCAAAATAAACCTGAGATCTTTCTCTTTAAGAATGACCTAAGGTATGATTATTGTATGTATACCCCATAGAGATATAAAATTCGGGTGAGTCCTCAAATTCGGGCAAATTGATTGAGGTATTTGGGTATTTAAGTTGAAGAAAAAATTATGAAAGCAACCGGATTTTGAATTATAACCAAATAAATATAATGTAATGAATAGTATGTAATTACAATAAAGAAAAAATTAATCTACATAGTTTTCTTCATTCTATTTTTTTATCGATTTATCAGTTCTTGTAGAAATTCGGGCAAATAGAATGCTGCCCCCCCCCAAACCAAACATCTCCCCTACGCTTATGTATATATATATATAACAAATCTTATTGAAAGTGAAATGACTTTTTATACTGATATTTGTATTCACCTTGATAATATGATCTTCAATGTGTCTCACGGATAATAATCATTCTATATCTAATAACGATATTCCAGTTAATTATTTTTTTCGGGTTTTTCATGTGATCTAGCGATGAGCCTGAGTAAAATCTTACCCTTTTGGTGAAATGAGAGCAAGTAGAATGATATATAGTTAAAACAGGGACTTTTGAATAATGTTTGGCTGTAACGATATATTTGATGCAACTAAATTAATACTATAAATATTACAAAACAATTAGACAGGAGCATTTTTGTTTTCTTTAATTGTTTTAGGAACTTATTTTAATGATTCTACCTTGATATCAAACAATAGTAATACGATTCCATACTCTGAAGGTCTTAACTACTAGAGCCAGTTTCGATATAGGATGCTGGGGTCCTATGACCTGAGTCTCTGAGACGGTGAGTAAAACCAATGTAAGTTTATTATTATAACATTGACATTATTATTCCTATCCAGACTATTATCAACAAAGCCTCGTGCTTTTCATTTTCGTTATTTGCTTCAGTTGCAGTTCACAAAATTTATATTTCGATTATTTCTACGTGCACAGTATATTTAATGATTCTGGAAATAAGTCAAAATGGTCCTTTATTTCTTACTCTTTTGTTATTGCTTTTCTATTAGACCACACGTGTACTGTTCTTAGTTGCTCCATACCACTAAAGAAAGTAACTTTATCTTTGAATTTCCTTTATTCGTCCCATTGAATAAAAGGAAATTGATTAGGGTCTTACTTAGAGACAACAATAGAGAACAAGATTTTCAAGCCTTTTGTTCCGTCGAAAAAAAACAACCTTTTTTTCTCTCCACGTTCTTAGTTTATTCTTATATATCTTTAGAACATTTTATTGTATTTGAATGGTCCTAAAGTTTTCTGCAGATATGAGAAAGAAAGTCCTTTCCTATAATTTGCGTTTTAAGCATGTGACAATCACATTTCCATTTCTTGGTTAATATACAAAAAACGATTGTATTATTTTTGGGGTTGTTCTTAAATCTTCCTTTCCTTACTCTTTTTTTAAATTGAACAGTCCATAAAAAAATATATATGCACAAATAATTATTTCACTATTCAGCTTTTTTCAAATTTATCTAAATGAATCAACTATTATTTATGTGTGACATAAGATATATATATATAATAAGATTAAGTTTGTTATTTGTTTAGATCCTAGGTGAAGCCAAACTTAATCGAGCTTTATTCACTATAGTAAATATCTGAAAGCTTTTGTAAAAGGGAGTACGATAGCCGAGTGCCTTAAGGCTTGTTCAACTATCAATGTTGAGGGTGCAGGTTCGAATACTCCCGAGAGGAGATGGTCATTTTTGATCTACCTCATTGATTAATTTTAATGCTAGTATGCTTATTTATATCCAGTCAGATGTAATTCTATCGAGCCAAAAAAGAAGCTCTTATCTTTAATTTTGTTGATAAGCACTTAAATATTTATATTATAAAACAATGTTATTCTGCTAAGATAAAGTCCTTTCTCTTATCTCTCCCTCGAAAGGGATCATTTCTTTGATTTGAAGGCGGACATTCATAAATGAGGTGATACAGAGTCAGCAAATTGAATGTATTGTTTGTTTAGATCCATCTTTAGGCCAATGTGCCCACTGATCATTGTAACGGTGAATGTTTATTTTTTTCTATCATATCCTCGAAATACGGGCTTGGAATGAAGAATTGGGTCAATTAATTGAGGTATTTGCACTGGTAGAGTCTTTCATAAATTAGTTTAGAACAAATCTGCAGTAATGAGCCAATTGTCAAACAAAAGTTGATCTTTTAAATATTTTAAACAGTCAGGATTAGGAAAGAAGATCTCAATAGTCGTAGAACCCTACAAATGCAAAAGAGGATTTTTTGCTTAATAAACCAGGAAATAATACATACATAATCAACATATTGGATTAAAAGTTATAGTCTCTTGAGATATTTTGGCATACTGATAAGTAGTTATGACCTTCAGAATATGGAATCATTTTTATGCATAGGGTACTACTTTTGTTTGATATAAATGTAGAATCATTGAAAACATTTCTCAAAGCCATAGGATAAATACTGTTGTCAAATTGGTTTTGTAATATGTCTGGTATAATGTGATTGAGGAATTTGCATTGCTTTTTTTTATATTCATTATTAACTAACTACAATTTACTTTTAAACCTATTTAAGTTGCATTAAAACAAACGAATTTTTGACTTATTACACAAAAAATAGAATGAGCTGCTAAATATACGAATCTAAACGCCATTCAATCTTATTTATAAATAAAAACTTGGTAATATGTGTTCTTTTGTTAAAGAAAAAAATATATTCATAGCTGTCTAAGAATGAAGGTCAATACATAATGCAGCATTGCAGATGGTTATGA
This sequence comes from Caligus rogercresseyi, assembly GCA_013387185.1. NCBI lineage: Eukaryota > Metazoa > Arthropoda > Copepoda > Siphonostomatoida > Caligidae > Caligus > Caligus rogercresseyi. The sequence goes on from CP045901.1 coordinate 17,001,913, forward strand.
TTAGTCGTCTCTTTAAAAGCAAGTTAAAAGCAATGTACAAAATAAGTATTGTGTCGTGTTACCTTAATTATATTACAGTATTTAATTGTATTTGTTAATTATTCTGTAATTTTCTTATTTTTATAATGTTTATAGGTGCTATCTGATCATATGTATTCAACAATCCTATTTGTTGTTTTTGCCGTGTGTTGATCATTTTATATAAGAGGCAGTGTGTCTGATTGTTCTATTTAGAGGGACGAATTGATATGCCAATACATTGTATAAATATGTAGTGTTGTATTGGTTATTTTCGATTATCTAAGGTGAATGTTTATCGTAATAAAAGTCCTTATAGACTTAATCAAATATTACATGAAGAGACTAACTTACCTTCATTCATCCATGCAGACGACAAGACCGTTCCTTGATCCTCTTCTAATGGTGACTATGTGATTCCTCGCCTATTCTAACTCCATTTCAGAATACCATTGGATGATTAGGCCGGTCATTGACCTAGGCAGTTAATTTGCTCTTGCATGAGATTATATATTCGATATCCAACTACTAATACGGTTTTGCACACTTATTATACTTTGACGTCTTGAAAGCAACAATAATCGATTTAGTTGGCCTACAGCTCATGTGTAGGGCACATGAGCCTACCCAACTATGTCTTCGACTTGGCGACCAACAAGGTACCTTCTTCGAGCCGTCCCCTCACCTTTTTGAATAATATTTCATAAGTTTATACAATTTTGAGAAATATATTAAGAAAGCTTACATTAGTTGCATGTGATAAATTTGTTTAGTTGCTTAAGAAATTATTGACTTTACTTTACAAACTGGATGTATTTTGATTCAAACATTCAAAATATATATACTGTGGCGGATTGACCTGCTCACTAACTGCAGGTCAATCCACACTCTTATCTCATACCTCAGCAGGTTCCAATCTTAATACTCTTGCCAGCAGCTATACCCCATTTTCAGATATGTATTTTTGTTCTGGTTTTGATATAAATTTGTAAATGTATTATTACATATTTGTCCAGCTTTTTATGAATCATCAAAACAGAATATAGCCCTTTATTTTGATCCTTAACCCTAACCAGCCGGGTGATTTGGCTCCTCTATAGCCGGGGGGGGGGGGGGGGGGGATGGATTCCACACCCCATCAGATATCGGCAACGGAGCGACGAAAATTTGGTGAAATTTGGCACAAAAAAATAGGTCCACTAATGTAAACCACACGAAATTTCATCACCATAGAACAAAGGGTTTTTTTATTATGTTAAATTTATCAATATGCAAATTTTGCATCAAAATGTGATCTTTCATACACATAACAGAAAATTAATGCCACTAGCATCAACTTTAGCATTATTACATCATATATCATACTGAAATCCTACATGCACAGAACAGGTAAAATTAATTTGCATACAGTAATTAATTATGCAAATTAGTCGGTATTTATGCAATTTCCAATTAATGCAATCAATGAAACGTTCGCAAAATGACCTGCCGCGCCGTAGGGGTAGGTCCGATTTTTTCGAAAATGGTATCAAAAGAGCGCAATACTTCAATCTTAAAAGTCATAAAATTTAGCGCGTAATTATTTTTTTTCACGAAAATATCCAGAAAAACGGAGGGGGGGGGGTGGATTCCCCCCCCCCCCCGGCCTGGTTAGGGTTAAGGATCCTACTGTGGGCCATTCAAGCTGACTGGCATATGCCATGTGTTGTTCCAATGGATATAAAAATACCTTAAGCTAGGATTCATTAATATATAATTGCCGGGAACGTCATCAAGTTTTACCCTCAGATATCAAAAAAAAAAAATTACCGACAACTCGTGGACACTCGCTCGAGGAAATCAAATATCCCAACCAAGTCTCTAGCCATTTAAGATAATTAAGAAGTTATTAAAATTTTATTAGCTATATTAATTTTTATGTCTGTTTTAGTCTTTTAATTCACGTAACCTTTCATTTATTGTATGTTAATTTTAGTTTGCTATTTACCTAAGTCTGGTTTTACCATTTTGATATCATTGTATTTATTTATTCTAGTTTGTTCTATTGGTTTGTTCTTTGCGTTGTATTAATTAAGACTATAATGACTTATTATGTATTTTATACGCCACTATACTTCGATTTATTAAAGAACTGAAATACACGAAAAAAAACAAAAAATAAATTAGAAGTTTGAAAAATAATTAACTATTTTAAATAATAACTCAAAATTATTGTGTTTAGATATTTTCAACAACATCATTAGGCTTTTTGTGCCTATATGGTTCGTAGAACTATATGCAACTGAATAAGTCTATCGAACCTAGGATCTATCAATGAGGATGACCAAAAAATGACCTTCATCCTCCTCGGGATTCCAACCTGCATTCCCCCAAAATTAATTTACTCCAATATTATTAACTATTCACTTATAGTTTAAACAATATAGGAATTGATAAAAAAGCTTTTAGATCCCCG
>CP045901.1:17004485-17020831 GCA_013387185.1 Caligus rogercresseyi
GGTAGAAAAGTCAATAAACCATTATTCATGGCATTGATTCCCAACTACCATTTAAAAAATCTACCAACATAGATGCTTAACGAAGTAAACTCCATTTTTCATTAGGAGTTTGGGTAATCTGACTTAGGACATTAAAGTGATATACAATCTGAAAATGAGAACACTTAGGACCCCCTTAACATGAAAATGAGGGGTTCTTCTAAGGAACATAAGACGCTCTACAATACGGTTTTAATGCATTCGTGTAGAGAAGTAAATCAGGCTCTAGAAAAAATAGCAATCTAATCCACCCGTTTTTAAATCCAGTTTTCAATATTTTGTCCATCCAAGGCGTTCTGATATTAAAACTGTAATATCAGTGTGCAACTAGATTGGCTTCACTGTGTATCTACACAATATTGGAGGGGCTCACAGATAAACCAAAGGGGGCGTTCATGACAAATAATATATTTTTATTTCTTCTTTAAGTTCTTTAAACTTACAAATTTTTATTTGTCATTCGTATGCAGAATGAATAATATATTTGTATACTCTTACACTAATATTTTTTACCTATTTGCGGTTGACCAATTATCGGTGCTGATGGTACTATTTAAATTATTGAGCTGATCGTTTTATATTTATGTTTTCGAAGATTTTCGATTTTTAATATTATATTTTAGGTCTTTCAAATATAATTATTATAAACAAAAATATTTAATCTAAATGGATGAAAATTAGCTTCTTTCTTTTTCAGGAGTCATAGTATTCCAAAAAAAGGACCTGTTTCTTCAAACAATGTATACTTGTGTAGTCTTAACGTCATTTTTTGACAAAACAAATGACAAGAAGTGTTTTATATGACAGATAAAGATATTAAAGGAGTGCAACAACCTTGTTAACAAGGGAGTACGACGGCCGTGTGCGTTAAGGCGTGTTCAGCTCTCAATGTTGGGAGCGCAGGTTCGATCCGAGAGGGGATGGTCATTATTTGGTCTATCTCATTGATAAGATCTAGGTTCGATATACTTATTTTAAAGCTATAATGCTTATTTAATCCTGTCATATAATACTGCAATTCTCTTGAAACCATATAGGGAAAAAAAGAAGATTTTTTTCTAGCATAACAAAATGTACTAATCGGCTTTTCTTTCTAAAAATATAGACCCTTTAAATCATAAATTGTTTTCTTCCTAATAACTACTTAATGTAAAATGTACCTTTCCATTGCATGAAAGGGATATTCCAGGTTGTTTCAAATCCCAGAAGTCAAGTAACTGCAATTGAAACAGGTTCTCAAGTGGTGTTCCCGACAGGTTAGTTCCTCAAATACAAACTAATTATTAGTTCAGGTTATTATTGCCTTGATGTTATTTATAAATAAAAACTTTTGTGACATTTATAGGTATACAACCATTAACTAATTTTGCTAGCTAAAATTACTTTTTCTCAACAATCAAAGGCGAAAGTATTTCTTAGAAGAAAATTGTAAAAAGAACGTTTTATATTTTCAAGTCGTATATACACTTTAAATAAAAAAAAAGTTGAGATATTTAAAATGTTTTAAAAAGTTTATATTTTGAAAAAAACTTTGCTACAAATATTTTTATTGTGTTTTATGTGTTGTTGCTTGCATGCATACAATGGTATAGTTAGGTAGGCTCAATTATTATTATTATTATTATTTATATCCTGTGTGCATTGTATAATACTTTGATATCTAAAACATTTTTTGGAATGCTTCCTTCGTTTCTTCTCTTCGAATATATTTATATAAGTTTATATATATATATATATTATTTATATATATATATCTATATATATATATATTTATATATCAGGAAACGACCAGGACACCTTTTTCCGCCGGGAACCGGGCCGGGTCGGGACTTAAATAAATTTTCGTTCCTTCGACATTCTGAAGTGGCGAAGTTTTTTTTTTTTTAGAAAAGAATTTCCAAAATAAAAAAAGTGACGACGTTTTTTAGAAAATATTTCTGGAATAAATGATGACGTTTTGCTTAGAAAAGAATCTCCCAAAAAAGTGACGACGTTTTTTAGAAAAGAGTTTACGAAAAAAAGTGATGACGTTTTTTTAGAAAAGAGTCTCCAAAAAAGTGACAACGTTTTTTTAGAAAAGAGTATTCGAAAATTCCTTTCTAAATAAATATTTTAAAATGACAAACGAACAAAATATTGATGTCCCGGCCCGGTGTATAAAAAAATATATATATATGCATTTTTTTATTCTAAGAGTGGATACTAAAAAAAGTGAATATAATAATTTGCTTAAATTAAAAAATTAAACGATGACCGATATCAGGTCATGGTGTTGTAGAACGTTCATTCAAATACCAGGTGAGCCAAAAGACTATGTACACTAAATTATTGGTCAGCTGCAAATTTTATGATTATCTCTATTTAGTTCAAATATATTGAATCTATGAGGAAGTCAATAAACATTTCAGTGTACAATTAGTCCATTGAACAAAGAATATTTTCAATGAGGCAGATAGATATTGACATATCCCTTCTAAGAAGTCGAAGTCAATCACTTTCACTGAGCTATTGTGCTCCTCCTTAAACGTATAGCATGCAGGATTTGCTTCTTACGTTATACCAAATTTCAAGCTTTCAACTTTAAGCAATTGCAATATCAGTTTTCTATCCCCAACATTTTTTGACTTTCAGATTTTAAAAAATACGAATGAATTTTAAACTATAATCCTTATTTATAATTGTATATTATGCAAAAATGAACTGTAAAAAAGCTGAATGAGTTTTAATGTGATCACTTCCTACTGTTTGTAGGGCACTGTAGGATATTATGAAGTGGTATATAAAAAATGATCAGCAGTGGCTCATAGCATCTTCTTCTGGTAGAAGGACTTCTCAACACCAAGGAGACCTGATGCTAACTATTTTGAATAAATTTTCTGTATGTGTATCTAAGTTTGACAAGGTTTGTCATTTAAATCCTTACACATTCAATGCTGTTTTCCATCTAAATTGGGATGCCATGCTAAGATATACTATCATCGATATCTGCAAGGTGTTCCGATACCATCTAAAGACAGCTGTGGCGGCTAGAGGTATTCTCTAATACATATTCGAAAAAATGTTAACATACTTTGGCACATTATATTTATTACATCTTTCTGAAATAAAAACCCTATTTGAAAACCGAATCTTTTGTTTCAAACGGTACATCATTTAGCTAAAGAGAATGGATGATATTTAGTAATTTAACAGCGATCATTGGTCGAACAATTATTTGCCTATTTTTATTCCTCTTATATGAATGATGAACTTACAATTGATATAGATTTATACAGGATTTTTTACTTGTCCTATGCATTGATGTGATCCTCCTCCAAATAAAATTCTTTAAGTTGTGCTTCTTTACATGGTATAGGTTTATTACGTTTTCTCCCCTTCAAAGTTAAGATTCTCGCATTAGGTGTTTCTAACTCAAGGAAGGGATTTCCCTAATCCAATCTTGATGTTCAAAGAAGTTTTATCTTGAATCATATAATCTTTGCCACTTTCTATTAAAGATTTTTGTACTCTATGAAATATCCAATTTGTCCAATTTAAAGTACATGCATATATATATATATATATATATATATATATATATATATATATATATATATATATATATATGTGATATATATATATATATATATATATTAAATTGTGCATATATAATAGCAAATTGAATTAACTAACTCCCATTAACGTTTTGATATGACTTATTATAACAATTTCGTATCTGATAATTATCAACGAACTACCAACAAACTGTCTATAGTGTCCGCTCAAGAGTGCCATAAAGGAACCCTTTTAACACAAATGGCCGCGATAAAGCGGATTTATTGTACTTTTTTCTTTGGGAGACATTTGGATTGCCCGCAATAGACAGGTGGCCAATAACAAAGGTTTAACTGTATATAATTCACTTTTTGCAATATAAGGATATAATATGATAAACTATAACATAACACTTATTTTGTATTCATAGGTCACGTAGATATTTGAATAGAAATTGAATAATGCATAGCCCCCCATCAAATAGTTTGAATTAAATATTCTTTTGAGGAAATTAAAAGATTTATCTGAGTGCAAAGTACTTATTGAAAAAAGGAAATAAATTGCATTTCAAATACAATATCGTTTTTATACCATTTCAATATGAAATAAATTATTAGGGAACAAAACAATTAATTATTTTATAAGGATTTCAAGATACGAAATAAATATTACATCAAATTTACGAGGGGGGGTTTCAACATTATCCGGGATAATTTGCTCATTTGGCCAGCCAATCGTCATCCATACTTATACGACTACGTTTGATTTTGTGGTTGTCCAGGTAGCATTTTTAAAGCACGCCTCGTTTTGAATGATGATCCCAGAAACACAATGAAATATCAAAACACAATATATTACATCGCATTCATGTTTTTTTTTTAATCAAAAGTAGTATTGCTACTTATAACTCTATGACTAATTAACAAAACGTCATCACATTTTGGAAGTATGCTAGTGGAAGTATATTTCGTAAAAATCATGTGCCTTTAAATTACATCTAGTAGTTAGGTCCGGAACTTATTGACCGATGTCTATTAAATATGGCAGTTGAATAAATATTAAGTAAATTAGGTTAAAATTATTCTGTCCTTGCGAAGAATACATTTGAAATAAAACACCCATTTCATACTATTCATATTCATTATGGCTTTATATAAAAAATATTCCTATTACGTTTTGATATTTTCATCATGGGCCATTTGAGGGGTTTATAGGGTTTTCCATACGACAAGCAACTACCATCAGCTCAGGTACACTCCTCATCAAGTTTTTTTATTACCTTCTTATTTACTACATGATCATGGTATCTTTTGTTCTTGTGTCAATAATACATGGTAGACCCACGTGCGATTCCACGACAAGTTTTTATTATTTGAATAACTCAACTCGTTTACTCAGAACAATACAACCATTATTGGAGTTTGAGTATATATACACATACTCATTTTCAAATTTCATTCACAATACTCACAGAATGATTTCGGTGGCATTTACTTTGTTGTTTTGTGGTCTTGCCATGGCTCAGGGGCCTCCAGGACCTCCTGGATATCAGCCTCGGCCCCTGGAAGAGCCTGAACTTCCTCCACTACCGCCCCCTTGCGGCACTGACAAGGACTGTCCCCTCTACAGTCAATGTTTCTACAATGTATTTGTAGGATCTTATTGCATTGAGCCGGTTTCGAGTGATACGGATTGCATTTGGCAAACGCCTAATGGAGCCGTTCTAGATCATGATATCTGCATTGCCCAGGAAATGAGGGATGAGGGTTTCACCGATCCGAGACTTGCGACTTCAAGATGCATTCCTGGGAATGATGGGTAATACTAAATTGTTAATCAGTTTGGGGTGTCATGACTGAGGGCTTAACTTGTTGGAGGTGAGATTATTTGAATCAGTTCTTAATAGTATAAGTCACAAAGGATAGGGATATACAGGTGTTATGTGTTGAAATACTTCAGTAATAGTAATGTTCAATTGACTCGCTGTGATCTCTAATTTGTGTACTTAGGTGAAATATATATATATATATATAGTTTTTTTAATTTAAGGTTCTTTTCTTTCTTCCAAAAAAACCTTTTGCTTTTAATTATATATTTTAGTATTTGTTTCAATTTATATAGTTATATATATATTTTTACATTGTATTACTTATTTTTAAATTCCTGACATCCAGACTAGCCGAAGTGCTAGGATGTTTCTTGGGAAAATATAGACGATTACATACATAAACACACACACCACACATATATATATATATGTATATATACATGTATATATATATAAATTTGCACATATATATGTATATATATATATAAATTTGCACATATATATATATAGGTATGTATATATATAAATGTAGAAGTATAAAAATTACATCAAAAATGTGGAGAGTACAATCGTCAAGAAGATAATAAAAGACAAATGTATGGAACATTATTTTCAAACGAGAAAGGTTTGGCTTACTGTATTAACATTACAGCAGTATTGAAATCATTTAAAGTTATACAAAAGACAAAAATTTGTGAGGACTTAAGTGAGGAACTGCAACTCAAAATGTGTATCTTATTATTAAAATAAGAAACTAAATATATGTTCAGTATTTGATCATTTTATATGGCATAATTATATCCAAATGAGGTTTTTTGCCCTTCTTATGTGAAATATCATGCCCATCATGGGACAAAGTAGGTTACTTCCTCAAAAAAATCCTCTGTAGTTTAAAGCTATTCCGTATTCACGAGATCACATTTTGGGCAAATGGTTTTTACGTTCACTTGAAAGAAAAATAGTTTACACATGGCCTGTGATTGATTGGAACTCCATATCATAATGTTTTAAGTGCTTTTGGATATGGATTGGCGGACATTTTCTTTTCTTTGCGTGGCTTCATGGTGACACCAAAATATGTTTGATTTTTCGCGTAACAGTTTGCCGATTTATAGCCTTATATATAATTTGGCCACCGTTTATCGTTTGCCTCTCTCGTTAAAATATATTTTCTTCATATTCATGGGCTTCAGTTATATGAATACCTACATAGTATTTTGATGGTTTTTGTAACATAAATCCACTGTAAGCAAAGCTTAGAAGAGAAAACATATCAGTTTAAAAGGGTACCGATTAAAGGCATAGAGATATAAAGATATAGAGAGCTTATTGGACTCGTCAGAGAAATACGTCATTGTGTCAAGAATATAGATGAACAACGATGTTTCTCTGCTATTGGAGGGAAGCTAAAATACGTCATTGTGTTATGTTTATATCTCTATGATCAGCTTACGATGACGTAGAATCAATTACTTTGTTTATAGTGGACACACAGAATACAGCTGAACGATGTTTCTCTGCTATTGCTATTCTCAGCTCTCTATATCTTTATATCTCTATGATTAAAGGCTACCTTAAATATTCAGGTTAGCAATGCAAAAACTTGTTTTTTAATTAGATCATCTTTTTTAAATTACGTCAATGATAATTAGTTTGATTTATGAATAGATTGAATTATCTTGTATATTTTTATATAGGGCAAGCTAGAATAGTTTTTCTTTTCTTAAAGACAGTACCACAAAATTTCATGCAAAATACTTTTTTATTTGGATTATATTTTCAACATAACAGCCTTTGTCCATGTAAATATGGATGCAAATATATTAAAGTCATTAATGAGTATAAAAATTGCTTGCTTGCTTATATATTCGGGTGAATTGTTCAATGGGTGGTTGCAGGAATCATGTCTGGAGTTGCATCGAAGTAATTAGTTTGGGGGGAACCAGTTTCAATTCTCTGACAGGTAGAGCCAGCAAATAATTATACTCTTATAAGGGGAGTCGTATATTTTATGATGAAATAAACGATTCCAAACAATATCCCCAGAAGACATAACCAATTTCTTTAAAAAGTGGTAGGGTTTTCATCATTATAATAGTGTATTTAAAGAAATGAGATACTTACTAAAGCTAAGGCTTTAAAGTAAAGTAGCGCATCGGTGCAGATAGCTTGGAAAGATTTTCATTGAGTCTCTTTTTTCTTTTTATCCAGCAGATGTCGCTTTGGGATTTAAAAAATATGACGTCATACCGGGTTGTCTTCGATCTCATTCATCACATCCATTTAAATAATTGCATTCACTACTACTATTTTTTTAACTTATTTTCACAACGATAATTAATATTTCAATGTATAAGGCAACTGCATTAGAAAACATTTAAAGTTTACTTCAATGTTATATAGATAATTTAGGAGGTGAGGTTTCCTGTAAAGTATCGAGAGCAAAGTTCCGCGGGGCAATAAAAACAATAGACACGACAATGTTATTGTATCAATTGTTTAAGTCTACGTCAGTAATACGTCACAAGGGCACTTGATATATCCCAAAATTCCTAAGTATTTATTTACATAGCTGCATCAACATCAACGCCTCTAGCGGATAAATAAAACGAAAGGAAGCCAAGAAACAATCAAAAATAAGAACAAAAAGCTCTTGATGCGCCACTTTCCTTTAAAGCATTAACTATAGCCAAACATTTAAAGAAAATAAATAAATAAATGAAACAACAATTTAATATTATTATAATTTTTTTCAGTAAAACTTTCCGCTGTGGAAAGGCTTTTAAAAACCAATGTACCGATGAATATGACAAGAATGGTAATCTCCTTAAAAAAGATGGCTGTCCATTCAACTTTGGGTAAGTAATTACCAAAGCTTTATTGATTGTATCAAATGATTTAATTCCTTATGCCTCTTTTAGTTGCATTGAAAAGGAATTTGCTCCTGGCAAAGCCAAAGTCTGCATACCCAATGCCTTCGCCACGGATGCAGGCACAAGTGAACCTTGTGAGTCTCCCTTTACCTGTGGATATTCCCAGCTTCAAGACAAATGGGCAGACTGCTTCGGGGGACGGTGCGCAAATGTCATTCAGTGATTCCAGCTAACTTTCATAGCTCCATATGTTCCTTGGGCTTGAATTCAAATGGATAAATTATGAGTGTTTATATATTTTTATGTAATAAGTTATTAAATTAATTTATGTCTAATAAATTTTTAAATTTAAATTTTCAATCAGTGATTTCTTTAAATAGAATATACTTGTGAACGGAACGCAAAATTGAACGGTGTTCAGCTGAACGCACGTTCAATGAACGGAACGCTGAACGGAACGCAACTTTTTTTTGAACGCTGAACGTTGAACGCAAAAAACAAGAGTTTTGCGTTTAGCGTTCAATTTTTCCAAACATTTCTTGGACTTTTCATCACTTTTTTTTGAAATTATTTTCTAAAAAAGGTCATCACTACGCATTAGTTCTCTTGGAAATTCTTTTCTAAAAAAAAACGTTCTCACTACGCATTACTTTTTTTGGAAATTATTTTCTAAAAAAAAAAACGTCGTCCCTACGCATTACTGTTTTTTAAAATTCTTTTCTAAAAAAACGTCCTTACTACGCATTACTTTTTTGAAATTCTTTTTTAAAAAAATCGTCTTCACCACGCATTACTTTTTGGAAATTATTTTCTAAAAAATGTCCTCACTATGCATTACTTTTTTTGAAAAACGTCATCACTACGCATTACTTTTTTTTGGAAATTCTTTTCTAAAAAAAAACGTCATCACTTTTTCTCTAGAGATTCTTTTCTAAAAAAACGTCGTTACTGTTTTAAATATTTGAACGCTGAACGCTAACGGAACGCTGAACGCAAAAACATTGAACGGAACGCTATTTTTTTTTTGAACGCTGAACGGAACGCTGAACACAAAAAAAGCTGAACGCTCACAAGCCTAATATATATATATATATATAACTCTATACACAGTGTTGTTCCCTAACGCGCGTGCGAGTAATATATTACTTAGTTATATTGCTGCGCACTAACTAGAGAGAACAAACATATTAGATATTACTTTCAAGCAGGCTTGTGAACGGAACGCAAATTGAACGGCGTTCATCTGAACGCACGTTCATGAACGGAATGCTGAACGGAACGCAACTTTTTTTTGAACGCTGAACGTTGAACGCAAAAAAAAAAGAGTTTTGCGTTCAGTGTTCAGCGTTCAATTTTTCCCAACTTTTTTTGGAAATTCTTAAAAACAAAAAAAAAAGTCATCACTACGCAGTACTTTTTTGGGAAATTATTTTCTAAAAAAAAAAACGTCATCACTACGCAGTACTTTTTTTGGAAATTCTTTTCTAAAAAAAAAAATCATCACTACGCAGTACTTTTTTGGGAAATTCTTTTCTAAAAAAAAACGTCATCACTAAGCAGAACTTTTTTGGAAATTCTTTTCAAAAAAAAACGTCATCACTACGCAGTACTTTTTTGGGAAATTCTTTTCTAAAAAAAAAAACGTCATCACTACGCAGTACTTTTTAAAATTTGAACGCTGAACGCTAACGGAACGCTGAACGCAAAAACATTGAACGGAACGCTAATTTTTTTGAACGCTGAACGGAACGCTGAACGCAAAAAAAGCTGAACGCTCACAAGCCTGCTTTCAAGTAATAAGTTACATATTACTTTCGTGGAAAAAAATATTCGACAGGCATTTTGGATGAAAATTAATGAACTGTGAATGTATGTGACGTCCCTCAATGGACATAATCCTGCTTATTGATCAAATTAAAAATATACGTTAATATTGATATTTAAGACAGGGTATTCCATTAGACCCAAACACACAGAACACCTTTTTCGTTATTTATGGAGGATTTTATTGTAAAGAAAATAAGTTCCTCAAAGCCCTCGGGCCCCGCATGTCGATTGAGGCTTTTAGGATTGAAACCCACCGCCAAACCTAATTAGGAATGAGAGGAACCCTAATTTACAATCTCATACACCCAAGGCCCTCGGGTCCCGCCTGCTGATATACGCTTTTATTTAAGGTTGAAACCCACCACCAACTCTGGTTAGGTATAAAAGGAGTCTTTACTTTCAATATCATACACCCCAAGCCCTCGGGTCCCGCCTGTTGATATAGGCTTTTATTTAGGGTTGAAACCCACCGCCAACTCTGGCTAGGTATAAAAGGAGTCCTTACTTTCAATCTCATACACCCCAAGCCCTCGGGTCCCACCTGCTGGTATAGGCTTTTATTTAGGGTTGAAACCCATCGCCAACCCTAATTACAATGAGAGGAACCCTAATTTACAATATTATACACCACAGACCCTCGGGTTCCGCTTGACAATAAAGGCTAATATTTAGTGTTGAAACCTACCGCCAAACCCTATTAGGGACCCTATTTTTCATTCAAACTCAGCCCAAGTCCTCGTGTCCATCTGTCGATTTAGTCCATTTTTGCAGTTTGGCAAAACACCTTCTCCTTCCACTTTACTTCAAGATCAGTGGAAGTACAACGAAATATTCTCAGCCGATCCAGTTCACAAGAGTTCTTGATCATTTCAATAAAACGGTTTCCATCCACAAGAAAAAATAAATAAAACAAAATCATAAAGAACAGAAACAGTGATTCAGAAGGTGAAGAGTTTCTTCGAAGAAACCCCCAGTTGGCAACTCAGAAAAGCTTCACATCAAATTTCACCCACCATAACAACGTTATGGAGGATCGTTAGACATGATCTTTATCATTACACTTCAGTTCAACCATTAACTGGTGGCCTCAAACCTGAAAAAGGCAGTTTAGCCAATAGATTATGCAGTAACTATCCAACATTGTCGATAGAATCATTTGGACTGAGGACTTCTTTAGCCTCCATCAAAATACATTGAAAATACGAAGAACTGTGGACAAATGAGAATCCTCGAAATATCTGCGAAACAAATGATAGGAATGATTTTTATGTAATGATCTTCGTTGCCATTATTAATGGAATGACAAGAATGTCCTGTCTTTAGGTTGGAAGGGGCATTTCCAGGAGCAACTTTTGTGAGGCTTCAGAAGATCTGCTTCTGACAATATAGGCCAATAAATGTTTAATAATCATAAAAATCCATTCTATTCCTTTAAAATAATGTATCAAAAAGGGAATTTGACGTATTTTAAGTACTTCGTATTCGCAATTTTATAATTACATTTCTGATGGAACACACTGTATGTGTTGGGTCGTTTGAAGTTCAGTATCAGTCAATAATATGATCGACTAAATCAGGCAATATATAAACATTAACACCTCAGAACAAGTATGAAATAAGACTCACAAAGGCCCTTCAGATTTTGGTTATACAGGTTTGGCACATACAGTCAAGCCCAACACATTACAAACCCTCCCCCCTCTCTCGGTATGTCAACATTTTTGTAATTAAAAAAAACTTATGTTGATCTTCTACCCAAGTAAAGACAAAGGACTTGTGAGAACTACCAATATTTTTTCCCATGAGTAGGACATGGGCATAGAGATATGAAGATATAGAGAGCTGATTCCCTTCAATAGCAGAGAAACATCGTTCAGCTGTATTCTGTGTGTTCAATATAAACAAAGTAATTTGTACTACGTCATCGTAAGCTGATCATAGAGATAGATTCTATCGCTATGATCAGCTTACGACGACTTAGTACAAATTACTATGTTTATATTGAACACAAAATACAGATGAAGGGAATAAGCTCTCTATATCTTTTTAACTCTATGGACATGGGCATTATGAAATGAAAACAAACTTCTTAAAATAGTGCGAGATAATATGAAATGCAAGACCAGAGGGATAGGGGTATATGATACTTAAAATTAGGATCCCACTTATGCCTACCTAGGTTGGCAATAGCAGGCGGGACCCGAGGGCTTGGGGTGTATGAGATTAAAAGTAAGGACTCCTTTTATACCTAGCCAGAGTTGGCGGTGGGTTTCAACCCTAAATAAAAGCCTATATCAACAGGCGGGACCCGAGGGCTTGGGATGTATGAGATTGTAAATTAGGGTTCCTCTCATTCCTAATTAGGGTTGGCGGTGGGTTTCAACTAGGGCTGGGCGATTTTTCGATTTCGATTTTATTCGCGATGTAATTTTTGTCTACGATTGAAAATGACACGTTCGATGTGAAAAAAAAAAAAAAAAAAAAAAGCTCACGAAGTTGGGCGGACATGCACGAGGATCTGCGTGCGAACCAGGCTAATAAGCTGATGCCTTCAAAAAAAATCATCCCTGCAACAATCACGCCCTCGGAGAGGGTATTTAGCACAGGGGTAACATTGTTACCTGCCACAGGGCAGCTTTGAAACTGAGACGGTAGATAAGCTCGTCTTCCTCGCTCGCAACTTTTGAGCACTACTACTTATTGCACTACTTTTTTTTTCATAGCAGCACAAGTTAAATGCACTTTTTTGTTCTGTTTTTGAAAGCTGCTACAATTTTCACTAAAGGTATATATAGGTTACTGGTATTTTTTGTTTGTTTTTGTTTTTAATGACCTGCTAGGGTCTAGTTTGACAAAAGATTGTACAACCATTTTGTTTTTGTTCTGTGAAACCTGAATAGTCTGTCGAGCAATTTTTGTTATGTAATGATGTTTTTTGACCAGAAAATAAAAAAAATATAATATTAAAAATAGTGTTTTGTTCATATCGTGATATAAAATCGAAATCGAAAATTTTTTGGGGAAAAAATCGAAATCTAACTTTTTCTCATATCGCCCAGCCCTAGTTTCAACCCTAAAAGCCTCAATCGACATTCGGGGCCCGAGGGCTTGGATTGGATAATTAAACCTATGCCTCTCACAATGTCAGAAGTCATTTATTTAGCCTTTGAATTCATCGACTTTATCATGTTTGAGCCATGTGCTCACTTAATAATATTGCAATAACATATATAGGATTATTATAAAAATGCAAACTACATAGGTTTGGTGAGGATTTTTACAAATCCTGTTTGAATTGCTTTTACTTATTGTTTCGGAATGCTCAAAAAGTAGTATATCACTCAAAGTAGTATATTATTTTTGAGAAGTAATAACTAATATTTAAACAAATATTACTACGCAGTAAAAAGTAGTATAATACATACTACTTTCAAAGTAATATTCGACCTAACATATATATATATATATATATATATATTCAATATTAGTCTCTCAGGTAAATCATTGTTAGATACTCCAATAATTTAATCTCAAACGAATATGTACAATTATTATATCTATAATGGACGATGATGATGATGATTTAATTATTTTTTCTTACACTGAAATTGAATAGTTCCATCCTTGGTTCAACGTTTTACTTTAAATACTGTAATACTTATTTATTTAGAGGATACGATATCATCGTATTCTTTCTATCTTGAAAAGTTGAAATACGTAAAAAACAAATAAAAAATATATTGTAATTATAGTTTCATTTATTTACATCGAACAATATTTATTGTAATTTCCATCATATTATCAATTCAGTTTTTGATATCTTTAG
This sequence comes from Caligus rogercresseyi, assembly GCA_013387185.1. Classification (NCBI taxonomy): domain Eukaryota; kingdom Metazoa; phylum Arthropoda; class Copepoda; order Siphonostomatoida; family Caligidae; genus Caligus; species Caligus rogercresseyi. The sequence goes on from CP045901.1 coordinate 17,018,413, forward strand.
ACATAGCATGAGCTTGAACTATATAAAACAACATTAGGAAGAAATAGCCGAGGGAAATATTGCCTATGAAGAAATGAACCAGTTAAAAATGGAAGAAGAAGAAATGGACCAAAGTAAAAAAAGGAAAATGATGACCCATGGATAGGCTTGGCAGTGTGAAATTTTTATTTTCTAGACGAAGTAAGATATTTCCATTATTGGGTGGTTTATAAGATAGTTTTTTCCCGCTGGATTTCAAAAATGGAAAAAAAAAAGTTCAAAAAGTGACTTTTAACCGGAAATCGAAACCGGAAGTACACGAGCTGATGCTCGCTGAACGCTGAAAGTATGTTTAAAAGACGCGCAGTACAATTTCACATAAGTATGCAAAGTTTCAAGACTCAGCGTGATTCAGAAATAGAAATTTCAGATTTACCGAAAAAAAAATGTCTAATTGACGATTAATTCTAGATTTTCAAAAAAGGTTTAATTCGATGTCTTTATGGTTTAGTTAAAATAAGAAGAAAAAAAGACGTCATTTGAAACCGAAATCACCAGATTTGGTCAAGTACAGACTTTGGAGAACTATCAGATGCCAGGTGATGCAGGACTTTGGTTCTTACTGAAAACTCCATAAAATAATCATTTTTTTATTATTTTTCAAATGATAGAAGAAAATACTATTAAAATCAGGTATACCCCCTTCCGATAAGAGTGACCTACTATTTTTGACATTGAACTTCAAAAAGGTTCGTTCTTAAAATGACAGATATACCCGACTTTCATCAAAGTACTCACGTACCCGCGCCTACATGTTTTACAGTATATAAGGGCCTGTTATTATGAAATATAAATTAATATTTATAATATTATATAATTCATTAATCAGAGATGGTATTTATTTCGCGAAAAGACATTTATGGCAAACTCAAAGAGAAAAAATTGGTCGAAAGTCGAGTGGAGTTTGACAGTACTTGTCGTAAAGGCAATTGGCAGTCCAAGAAGGGGAAGGTCGCGCTGCTGAAGCAATCTTCGAGGCGTTCGACTTGGACCATGACAAGAAGGGGAACTTACTCAACAAAGTTCTGAAGTTTTTGAACAGTAAGCCTGAGAAGGCTGATGGTCTCGAGATTGGAGCTGCCAAGCGTCCCCGGATAAATATGGACATGTCTATTGACGAAGACGATTTGGATGTGAGCATGTACGAGGAACCCGAGGAAATCACTGTCAACAAGCTACAGGAGAAAATCAAGGAGTTGGAGGGAAAGCTGGCTGTGACCACGGTGAACGGGATGAGGCGCGAGCAGAGGTGACTCGACTGGAGAATGTGGTTAAGTCAGGCCAACCTGACCCGATAAAGTCATTGTTTGGCAAAACGATGTCACCCACCAAAAGCAACGGGTCTGGAGGAGTGAAAAAATTCCAGCGGCAAATGGAGAAGATTGGACTACAAGCTGTTTCGTTCGGAGTCGCTGGTAGACACTGCAACTATGTGTTGAAACTGTACTGGTGGCCTTTGAGCTTGGGCTTGAAGCCGATGATGTGCCTTCTACTAGGACATTGAACGATTGGCGTCAGAAAAGGTTACCGGTCCTCATCAAGCGACAAATCAGCGAACGCATCCTGGGCGGACGAACATGTGGGATACTTGTTGACGACACGGCTTTGAGAGCGCCTCTAAAGATGTCAGCGATCGGAATGGTGCTGCAGTTCGGGCACTTATACACTTGTTGACATGGTGCAAACGGATGCCAAGAATGGAGAGCAATGGCCGACCAAGTAATTCGCCGTCTCGAGTTGTTACCTCAGTTTGAGTCCTTCAGATTGAAGTTGAAGTACATCCAATCAAATCAGGGCAGATCGCAAGTCAAAGCCAATAGACTCATCGTCGACCACTTCAACAACATGCCTGAGCGACAAGGATTACCGCCCTTGATTTCAATTTACTGCGGGCTCCACACGATCATAAACGTTGACTCGCGTTTGACGTCGTATCTTGCCGCCAGCTGCCCCAAGGCTCATGAGCTTCTTCACAACGTGAAGATCTTCTTCGGCTGCCGACTACGCTCAACATGGTCCAAGTCAAACTTGACGAAGAATCTCGAAGTGCTTATCAAGATGCGCAGCCCTTTTGTCACTGATATCGGGTCCCGTATTAAAACCACCACAGTCAATGGACAGACCTTGATCTTGCACGAAAAGGCCGTGTGGCACGCAGTTCAATCTAATGGTTGTGACAAAGCAGTCAGTACTGTGGCTTTGAATGGGGGGTCTATTTAGGGGTTTTCGGGGTCGCTGATCACGATAAGCGTGGGTTAAAAATGTCTAGAAGACTTTAAAACCCTTCAATAAAGCTATTTAAATGCGTTTGATGGTGTTTTCAGCAAACCGGAAATGCGACCTCGAACCGGAAATCCGACTTATTCGAGTTCCTCGGGTG
>CP045901.1:17020931-17053751 GCA_013387185.1 Caligus rogercresseyi
ATTATGTATCAGCCGCGTGCGGTTGTGTCATCTTGTGTGCTCCTTGAAATCCTTTTGTTTAAAGGGTTTTAAGTGATTTATTGAGTGTTTTTTTACATCAACGTGCCTCTATAACTCCCTGCTCATCGCTATTGGACTCATTTCACTACTGACAGCTACATTTATTGGGTTTGGACCCAAAATACGTATTTGGGATCCCGTCCTTCATAAAAATTAGGTAAGAAAAGGAGTCCCTCCTTTTTCCTTTTTTTAATAATATCAAGAAATGATGTCAGGACGCCCGCCCGACAGACCACCAGACGGGGAGATCCCTCCCTTGTCATATTCTAAAGCTTTGAAGAAAAAAAATAATCAAAAGGAAAGGAAGAATATGCTCTTGACTGGGACAAGAGATATAAGTGGGAGACTTTTGTGGTCTTACTTGAAGATCCTAAGGACAGTTCTTTTCGCATGGAAGGAGTAAAGCATATTGACATATATGATATAGCTCTACTCTTTGGATTTAAAGAACATGAAATTGCAGGGGCTAATCCTAAATTCGGATGGAATCAAGCTGCTTTTTATACGAAGTTCCCTATTGACATTAGGACTAGACTTGAAGATCTGAAGAGGGTTCATTCCTATGAAGTTAAAAATGTTGTTGGAAACCTTATTAATGTTAACTTAAGATTAAAAGGACTGGAGAAAATCAACCTAGAAACAAAAAAGAAGGTTACCATTACTATGGTGAACACGTTTAAAAGAATTAATGAAGAAAAGGCGGCAAATTGGTTTGCACAATTTGGAAGAGTGGTTAATCATTATCCTCAAAAAAATCCAAGTAATGAAATGGCTGAGTCAAAGTATAAAGAATATAAAGACATTTGGAGGGACGGGGATTACGTCGTAGAAGTTATTGCAGATCCGGCAACAATTCCACAACTGGCTCCCTTTGAAGGATCTCTGATAAAACTCAAATTTAAAGGTGCTAAGCTCCAATGTCAAAATTGTTTTGGTTTGGGTCATACAAAAGTCGGGTGCAATAAAGCCAGACTTAGTATCCATGACTACTCAATTGCCTTGAAACAAGCCATTTCGAAAACTTTCTCGAAGTGTGACAAAGAAAATACTTCCTCTGGTACAGGGTTTGATGTTACCATTGAATCCCCTGTTGATTCCACTTCCATCGTTGGTGCAAACAACAACAACGATCTTATAATAAGGCCAAGCTCAGAAAATTCTGTAGATATCTCTGAGGTCGCTTTGGACGGAGGAAATTATGGGAACGGAGAGGGAGAGCTCAATATTGATATAGAACTAAACGAAGTTCCAAGGGTTCCCCCAACTGAAGAGGCCCCTTTAATTTCATCGCAAGAGGAAAATTCTCAAGTTGAAAAGGAAGCAGTTGCTTCAGAATCAACCAGTAACTCTTTGCATACTGATTCTACAACCACTAGGACTCAGTGTTCTGAAGGTACCGCCCAAATTATAGATGAATCAGTGTGTTCTCAAAATGGCAATACCAATATACTTTCAAATGAAGCAACGTCCTCATCAAATATAGAAGATAACGACAACAGTCGACTTCTTATATCGGAAGGTTGTAGTATTACGGTTCCTTCAAACGAAGAGACACGGGAGGGTATTAAGGAGACACCCCACCTTCAACAAGATCAAGTTTCTTTAATTGTGGGCCTTGCGCAAGGAAGTTCAAAAACTGCTACCTCAAAAAACAAGAAAACTCATCTTAATCCGGAGCTGATTTTACCTTCGAGATCAAGATCTGGATCTTTATCAAAACGAAACTCTATGATCTCTGGATGCCCTCCCCAAAAGGGACCAAATACAAATAAAGTTAAGAAAAAGTAATGTTTTGTCTCTTTTTGTATAACATTCCATTTTTATGCCGGTTTTCAGACAAACTAGAATAGAAGACTTCTTTGCACAGACGATATCACCTTGTCAAAAACTTAATATGGGAATCGGGAAAATAAGGTCATTAAATACTAGAGGAGGAAGAAATCGTTTAGATCGACATTGCCTTTTAAAAAGTTTACTGAATACTGGTCCTGATATTGTGTGCCTACAAGATGTCAGATCTCTTACATCAGCGACGTGTTCACAATCCTGCATACATTGTCTTCCAAAAACTACCATTGTTTTTTTACGGGAGATGGTATTCACCGTGGCATCCTCTCTTTAGTATCTAAAAGGATTCAAGAACCAATAATAGTTAAGCAACATTCAGGTGAATCAGAATGGCACAAGATTTTTGTTCCTACTAAAAGCGGGGGATTCTATTTCATAAACGTTTATGGCCCCAATAAGAAATGTTCGTCCTTTTTCCAGGCAATCATTAATACCTGTAAAAATGACATCTATCCTCATTTAGTCATTGGTGACTTCAACACTGACATAAGCAAATTAGCCTACCCAAATAGAAAAATATTGTCGAAGTTAATCATTGAATTGGAACTAGTCGATGCCATCAAAAAATTCAATCCCGAGGATAACGTGTCTTGGCGTTCAGGAAACAAAACATCGCGCATTGATTTGGCCTTGGCTTCCCCTTCTATTTTATCCCTGTTCAAGAATGCTTTTTACCGTCCCCATCCCAGCTCCGATCACAAAGCCATAGAAATCGACCTACAATATTTTAAGCCTAAGAAACGTTTTAGAATCCCTAGATTTTTAGTTTCAGATGACTCTTTTATCAGGAAACTAAAATTTTACTTAACTAAACGTTTTAACCCCTCTTTTAATGCAAAGAAAAACCACTCTATTCTTTTAAACACTATAAAAACTTTGACGTCTCATGTTATTCTACAAAGAAACAAAGCAACTTTAACGCTCCAAAAAGAAGTAGAAGAGATTTTAAACAATGGTTCGCAATTTATTCGTTCAATCACTTCAGACACCGTTCACTTATTTCGACTCTCTGAAATCAAGGAAATGGAGTTCAAAAGCAAGGTTGAACTGGAAAAAAGTGCAAATATTAGGTTAAAAAAACTTTTTCAAAAGGAAACCTTTTCTACTACATCCATATCAAAAATCAATGAAAATGGTCAAGAAATTACGGACCCTCGAAGAATACTAGAGAGTTTTCAAAAACGTTTTCAACAAATCTTTGGAAACGAAAGAACAAATTTTCCTCGCCCAAGGCGTGGTAAACGTCAAATTTTTTCAGAAGAGAAAATATCCCACCATATAAAGAAATTCTTTAAAGATGACAAAGCGAGTGGTCCTGACGGTTTGGGAGGGAAATTTTTTACGCAATGTGTCAATGAAGTTACGCCCTATCTTGTAAAACTCGGAAACGAAATGGAATTGCACGGAAGACTTCCTAAACATGTCACTAAAGGAAGAATTGCTCTGATTCCAAAAAAGGATGCTCTACAGATATCAACAATTGGAGGCCCATCACTGTGCTCAATGAAAGTTATCGCATATTGTCTGGCATAATCGCACATGAAATCGAACCTATTTTAAATCTTAAATTGGGTGCTGAACAAAAAGGTTTCTTAAGGGGGAGACATATCTCTGACATTTCAAAGAATATTGAAACCTCAATAGAATCGTCGCGTAGAAAAGGATATTATGGTGCAATTATAGCTGTCGATTTTTCTAAAGCGTTCGACTCTATCTCACATGAACATGTCATGAGGACAGTGAGGAGACTCCTCCCTAAAAGATATTTTAATCCCATAAGAGCTCTCTTTTATAACGGTACTTCTGTTGTGTCAATGGGCAATCTGAACAGTCGGAGTATTACTTTGGGCAGGAGTTGCCGTCAAGGATGCCCTGCTGCGCCTCTTTTATTTGCCGCTGGGCTAAAGGATCTTAGCGATTCCGTGAAGAGGAAATTTAGCGGTTTTGGTGTGGATTTTGGATCTTCGAAGCATGTCATCGATATGTATGCCGATGATATAACTCTGTTCATTCAGGCCAACACAGAAGCGCAGTTGACAAAGCGTATAGAAGTTTTAATGAACCATTTTAGTAAATATGAAAAAAGATCGGGGTTGAAAATTAACTCTAAAAAAACCACCATTCTTCCCATTGGAAAATGGAATCCATCTCACGATGTTCGGGTAGCATCATTATCAGTTGCTGACAAAGTTGAAATCTTGGGAGTCACGTGGGATAGGTATGGGGCCTCTCTATGTAATTGGTCGTCTCTTCAATCCTTCATACATAATAATATTAGAAGATGGAGGAATCTTAATCTTCAACAAAGGATTGACCTTTATAACTTCAAGGTCGTACCAGCAACATTATATAAGGCTACAGCCATTCCGTGGCTTGCAGAGAGAGCTATTGAGGAAGAAAAAATATGGCTTCCCAAACTTTTTCATTCAAGTTACGTTCCTTCACTGAAAAGACCTAAGAATTTAATGGGGGGTGGACTGACCAGTCTTTCGGTGGTCATACCCAAGATCTACCAAAAAATTTATATCGACTTATCGAGGTATCCAGATAAGGAATGGCGGAATTACTTCTCTTCAACACCTTCATATACATGGCTTTTGGTAGGCACCGACTTCATGAATGATAGGATAAGTTCGTTTTCTTATTCCCTCGCTGCTGCCCAGAGAATACTGTGGAAAGGAGAGGCATCTTTTTATTCGTCTTCAACGATAGATATTATCAGGGAAAATCTTAAAAAAAAGTTTTTCTTTAAAAATCTTAAGGACCCCCAAAAATTAGAATTGGAAGCATTCTCTTCTGGCATTTTATCTATTCATGACATAAAACAAAAGTCCATTTTTAACTGCGGAAAGTTCTCTTTTAAATTAAAAAATGCAGCATCTATACATTTAATGCCAATTCCTTGGCTTGCAAGAATATCATACAATGGAAATTTCAAAGAAGATGCAGATATAATTGTGAACAAATTTTTAAAAGATTTGCAATTACCGATCTCATGGAAAAGGAAACTGCTATCTTCTATCACAAAAGTGAAGCATGGAAAACGATTTACGGCTCAGTTTCAAATTTCTTCTGGATGTTTATATTTTAATTCGCCCTGCAAGGATTGTGGAAAGCTGTATAACTCCGTGTATCATGCTTTTGCTCTCTGTCCTGCCCTCAACATTTTAAGACAATTTATAAAACTAAATCTTAGAGGTATAACAGAAAAGTATATTACACCGATTCTTTTATTCGGAGCAAGCTGTAAACGCTCCAACAATCCAAAGACACAAGCCATTGAATATGCTTTGTCAAGTATCCGAAGTCTTTTAGCGGAACGACTGGCTACTTCTCATCCCCTGGATCAACACTCCATCAGAGCTATTTTAATATCTACCTCCGCACGTCATTCCCTGTTAGCAATGAAGATTCCCTGTGCTTCGGAGACCCAATGGACTTACGCCGGCGAATTGATAAAGTTTTACCCTGATGGCGCACAATGGAGCCTGAAATTTCTTCAACGACTAATCCGCCAATATAAAAACTATCAAAGATTTTTAAATGTATGAGCCAATGTTACTTCTATATACTCTTTTTTAAATTTCTTTTGTTACTGCGTTTCTTTTAATCTGTTGTAATTTAACGTGTTTTTTTATTCTAATGATTGTTTTTTAACCGTTGTTTGACTTATGTTTAGAGTTTTAATTTTAAACTATAATGTTTATTTATGTATTTTTATATATAACTTCTCTAAGCAAATAAGTCTTAAAAAAAAAAAAAAAAAAAAAAAAAAAAAAGAGCACTCCTACTGGACAAACCATGGAGGAGAAGAAGCCAGAGAAAGGGACGTTTTGAAAGAATCGAGCTTTCAATACATCTGTCATATTTTTCCGTGGTTCTTCGTCTGGAAAACCAGATGTGTTTGATCCCTGCTTCCTTGTTGAATCAAGTCCATCAATCCAATGTTTTGTCCCCATTCCAAGCTCTCTCTTCGATAAGCCTTTTGAAGTATTGCAGGCATACAGATCAAATGCATGGAGTCAGACAATGCTTGGATCTAGACACAATGTTAGACGTGTGAATGACCATACTGATAATAGTCGACTTGACCGACGGACTTTCTTCCTCACCGTCTTATAACTCAAGCTCTTAGCCACAGGTCATTAATTATCATTAATTTCACTCTCTAGAGTGGAATCAAAGTCAGTCTTCCTCTTGGTTTAAACAGCTTTTATTGATTTCAGATTCATGCTCAAGATAAGGATGAGGAGTGTCAAACCAAGAATACGTTGGAATGCGGATTTTGATGTTCTTTAATGATGGAAGGATTTACGGCTGAGAACACTTAATCAGTCATCAAAGTTTAGCCCAAGGAGGATCCACCATATATGATGAAACTGAAGCAACTTGCTCGATTACATCTTTAAAAAAGATAGATTAATTTCTTATCCACATTTTTTTCCTCTTCTACATATGAGTTGAAATATTTACAGTCATAAAATTAACTCTCTCGTCACTTACTCATTTATTTATATTACTAAATCAGATACACAAGTAAATACTAAAATCTATTGTTCGTTTTTGCACACAGACACTATTGCAGAGGAGATATTTTTTGTAATTTTATGTTTATTGCTTTTGCTTACCCCGTTGGCTTATTCAACATTTTTTGCAGGGGTTGTATATTAACTATTCAAACAGTTAATGATTTCATCACATCACTAAATACATTCAAATCGATTGTTAAAACTGCAAGTACCTGATCGCAGTGGATTCAATGATGTCAATAATAATATTGACAAAGGTGCTCAAATGATACTCATTCTTTTCACTCGATGTTTCTTTCCTCTGATGTACTAAAAACTGGTTGATAAAAATATTTTATTTTAAGTTTGAGGCTCTTTAACAACAAAAAAAACTTTTTTGGGTGGCCCATGGACCATTGATTTGGATCTTAGTAAGTCGATGCAAACAAAGATTTCAAATACTATGGAAATTTGTGGCAGACATTATAAATGCCATCAACGGATATCGGATCGCCTACCACTTTGTTTTTATTTGATTAAAGTAGCTTAAGCTAAACTGACATAAAGCAATATGGTATTTGCTTCTATGTGTATTACTCTCAGACAAAAATATTTTTAAAGACACTATTAAGTTTTGTTCATATAACTATTTGTACAAAATTGCAAAGCCTATACATAACATAATATCCATTAAAATCTAAAATAGATAAATTTCCCAATTATATTTTAATAATTGAACTTTAAATTATCTTATATTAAATTGTTTACACATACACTACTATTACACCAAATGCTATGTCACCTTGTATTATTTATAAAGTATGTCTAAGCTACACTCTCAATAATCAGTACGCTTTTTGCTTCCATATGAATTTCCCCAGGATAATTCTCCCCTTTAGCTCAGTATATAGCGATGGGCACCACACAGATAAAGGAGTGGTACAACCGCTTCAAAGATGGCCGCTTGTCAGTTGAAAGTGAACCAGGCTCAGGGAAAATTGATTGAATGGAACCAAAACTAATATTCACCTCGTCTACAAATTCTCTGATCGTGATTCGGCGGTTCTGCATCACCAGGTTCCTCACTTGATCAATGATGGCATCGTTTTTTTCGATGTTGAGGGCCTCCCTGAGCGTGGTTCACTTTCAACTGACAAGCGGCCATCTTTGAAGCGGTTGTACACTCCTTTATCTGTGTGGTGCCCATCGCTTCATTTCCAAACACTTTTTTAATCTTGCGAATTGTTCCACTTGCGAATCACCAAGATTAACAAAAATTTTATGCAATAACGCTGTTCGACTTTTTTCTGACATTTTAAAGAAAATAAAATCTGACGACACTCACTGCACCTGTTCAATCATGAATGCCCTGACGCCGACTGACTTGTATTGGAGCTGTAGAAAAAAATGAGCATGCGCAGTAGTCATGCTCCCAACCACACAGCAAGTCCCGCCCCCATAGCTGTGTTCGTTTGACCAATAAAAATTAAGGTCGGATACATTTTGATCACACCTCGTATATATATACAGAGTGTACTAGCAAAATTTAGAATTTAGATTAATTGTCTCTGGCTACACTGGGGCGAGCTTTAGTGATTTTTTACAATAAAACTTCCTGTTGTACCAGCTATGTAAGTATTTGTTAGTAAAACATTGTTTTCACTCACTCTTCATGAGTCATGAGAAGAAGAGTCGTGAGAAGATCGCTGACTCCTTAAGGCCAAAGTTGACAAAAAAAAAGATCTTGGTGATTGTTGGCTGCTCTCTGGCTACAGTTTAAAATGTTTCAAAAGCTCTAAAGATGAAAATGGTACTGGCAGGACTCCAGGCAGTGGAGAAGTAAATATGAAGAGGACTGAGGACTTTCTGGGAAATGTCAAGGAGGCGGTGAAGGAGGATCCACAAAGTCAATTCGCAGACTGGCTCGGACCATGGATGTCGGTACTTCTACCATGTCAAGGGATTTAAAAGATGACCTGAACATGAAATAGTTTATCAGGAGGCCCAAGCATCTTTTAACTGAGGCAATGAAGGTCAAGAGGCTCGAAAGGTGCACCAAAATTCGTTCAACCATTCACAAGAAGAAGTCCACTGTGATAATTTTCTCAGACAAGAAGATTTTTACAGTACACCAGGTCTACAATCGAGAGAAAACGATCGGTACCTTGCAGAGTCAGTAGAAGAGGTCAAGGGAGTCTACAGAACCAAACACCCAGCCCATGTGACGGTTCTAGGAGTTGTGGCATCTGACGGGAAGACCATGCCTCCGTGCTATTTTCGGGCCGGAGAGAAAATTGACCGCCATGTCTACGTGAAAGTCCTGAGATACTATGTTTTTTTTTGCCTATATGGTTCGATAGAATTGCATCCGATAGGATATAAATAAGTATTATAGCATTATAATTAGTCTATTGAGCCTAGGATCTTATCAATGAGGTAGACCAAAAATGACCATTCCCTCTCGGGATTCGAACCTGCGCCCCCAACATTGAGAGTTGAACACGCCTTAACACGCACGGCTATCGAGCTCCCTTGTGTTTTGCCTGGTTGAAGGCAAATTACCCTAGTGGCCACTATGTGTGGACTCAGGATGGAGCTCCCTCCCACACATCAAAGTTGGCCCGGGACTTCTGCTCAAGGAATTTTGCCGATTTCTGGCCAGCAAACTACTGGCCACCCTCAAGCCCAGATCTCAATCCCCTGGACTTTGCTGTGTGGGGCTTTTTACCAGAGAAAGAAAAAAGAGGAGCGAGATAAGTGAAGCAAAATACTCTCCCGCTTCTCTTTTTCTTTCTCTTTCTATCCAGGTAACAGTGGTTACCAGGCGGTAATTGTATATTCTCATATCAAAAGATCATTTTTTTGGGAGAGTATGTGCAAAAATGTATTTGCTTATTTCTCTTAAAGTATAGCGATTTTTAGAACACCAAACATATCAAATGAAAGCTTGGTAAAGCAGCTTTAATATTTTGGTATACTAAATCATGTCAATTTGATAAGTAGAGAGTTATATGTACATAAAAAACATATCTCGGGTACAAAATGACGCATATAATGGATTATAAATGCGTCAGAGACAAAGTAAAATTTTGAAAGGATACCTTGACGCAAATCTAAGAAACACATTATTTTAATTTTTTTCATAATCAATTTCTTATAGGTCAATACAGGCTCTGAATCATATGATGTAAACTCAGATTGTACTGAATTCTGAATTGATAGAAAGCAACCAGGTCACTTTTGGATTTATCATCCAAAGGCTTACTAAACTTAAAAATACTATTTTACTCTGAAGCGAACAAGTCATCTTCTACAGGCGAGTGAAGTTAATTGATACAAAAAAGCTATGAAATATGCTAACACTACACACTCCATTTTTTCAGAAAACTTTGTTTTAGTAAAAAACTTTAAAAATGCATCTGGTAGTAAATTAGATTTCCTTTAAATTAATAATTATTATTGAAGTCTGTAACGCCCACTATTTTCAAGAAATTTGCGGAAAACTATATTTTTACTAAATTTTTAAAACTTTGACCTCGTTGAGCAACCCCGTAATGTTGACCGATTTGTTCAAACTTTGTATGTCGTCTTCTATTATCACCAAGAAACAGAAAATCTACAATGTTGCTAACATTTCAAACATTTGAAAAATAAGAACAGCCCTAATATATGTATTTGGTTAGCAAATTCCATATTTTTTGTATTTTTGAATCATTGGCAGCTCCGACTTTAAAAAAATAATGGAACTGACTTAGTTTTGATACTATTTTAATGTGTCAAAAATATTGATAAATGTTGTTTGTGGTGGGCTTCGAAAGTGGTTTGACCTTTTGGCTCCTTTGTGGTTTTTACGAAGGGATTGACGGGGGCTATGGGCTTCTCACACTGCTCTGTGGTATTAGGCAATGGAGATTAAACGAACAGTTCGTTAGCCCTTTTAATTTTGTCATCTCTGCAACAAATATCTTTAATTTTCTATCATATTTTATAAATATAATTACGAGGAAACACTGTATTTATGGTTCTTTTGGAACACAGGCATTCCATGTTTCTGGAAATATAAGATCATCTATACATCATCTATAGTAATATACTTTTATATTCGTTTAAGCACTCCAAAACAACTTTCAAGGCAGTCCAGAATCATTTGAAAGAATGCTAAGTAAATCATAATAAATACATTATGTTTATTTTTTATCTTCTTCATTAAGAATTGTTCTGTTTGAGGGCTTTCTAACATTAAAGGAACCAAGGTTGTGAAGTACAATTAGATGCATGGGAAAATATTTTGTTTTTTAATGGATTTCTTGTGTCCATCCTGTTGTTTGTTATGAGTAAAAGGCCATTATAATATTTCCCTCGTGGAGTCAATTTTGGTGCCCTCAGTATTTACTTAAAAAAGGAATGAAATGTTCAAATGCATCTATGCAAATGTTCATATTAACAATCTTCAATATCTATGTGTTTGAATTTATCGTTTTTAATATATTAAAACAACGAGTCATATTTCTTTGGTGGTGCAAAAAATGCACAATTTTAATTGGCTCAAAAGCGTTAAATAATTTAAAATTTAGAGGGTGTTCTGTCAATATGGAACATATGCAAATTGGAGTATTCTGAAGAATGCCATTCTTAGACATTTACGGAGTATGAATGGTTGTAAGAAAAGCTCATGAATTTAAAAAAAGCTGTCGGCATAATAAAATATTGAAGCATTGTTTTCCTGGATGAACAATTGTGACATTCACTCAGATATAAAAATACCATCTATAAGTACATATCGGTACATTTTATTTTCGTACACCTCTTCCATGTTATAGGGACTCACAGGATATTATTATTATTTTTTGGACCGAAAGGGAGGGGGGAAAAGAAAGAGAAAGAGGGAGACTTAGAGAGATGGAAGAAGATATATATATATATAATTAACTTATTCTCGCTTCAAAGAGTCTCCGATTCGAAAAAGAGGGATTTTTGGCCCCTTTAAAAAATGAATACATCAAGGTTTCTTCCTTTCTCTTTTCATTTGCCTTCCTAAATTGAAGCCATAATTTTGACAGAATTCCCTCATCTGGGATTTTGGTGACTTATTCCCATCCTTTACGTCGCGTTTTGACCCTTGAATATTCAAATACACTAAGCTTTTTGCAATTGAATCCGTGAAAGAGTGAGAAAAGTTCCTAAATTTCCAAATAATCTACAAATAATTTTGACGGAATCCCTTTCCTCTTGGAATATTTGTTTAGGTCCTATTTTATACTTCCCGCATATTTATTCGTAAAAATACTCTGATTGATATACCCGAAATATCGGGTATATTAAAATTTGATCGCTTATGGGGCATCTATTTTTATACCTATATCTATGCTTCTAATATTCATTATTATTATTATCATTGGTGCAAAACTCTCCATGCTTTGATTTTTCATATTTTTCTTTATGAAATATAGAGTCCCTGTGGGCTACATTGAAGAGGTTCATGCGGAAAATGGGAGCTATGGACATGTCTAAGAAACTTTTTCCATCTTACCTCCTGGAGTTTATATGGAGACGGAAGTGATCTGTGTGGAATATAAGCATTTTCATAATATTTTAAGATTGATCACACAGCAGTATTCTATTAAAGGATTCAAGTCTTTTTCCAATGAATGAAGTGAAGTTAGACAAATTATGTTCCACAGATATATAGCAAACGTGGAATAACGCAGTAAAGTAATTAATCCTTCACAGCAATTCCTAGGCCAGACAAGATTAGGTAAAATCTTAAGTAATATATTAACATATAATAAGGACTCGCATATTTGGGGACCTATGGCGCCCATATGTTCACCGATATGTATATTTGCTAATATGTTCGTTTGTAGTAGTACTACAAACGGAGACAAAATGCTAGGTAGGTAGTAAAATCAGAAAAGGTGTATCCAATGATTTTTTTTTCATTTCTGGTCCCATTACTTTGCAAATAAATTTATTAGGTCTGCCTTAACCCAAGGATTACATAGGTACCTTCAAAGTTCAAATCTGACTATAAACGTGGGAGGAGATAGCGTGCAGACGTACGGACGGACGGACAGAGATTGGTGAATTATTATATAGATAATGTTTACTATTTTGGTTTCATAATTTTTTATGGATTGTATATTATTTGTTGTTATTTTTGGTTCTAATATATATTAAGCATCTAATTTTCTAGGTGACAGAAGTACGGATTTTATCATGGCTCCAACATATATTAACAAACACCTAACTTGCAATTTTGAATTGTGGAGATGAATAAATAGTCTGTTGTGTATTATTTTATAATAAACCATTTTATACTTTTACCATCATTACAATAAATACAAGCTAAAATCTTTAGAAGAATTAATAAAATTGGGTGAGTGTTTTGCTTGCATAACTTTACAACAAGATTATACAAAAATAAACGTGAAATAAGCTTGATCACGCATGAATTATATAAAGTGTACATATACACAGAGGTCTTTTGGGAACCCTCCTTTAACCACGTCGAAAGAAGGATAATATATTTAACTTTATATAATAGTGTTAAGTCAAGTTTCCAAGTGATTCAAGAAGAGGGATATTTTTAAAATTCCAAAACGGTCTGTGCATGAGTCCTTCTTATAAAATACAATCGCCCGAGTTAGACGTGTTTAGTGTCTTTTGAAGAAAATTTGTGAATTTATTCTCCTTAGCCAAATGAACAAAGGAACAATCGACTAAGCTTATAATGAATTATGAATGTTTGCAAGAGAAGGGGGTACAGCCATAAGGAAGTTCTCCTTCTAAATCCTCGGTTGCAAAGGAGACTGATATAGTGGGTTCATCAGGAGAATGATATATGATAAAAAAATTATATGAGAGGGGTAAGGAGGACTCTTTTATTTGTTTGTTAAGGAAAAATAATCCCTTAGATACTTCCTCTTCTAGATTTACTAGACAAATAGAGTCTCCTAAGTAATTCAAAACTCGGAGGAGGGTAGATTTTTTTATTAGTTTAAAATAATTTATTGCTGTTTCACATTATACACATATGCATTACAATATAGAGCAAAGATATAAAACAACACACACATATATAAAGCAAATGAACACGACCACACAGAGGGGTATATGTGTTACGACAGCAGGAGTGATCTAAAGTATTATACAATATTAAAATATAACTAATTATTTTTTCCATTTTTGAGCATTTCATCAATTTAAGGATACGTAGGTCTTCATCCTCTTCTTGCATAAATTGATGTCTCTCATAAGAGAGTGATGGGCATTTGTTAATTAAGTGGTCTGCGCTTTGTGGCTCTCCCATACAGTTATTGCAGATTCCGTCAATATTTTTCCATTTACTTAGATGAGCCAAAAATGGTCCCTGGTCCGTATAAGCTTGAACAAGAAGACTCATGTTTGGCGCGACAGTTGAGTAGTCTTGGATTTTGTTTTTTTAACATGTGATGTGTGTGCTTCATTAGTTGATCATCTTTGTATCTACTACACCACTCATAAAAAAGAATTGATGTATCACCTTCTTTATGTAGCTAGGAGAGGAGGGTAGATATGTGAGGACAAAGAGGTAGAAATATCACGATCCTGAGGTTCAAAATTTCTCTTCCGTGCATGAAGTCTCTCCTTTTTGACTCCGAGACTCTTCGAGAAGGGAATAAGTTAATTATCTCTCCCTGTGTGTGTCTCTCTCTCTTCTTCCATCTCTCTAACTCTCCCTCTTTCTCTTTTTTTCCTCCTTTTCGGTCAAATAAAACGGCTTAAAACATGGAAGAGGTGTACGAAAATAGAACTTACCTGAACATATAGTGTCATTTTATCATTACATACTTTATGAATATTTCCTGTTGACTATTCAAATATTGTTTTTTAGCTTTAATTAAATAATGAAGCTCAGAGAACTAATTTTTTTTTCTGTTTCACCATTCTTGCTATCAAATAGGTCCTCACTTTGGTGATAAGACGTGGAAAATAATGAAAATTGAGTTGTCCAATGAAACATACTATTTTCGCGAAAGCTACAACATACACATTCTTTAGTGTTGTCATCAATATTAATTAAAAAACTATTTTGATGTACTTTAGATAACCATAAAATGGCCACATATAACATTAATAATAATAAGCAAAAACTATAATTAACTTTAATGCATCAATATTAATTACAGCTATTAGAGAACATTCCCATTAAGTAATATAAAAAGGATCCACAATTTAATGTAGCAAAGCATCATCATTAATGCAACCTCGTAAGCCCTTTCAACATTTGATATTCCCACCTTGCATATTTAGATAGATGAGGAAAGGTTTTCATTGAATTTAATAATTTAATTATTGGGTAAACCCAACCAGACCGTTTCTCATCATCAAATTATCATGGCTGCCAAGACATTTCTCCCCAAGGAATAATTCAATCCGATTCGACTTTACTTTTCAACGGAACATCAACGATTTCCATTGATGGATGTGAGAGCAGGCCGATCTTCTTTAAAAAAGCTGTAGACGAGGTGTCCTTCAGCTCCCCTAATGTTTGTTGCCGCCGTAGAATAATTTATCGCAAACTAATTAAAAAAGTTATGTGGTTTCGGAATAAATATTGCAGGCCAAAGTCACCTTGTAGATTTATATGCAGATGATAGCACTATCACATTAAAGGCCAATTCAGAACGGCAAATCGCCCGAAGGGTGGAAATAATTATTGATTACTTTTCCAAGTTTAAGAAAAGATCAGGCCTGTCAGTGAATAGAGGAAAAACGTCAATACTTCCGCTTGGACTTTGGAACTTTACTGAGGGGCTAATTCTTCACTCAAGTTAAGTAAAAAAGTCGACATCTTAGGAATTGGTTGGTGCAGGAATGGAGTTCATGAAAATAATTGGTGTAACATCAATTCTAATGTCTCCCATTTAGTAACCAATTGGAGAGCCTTCAATCTCCAGAAGAGAATGGACCTCTATAATATCAGATTGATACATGCAATCATATATAGAGCCACATCTTCTCATTTCATTGCAGAAAAGATTGTCCAAGAGGAAGAAAAGTGGCTTCGATCTCTCTTTCACCGAAGATATCTTCCAGCAGTAAAGAGAAGTTAAAGGGGAATTGATGGAAGCCTTGTGCAATTGTTAAAAAATATTCCAAAATTATATATAAAAGTATTGGTTGACATCACAAAAAAACCATAATAAAATGGAGAAGAACAGTAGCCTGCTGCAAGGTATTTAAGTGGCTTTTCATGACAAATCGCATAACGTAAAAGCTATCTCTAGTTTGGGGTTCTTCCCAAAGGATAGTTTGGCACTATACTCCAAAATTCAAAGATGACTCAACACCGGACGTAACAGTTGGGAAAAAAAATCTTTAATGGTCTTGGCAACCCACATGACCTTGAGGAATCTATAATTAAGAATGACATTTTCACGCGTCAGTATATAAAACCTGGGAGTCGGTTTGATGTTGGTCGGTTCAAATAATTCTCATGATTGAGGTCTTCAAAGGAACACACTTTGTTTATTCCATGGTATGTAAAAATGAATGTTCAGTCAGATACAGATGTGGCTGACCGAACTTGTCATAAAATTATAGACCTCCTCGACCTCCCTGAATGATGGAAGAAAACTATCCTAAGGTCATTGGCAAAAATAGCTGATGGATTGAAGTTCAAAGCCAAACTTCAGGTCTCAGCGGATCTCATTAAATTTTACAGGCCTTGCAAGGATTGCAGAAACTAGCATTTTATATGCCCTTGCAGATTGCCGAGCAGTAAGTATTTTAAAACGTTTTGTGGAGCTGAACCTAAGAGGATTGGAGGGGAAATCAGCCGGCAAGTACAGTAAAGCTTAAACAGAGGTAGCCGTTCTTCAGCTACAAAGGCCATCAACTTTGGAGTCCTCAACGCAAAGGCCCCCATCGCAAAACGGATTACAACCATGAACCCCTTCATCCCTGGGAATTGAAGGCAATTCTTCTATCGGCTGCGGCCAGGTATGTTGCCTTAGTCCTCAAGATACCTTCTCTTCTCGAATATTGATGGACCAGAGCGCCAGAAAGAAAAATATATACTTCCAAATGCTGAGTCATAGAAAATTTATTAAAATAATTTTAAAAAGATATAAAGATTTTAATTGGATGCCATTTGTTGTCTATAGTTTTACTGTAATATATTATTATCGGTGATTTTAATTAGATGTCATTTATATTGTATATATATATAAATATACATATATCGTTGCCATGTATTGTATTATTAGTAATTTTAATTATAATGTTCTCTGTTAAGGTAAAAAGTTTAAACAATAATGTTTATTTTTTTACGTATGTACATTAATTTTAAATATATGTAATATTATTTTTGTATGTGTTTTTTAGAACTGTGAAAAAGAGAGATTTCAACCTAAAATCTAATTTCAGAAAAACTCCTACTAACGTAAGCATCCACATAGTATTTATTCAGATGGTAACACGGAATCTTCAGAAAATAACCTGTAATTGATTTTTAGGAATTGCTATAATTTATAATGAAATATATATTCTATAAGTAAATTTACTCTTCTAATCTCCGTTCACCTTCAAATTAATAAATTCATATTACCGTTCAGTAAACTTCTTTGATTACCTATATAGTAGGAGTGAATATTAAAAGAATCACAAGCCCCTAATATGGGCCCTATAAAACCCTTTTTCAAGAGCACTTATCTTAATGGGCGTCCAATTATATAAAAACAACTTAGTATTTTATTTGATATTCTGGAATAAATTATATGCTTTCAAATACTTCAGTTTTATTTGCCAAGTGATTATTTGTTGTTAATGGCCTATTTGCCCTTCAATGGGAGAGAATGGATATCCTATTTAATGTAAATACTATTTGAATACCAATTTGCCGAATTGAAGGCATTATTATTGGGAGAAATCTAATAAAACAAAGCTTTCCGATTTTCAATATAATAAATTATAAAAATTATACATAAGACAAATAAATATTTTAAAAACATTTAGTTCTTTCTCTCTTTTTACAATGACAAGATGTCAAAAAGTAAATAATCGATCAAAAAGTCACAAACTATCTAATCACCAGAATCTAAGTTCCCTCACATAATATATTTAACACTAAGCATGCTAAGGGTGGACTTTTATTCTTAAAGATTATAATTTAATTTTAATGAAGGCTTTAGAAATTACTCATGGCCTGTATTTTTATTATTTGACAATAAATGTAATTACTTTTTAAAACTAATGTACTATTATCGTCAGATTTATAGCGGGCTTAACACGTTTGTTTTCTTACTTTTTTATATTTATAAAAAGAACGTACTTTACCGTCCAAAATCAAAGGTTTTAGCAGATTAAACTCAACGAGAAATAGAGGCATATAAACTCAGAGAGTGCAAACCTCCGCCGTCACGGGGTCCTTATGAGCCTTCCGAGCGGATTTTCACGACTGGGGCGGCGTAGAGGGACGGGGGAGGATTCCCCTCGACGGAAATTCCGAGAGGAAGACGCTCCCGGCACCCGTTTCACAGCACAGCGACATCTATTGGCAGAGTAGGCTAACTTGAAATATTTATTAGTATTTAGCTCATTTGCATCTTAATTCTGCACTCAGAGATGCCAAATTTAATCACTTGTTCCTTTTGGCATTTCCAACAACTCCACAAATTTTCATTGAATCCGTTCCGTACTTTTTGAGTTATCCTGCTGACAAACAAACCAACCAAACAAAAACCAAAAAAACCAAAAAAAACCAACAAACAAACCAAACGCCAGTGAAAACAATACCTCCTTCGGCGGAGGTAATAATCCCTAGGGACAACAAAAAGGTTGATTTTGACAACTTACCAATTGAACATGATATTTTTATTTGTGTACAATGTGCGTCCGATCATAGAGATATAATGCATAGAGGGCTTATATGATTCTTCCGATAAATAGTCATTGTGTCACATATAAACAAATCTTTCAATCTCTATGATCAATTTTCGATGACGTAGTACAAATTACTTTGTTTATATTGGGCACAGAATACAGCTGAATGACGATGTTTCTCTGCTATTGAAGGGAATAAGCTCTCTATATCTTTATATCTCTAATGGTCCAGATTAAAGCGTTAAAGTAAAGTTGCGCATGCATAAATTCTTCCTTTTTCCCCAAAAAATTGGCCAAAATTTTAGTTCTTCTTTAGTCCATAAGGGGCGCTGCTTTGATGCTAGAGCTCTTTGAAAATAATAACAAAGTCCTTTTATTATTTATATTTGGAGACGTTTTTTAATAGAGAGATAGAGAGCGTATTCCCTCAATAGCAGAGAAACAACGTTCAGCTGTATTTTGTGTGTCCACTATAAACAAAGTAATTTGTACTACGTCATCGAAAGCTGATCATAGAGATAAATTATATCTCATGATCAGCTTACGATGACTTGTACATATTGCTTTGTTTATATTGGACACAAAAATACAGATGAAGGGAATAAGTTGTCTATATCTTTTTATTTCTATGGTTTTTTTATCTTGAAAAAAGTGTTTTTGAGTGTCTTAATCCTTTAAACCGGTTTTAAATAGGATTTGACGTAATTTCATGCGACACTAGCGACATCTAACATTTAAGAAAATAACCAAAATTTTGGCCAATTTTTTTAATTACTTTTCTTTGCATGCGCTACTTACTTTAACGCTTTAGTCCAGATATGGGGAAAAAATAACATTATTTCTTCCTTGAGTACCTCCTTTATTCAATTAATATTAATAGGTGGAATAGGAGGAGTTCATTCAAGGGATTCACCAATGACGTCATGAATGTAGGCCAATAACAAAGAGACAATTAGTATTTAAGGATTAATTTTTTCTTATGATTTGCCATGTTCACTCCTCACAGCCAACCACGAGAAATGAAGTGGATACTTTATTACATAGCCAACTAGTTTTTTAACTTATTCCTTCTTCTTTTCTTTTAACCAATCACATTGCGAAAATAATGATTTTTCTCTATCCCTAAAAGTTTCAATAAATTCAAGGTTCAAACTTTTTTTGCCTGAGATTTATTAACCAATATTTTTTATGTTATGCTTCAGCAAAAAACACTTTAAACATATTTGCGCAACATCTATAGCCATTGCTCATCAGATTGGGTTTGTGATGTCTGGGCATCAAATCCGCCTTGCTTCGATGTTGTCCTACTCATGTTTGGCGACAAAGTGTTGATTGAAATTGTTCTTGAGAAAGGGAACTAAATCTCACCTCACAAAAAGGACATTCTTGAGTGATGTTTGTTTGGGGTGAAAATTTCATTATCCAGAGCCGTAAGACGTCCAGGAGTACTTATACATTTTTTTAAAGTTTTCTTTTTGGAGTTGCCTCTAATTGTATCGTAATGAAACCCAGAGAATTTCCTCTATGTTAGCCTTTGGGATCATCTTTAAATTTGAAATATGTTAAAAACCAAATTTATGACTAAAATAGCTATGTTTAGTATTAATTACGATTGTACTTTGGTATTATTAAAATATAATAAAGAAGACAAATAAATTTGGTAATCTTTTTTTGTTATGCGGGAAGTATTTACATTTGGTAAAATAGTCACAAGAATCAAGATATACATAATACCAGGCGGCATGTTTATTTCATATTTTCAAATATAGTGAAACCTCGGATATCTTGTTATTTTTACTAGTTGGACTTTATCAAAATCGACCTAAGCAATAACTGTTTGATGACGACAGCAGGAAGTATTACAAGACCTGCCGGTGTGACGTCATCGGTAAGCAAAAACTCAGCTTTCTTATTATTATGGACATACCTTGCTTATCAATATACCTAGACGAGGAGAAGGACATAAAGCCCTTCAAATGACAAGTAATTAACGTACTGAAGTACTCACAGTGCACTTATGATTGATTAATGTTGAACTGTTTGACTTAGCTATTTGTACTCTTCGTGACGTCATGACCCCTTAGGTCAGTATTATATTCATTCTTTATAGTTAGAGCTGTTATAGCCACTTTCCCAACTTTATTGATAGTATATTAAGTCTTTTTCTTTCGAGTTGACTCGACACATATGTAAAAATATATAAAAAAGTACGAAACAGTTTTTCTCTCCAAGGTCACGACTTTACAATAACATATACATCTAAGCCCTGGTTACCCAGACTCAATTATCTCATGCCGAGCCATAGAATGATTGCAATTTTAGATAATATTTTTCCTTGGATAAAGAAAACAAGGCTAACCTAATATCGATCTTCCCAGATGAGTACAACAAAACAAAGAAAATAAGAATATTGTTTTCTTCATCTACTCTGAGGGGGGTTCTTTTTCTGTTTTTTGAAAGCATGATAAATTATATCCCAAAATGTTGTACAGAAGAATAAATAAACATTTCATGATCTTGTGATGGACTTAGCTTTCACCGCATTATGTCTAAAGTAAGCCTAGATAGCGGCATAAAATGCAAGCCAGATACTTATAAAAAGTACCTCTTTATAATATATAAGTTTGTTGCAAAGAAGGTTTTAAGAAAAAGATTAATAAGCTTTAAAACAACTTTGAGAAACAAAAAAAAATGATATTTTCATGTTTGTATTATTATAATGCGTATATAAGAATGCAATAACATCGAAAATTCTGATATTATATCTTAAAAGGTCTAATAAGTATTTCATAAATTGTAAGTATATAATAAATAAAAATTAAAAAATTCTGGGGTAAAGGAAAAATATATTAACATTATAGATTGAAATATATATATATATATATATATATATATATATATATATGACTCCCAGGATAAGGGGACAAATATTATTCCAATATGCAATTCCTTATTTTAAACTTTCATATCAAATATTTTGTATTTCTCGTTCTCCGAAAATAGGACTCCAGCAGCAAAAAAGACAACACGTCCAGGTAGTCTCTAAAAGATCTCCAAGTCTAGAAAAGAAATACAAAATAATTGCTGAGTCAATATTTGAATAAACCTCTTTATAGACTGTAGTCAAAACTAAAGTTAATACCAATATTGTCAGTTTTTTTTCCTCCTTACCCTAAATTTTGTGTGGGTATTTTTGTACACTTTCCTGCGGTTCGATGAAGGTATTGGGTATTTCATGTGTCAACTTTAATTCTAAGTAAACACTCAAATTTTGATGGGAATTATGTATTAAAAATAATTCTATAGTATCTCCAGTTGATTATTTTGTATAAGAATAAATGTACATCGTATTTTGCTATTTTATGAGCAGGATTTTGTATTGCAAATGCTGACATATCGTAGAAATATATATTTTAGCACTCCCTGGCAGACACACATGCTATCATCAACGCTACAAACGTTTCCTTGTATTGCTTTCCAGGAAATTTTTATCAAGGACTTTAATAAGTTTTTAGTTGGTTTAATACTCGAGTAATTATCGTTTTTTTATTATAATTATTTTTATAAATGCCCCAAAAAGGACTAATTCAAATAATGGTGATTTGCTTTTTATATACCTAAAAGGTAACTAATTTTGAATCTGTGAGATCGTATTTTTTTAATGATAAAATAGTTTATTCTTTACTGCAAAAAAGAATACAGTGTAAAAAAATACACTAAAAACATACAGATAGCATAAGAAATCAAATCAATCTGGAGAGTTACGTAATAAAAACATCAATGAACATTATAGTTCAAAATTACCGTCCAGATAAAAAACATATATATAAAACAACAAGATCGTACTATCTTTGCACCCAAAGACTGGTTTAATATAGCGCTGATATTGAACCCATGAGAGGCAATTGAATGGCGAAAAACACGACATAGGGTACTACATAACTTTTGGGATTCATTGAGGAGACATTAACGTTATTCGATTTTGTAATTTCGAAATCCTAAGATGTGCTCGACTCTCCAATCGGAAAAACGTGAAATAAGAATATATATATATATATATATATATAAAACAAACAGATGTTAATTTATATATTATTCGGCATTCTTCAGAAACAAATAAAAGAGAAAGACAATAGAAAAAGAGCGGTTGTCTGAAGAAAATGTAGCTTTTTGTTTGAAGCTATTGTTTTGCCTATAGAAGCATATTTTCATTCATATATCTGTTATTAATTATCCATTTAGATTTATTAAAAGGAAGTTTTTTTTGTTTAAGCACTTCCATTTATATTTTTAAATCATTTTTTGTCTTATAATATATTTACTATAAATTGGAAAATGCTTTTCATTTCTATCTTACCAACATATAATGATGCATGATAATAATTGATTTTGAGTTCGTTGATGATTCAATATTAAATGACAAATAGATACAAAACCAATAAGTGATGGCTTGTAAAGTTTGGAGGTATGCTTTTCATCGATAAGGAACCATTTTTTTGGCCAACAAGTATAAATATATTTTCGTTTTTGGACATAATTGTTGATTGGAGCAAAAAAAAAACCCTTAAAAACAAGCCTTAAAATATATAAATATATTTTTAAGGAACATAAATAACTATTTTTGTAACACTTGGTGTTTAAATTTATTATTGGTAAAATTGTAACGGCGTCAAAGTTATTCGACGATATCTCTCATAAGTATATTATATTAGCTGATCTTTGTTGATAATAGCTTATATTTTTTCCCTCGTCTCTGTTGTAGTGGTTAAAGATGCTTCACTTCAAGGTCTGTATAATAAGGTCTGTGCAATACGAAAACAAACAGGTAGCAGTGTGACTACTCAATGACGTCACCGGAGAACGAATATATCAAAATATTTATAAAATATATTTTATATATATGTATATATAAATATATTCGTTCTCCGGTGACGTCATTGAGTAGTCACACTGCAAGGATTACATGTTTATTTTTGTATTGCCAAGACCTTATTATACAGACCTTGCTTCACTTTCGATCTCCGCTCCGTATTCTCCTTAAGAGTTTCCAAGACATCATAAACATGACCATATCCTCAATCCAAGACATTCTTCTCATAATAAGAAATGTTACCTCAATCTATGTCACTTCAACATATTGCATCCTTACAACATTCTCACTTCCTCTCATACCTACATATATATGTACATAGTTAAACACAGTCATATACCTACTTTTTCATATTGTTCGAAGAAGAATCATGGGAAGACAGAGGATTTTTTAAATTTAAAAAGTAATAATTTGTCATACGAACAAAAAAGAAAGAAAAAAGGTGTTGCTTTCTCTCATATGTAAAAAGATAAAACGTATGTGCTTGCACAAATAGAGTCTTATTTTCATTAGAATATTAAAAAGGGAACTCTATGGCTCAGTGAGTTTAGGCGTGTTCAACATTCAAAGTTGGGGCTCAGGAATCCGGATAGGGGAAGGTCAGTTTTGATCAATCTCATTGATTAGATCGTAGGTCCGATAGATTAATTTACACGCTAGTATGCTATTTATATCATACAGGATGTAATTCATTCCAACCATAAGGCAAAAAAGGGAGCGCAATAGCTCAGTGTATTAAGGCTTGTACAAGTCTAAATATTAAGGGCACAGATTCGAATCCCAAGAGGGGAAGGTCAATGTTGGTCAATCTCATTGATTAGATCGTCGATTTGATATACCAAATTTAACGCTAGTATCCTAATTTATATCCACACGAATGCAATTCTGTTGAGCCAAAAAAAATGGAGCACTATAGCTCAATATGTAAAGACGGGCTAAACCAGGGATGAGCAAACTTTTTGACTTGCGGGCCACAATGTCAGTGCACCATCTATTGCTGACACGCGGTATTGTATCATAGAGATATAAAGATATAGAGAGCTGATTCCCTTCAATGGCAGAGAAACAGCGTTCTAATGTTTCTGTGTGTGCAAATAAACAAAGTAATTTATACGACGTCATCGTAAGCTGATCTTAGAGATAGAATCTATGAATGATGAAGAGAATAAACTCTCTACAGTAAACCCTCGATATAACGCACCTCTGTATAACGAACTTCGGATACAACGAACCTCCTTCGTCACTCCTGCAGGATATACCTTACACTCCAGAGCCCCCTTTAACGAACTTCAGATTTAACGAACTTTCGAATATAACGACCCTGCCCTCCCCCATATAGTTCGTTATATCGAGGTTTACTTTATATCTTTTTAAAAGTTTTTACGGTCACAATGACGTATTTCTCTGAAGGATCCAATCAGCTCTCTATATCTTTATATCTCTATGTATTGTATGGGCAAGACGTAATGAATGATATGTGAAGCATTATTTTTATATTTACTGGATTCGCTCAGGGGGCCCGGATTAAATTGTCTAACCGGCCGTATACGGCCCGCGAGCCTTAGTTTGCCAATGTCTGGTCTAAACTCTCAATGCCAAGGGTGCAGATTTGACTCCCGAGAGGGATAGGCCAATTTCGGTAAACCTCATTGAGTAGATCCTAAGTTTAATAAATTAATCTACTCGCTAGTATGCTTATTTATATACAGTTGGATGTAATTCTATTATACCAAATAGGCAAAAAAGGGATTGCAATAGCTCAGTGTGTTAAGAGATGTTCAACACTCAATGTCGAGGGCGCAGATTCGACTCCCGAGAGGGAAAGACCAATTTTGGTAAGCCTCAATGCTAAGATCCTCGATTTAATGACCTCAATTAACGCTATAGTGCTTTTTCATATCCAGTTGGATGCAATTCTATGGAAGTAAATAGGCAAAAAAAAAAAAAAAATAGCACACAAAACTTTTGAAAGTTCAAAGAGAAGTGTCAGGTGCAAAATATAAAGTCAAATAGTGATGCAAATTTTATTTAAAAAACTTGTTTCGTAGAAATAAATATCTTATTTGGGAAGTGTTAATTAGCATTACTTTTTGTCAATATATATTTGATGCAGCAAATGTATTAAACTTTGTTTTTATGCATATTAAAGTTAAATATACACTCAGAGAGTGCAAACCTCCGCCGTCACGGGGTCCTTATGAGCCTTCCGAGGCGGATTTTTCACGACTGGGGCGGCGTAGAGGGACGGGGGAGGTTTCCCCTCGACGAAAATTCCGAGAGGAGACGCTCCCGGCACCTGATTTCACAGCACAGCAACATCTATTGGCAGAGTAGGCTAACTTGAAATATTTATTAGTATTTAGCTCATTTGCATCTTAATTCTGACTCAGAGATGACAAAATTTAATCACTTGTTCCTTTTGGCATTTCCAACAACTCCACAAAGTTTCATTCGAGTCCGTTCTGTACTTTTTGAGTTATCCTGCTGACAAACCAACAAAAACAAACCAACAAACGCCAGTGAAAACAATACCTCCTTCGGCGGAGGTAACAATACCTCTTTCGGCGGAGGTAATAAATATCTTTACCATCCCCTTGTAGAGCCTGATTAACTGGAATTGCTTTCACAAAGTTTAATATTTGTATTAACTGGAGTATCTTTACATTTTCAATACAAATGCAATAAAACTCTTATTTTTTGTTTAACTATTGAAGCTGGAAAAGGAGAAGATATCTAAAAATACTTTGCACTGGAACAACAAAATTATGTTGTTTAGGTTAATGCAGATACACATTTTAATTAACAACTTCATATTCTTTTTTCAAGACATAAAGTTAAGCTTTTCATTTCGTGTTGTTCATATTTATGACCAGACAAGTTAATTATTCAATGCTTCTGAACCCAATAGCTAAATTAAAAATTAATCTAATATTTCTCCCTCGTTGCTTTTATATTAAAATTATCGGAACTTTTCTTCCTTATGAGCCGGTAGTGACACTATGTCGGAGCTATCTTTATCATAAGAAATTATTTTTAAATACTCAAATGTGATTTTAAAATACTATAACCATTGGTTTAGGCTGAGTATTCTATAATGGGGTGCGATAGCCGGTTGTGTTAAGGCGTGTTGAACTCTCAATGTTGAAGGTGCAGGTTCGACTTCCGAGAGGCGAAGGTGCATTTTGGTCAATCTCATTGACGAAATACTAGGTTATATAGACTAGCGCTTTAATTCAATTTTATCCACAGGGATGCAATTCTATTGAACCAAATAGGCAAAAAAATAAAAATAATGATAAATAGTTTTTGTTTGTTTATTCTGTAGGCGGCATCCTGAAGGAAAGATATCTTTTTTTGTATTACTTTTCATTTTTAGTGTTTGGACTTAAATTTTC
This sequence comes from Caligus rogercresseyi, assembly GCA_013387185.1. Taxonomy (NCBI): domain Eukaryota; kingdom Metazoa; phylum Arthropoda; class Copepoda; order Siphonostomatoida; family Caligidae; genus Caligus; species Caligus rogercresseyi. The sequence continues at coordinate 17,047,478 of CP045901.1, forward strand.
CTGTTATCAAGCTCAGAAATAATTTATTTGCTACTAAATAATAAATTTAAATTATAAATTTAGGGACTGAAATCATAGGGTTGTTAAAATCTACTGTGTAATGACTGCTTTATTTAGTATATATATATATATATATATATATATATATATACAAAGAATTTAGGAAAGGGGATTTGGATGATCCGCTTTGACCTATAAGATCTCTAGAAGTATCTTATAAGTCATGACTGTACACAACCTATCAACTTGTTTTTCTTAAAATAAGAAATATTCTATTTTATTTCAGGGAGGAAAGAAAATAAATAAATGCATTGGGTGAAAACTGAAAGGAATACTTGAAGGCTTGTACATTTCAATACCCTCTCGCATTTGTGATATGCCATTCATGTATGTTGTATTCGTAAGAGAATTTTCTTTGAAAGCTTTTACAGGATAAATTGAAGAAAACAACCTACTTACACGTTTCGTTGACATTACAAAAAAGGCGAAGAGTTCGATGCCTTTATTTTTTGTACTTTGTTGTAACGATACGTAAAATGCATAGCATTTTTTGGCCCATTCCTTAGGATGTATTTTGCGCTTACAAAATAAATTTTTATGTTTTAGTAATATCATCGTCAATAGTCGATATTTTAAAGCAATAATAAGGTCTATATTAAATAAGAACATATAAAACAATATAAACTTTAGATTACACTTAATAGACACATCTGGCGATTGGTTTGAAGCTTATATAAATAAAAAGTGAAACCCAAGTGACGCTTATTTTGAAACCCAAAATTGATATACTTGGCATAAAGAGAAACCGATATTACATGGGAGACTGATTTGACATTACAAACTACCATCAATCTGGCATTTCAAAACCAAGGGCCAAGTGACGACGCATTATTTGAAACCTCAATATTGCATTGTAATGGTTCATTGTCAGTGTGGTTTGAACCCTTTTTAACTATAATTATGGCCTTTGGAACCCCAAATTCTAAATGATTACACCTAATACCTGGTTAGGCTTTATTATTGTAAAATATATGTGATATTTATTTATTTATCATTTATATTCATCTATTTAAAACATCATTATAGTTTTTTGGCCTAATGGTTCGACAAAATTGCATTTTACTACATGTAAATAAGCATTATAGCATGTTAATTAGTCTATCGAACCCAGGATAGGATATAGTTTCAAATATTGATTTTCTGAAAATAAAAAAAAATCAATATAAATAGAATAACCAACCAGACTTTAATCAATTTAAAAAAAATGCAATTACCAAATATAATAAAAACAAAATCAAACCAATAAAAATTAATCATCATGTTATTTTTATTGTATGAAATTTTATATCAAAAATTACATACAAAAACGAACAAAAAAAAACAGAAGGTATATAGCCTTTTCAAAATATATAATTATTAGACTTATTACCTCCGCCGATGGAGGTATTGTTTTCACTGGCGTTGGTTTGTTGGTTGGTTGGTTTTTTGTCCACAAGATCACTCAAAAGTACGAAACGGATTCGAATGAAACTTTGTGGAGTTGTTGAAAATGCCAAAAGGAACAAGTGATTAAATTTTGGCATCTCTGAGTGCAGAATTAAGATGCAAAACGAGCTAAATACTAATAAATATTTCAAGTTAGCCTACTCTGCCAATAGATGTCGCTGTGCTGTAAAATCGGGTGCCGGGAGCGTCTTCCTCTCGGAATTTCCGTCGAGTGGAACCCTCCCCCGTCCCTCTACGCCGCCCCAGTCGTGAAAAATCTGCCTCGGAAGGCTCAAGGACCCCGTGACGGCGGAGGTTTGCACTCTCTGAGTGTATATATGCCTCTAGTTATATAATGAGTTTAAAATTATAATTATTAAAAGTACTTTTTGAGTTATCCTGCTGACAAACAAACCAACCAACCAACAAACCAACGCCAGTGAAAACAATACCTCCATCGGCGGAGGTAATAAGTCTAATAATTATTATTATTTTGAAAAAGGCTATTTTTTAAATCGGCACCCGATTTCACAGCACAGCGACATCTATTGGCAGAGTAGGCTAACTTGAAGTATTTATTAGTATTTAGCTCATTTTGCATCTTAATTCTGCACTCAGAGATAACAAAATTTAATCACTTGTTCCTTTTGGCATTTCCAACAACTCCACAAAGTTTCATCCGAATCCGTTCGGTACTTTTTGAGTTATCCTGCTGACAAACCAACAACCAGCAAACTAACAAACCAACGCCAGTGAAAACAATACCTCCTTCGGCGGAGGTAATAACAAAACCGTAGCCGGACACTGGAACTATGACATTGACTTGTTGTCCTACACCGTATCTTCTTGGAGTCGTCATATTATTATTTCGTTTGAAGAAGGATAAGAGTTTCATAGCATTTTTTTCAATTGTATTGTTGATGAGTTGAGTTTTGGTATTATTAGTTAGAGTAATTTTGAACTATAATGGTGATCTTTAGGCGTTTTAAACACATTTGAAGTGCTATTCATTTTGTATTATAAATATTTGAAGTTTACAATTTTTTAAGGTCCTTAAAAAATGAGATATAAAAAGTGAGTTGCATCACTTCTTTTCATAGATAGCGGTTTGAAATAATTATAAATTCAATGTTTTTTATTACTTGGAGAAGCTTTCAACATACCAAAAAGTTTTATTTTGAGTTTAAAAAATAATATATCACAAAGTTTCTAATTTTCTTACTTTAAGTATTTTTGTATTTATTTTAATTAAGATACATCTGTTGGAAATATATATCTATTAAAATATGAGAAAATCTTATCTTAAAATGTTATTTTAAGGTGCGCTAAATTGACAATAGCAACTAAAATAAATCAAATAAAAGATTATCAATTAACAGTAAGCACACTGTTCAAATCAATAAAAAGTTATTTGTATAATAACCATTTTTGCTGCCTCTTGGTTTTATACCAGAAAAATTGTTTTGAATTTGATGTCTATCAAATTAGAATATTATATTGGTTTTCGCAGTCAAAAGTTTTGAATTATAATTATGGTTAATTACTTTTATGACGTACTTTTGAGTATAAAAAAATTGTGCTGTTACGAATAACAAAGTTTGTACATTTCTCTTTATGTAGATTCACATAAATTTATGTGTTTTTTTCTTCATACACAACATTCAACAAAAGCAAAGTGTTTGCCTGAAATGCATCGTCATTTATCCTCTACAAACAAAAAAATATTTAATGTACTTTTAGTGTGTCTTTTGTCCTCTCTCCAATTACTTTTACGACTTTCTTTAGTGTGAAGTATATACTTATTTATAACATATTCTGTGTGCATGCAAGAATGATACTACATGAGATATATATATATAGTAAAGTGTCTTTTTGCATGAATATACAGAAACATTCCAAATAGATTAAATAACAATGCACATTGAACTTTGACGATACTATAATATATATATTATTTATTATATTATATTATAATATATCTCTCTATATATATAAAATTATATATGTGTGTATGTCCCTATGCATCGTATACACGGCCAGTTTTTGTCTGAGAGCCACCAAACTTGGCACATGGTATGCTGACATTACAGTGGTGGTCAAGGTAAAAAAATAAAAGGCCTTTAAGCCACACTGGGCTAGAAATGGCATTTTTCATTTTTTTAATATATAAAGCGATTTTTTCATAACATATGTTTTGAAGATTTTTTTTTTTCTAAGAATTTTCCTCCTGCATGTTGTATGTATCTTCAAAATGATGAATTGTCGAAAATAAAAAGGGAGAAAGAATAAATGAATCCAGGTAGACATTAACCCGAGCAAGGCAAAGTTTCACAGAGAGCGATCAAAGTTAAAACAAACAGGTTTTTTCTCTCTCTTCCTATTGTCAGCAAACCAATCAAATTTTATGAAGCGTCAAAAATAAATGCTACAGTTTAACAAAATATTTTTTCCGCTTGTATATATATAATAATAAATAAATAAAAAAAAAACAAAAAATATTATAATATATATACTATATATATATAATATATATATATATCTATATCTATATATATATATATATATATATATATATATATATATATATATATATATTATTACATATATACTATATGTATATATACCTATATTATATATATATATATATATCTATCAGGAAATGATAGAGATTTTTTCGCTGGGCCGGGAACTTAAATTTTTAACAGGCCGGGTCAAAACGGACCGGGACTTAAATTTATTCGTTTCTTTCGTCATTCTGTAAATGACATTGTTTTATAGAAAATAATTGTGGAAATATAAAATTATTTTCTTTCCTAAAAACAACGTCGTCACTTTCAGAATGACGAACAAACAAAAATATTTAAACTAGAATTTTTAATATGTATTTTTTTTCACGCATTAGCATCTATTTAGATACCGTATACTTGTTTATTGTATATATATTATGAACTGTGAAATAAAGAAAAAAATATATCCCGGCCCGGTGATTTTCGGGCACCGGGCCGGGACGTTCATCGTTTTCTGATACACACCACACATATATATATATATATATCTTTATATTATATCATATATATATATATATATATTATATATATATATATATATATATATATAATATATATATATATATATATATATATATATATATATATATTAGGGTTGTTCTTATTTTTCAAATGTTTGAAATGTTAGCCATTTTGTGGATTTTCTGTTTCTTGGTGATAAAAGAAGACGACATACAAAGTTTGAACAAAATCGGTCAACATTACGAGGTCGCGCAACGAGGTCAAAGTTTTAAAAATTTAGTAAAAATATAGTTTTCCGCAAATTTCTTCAAAATGGTGGACGTTACAGACTTCAATAATAATTATTAATTTAAAGGAAATCTAATTTACTACCAGACGTATGTTTGATGTTTTTTAATAAAACAAAGTTTTCAGTAAAAACAAAGCAAGAAAGGGAGTGTGTATTGTTAGCTTATTTCATAGCTTTTTTGTATCAATTAACTTCACTCGCCTGTAGAAGATGACTTGTTCGCTTCAGAGTAAAATAGTACTTTTAAGTTTAGTAAAACTTTAGATGATAAATCCAAAAATGACCTTGGTTGCATTCTATCAATTCAGAATTCAGTACAATCTGAGTTTACATCATATGATTCAGAGCCTGTATTGACCTATAAGAAATCGATTATGAAAAAAATAAATAATAATGTGTTTCTTAGATTTGCGTCAAGGTATCCTCTCAAAATTTTACTTTGTCTCTGACGCATTTATAATCCATTATATGCGTCATTTTGTACGCGAGATAGGCTTTTTTTAATGTACATATAACTCTCTACTTATTAAATTGACATGATTTAGTATACCAAAATATTAAAGCTGGTTAACCAAGCTTTCATTTGATATGTTTTGTGTTCTAAAAATCGCTATACTTTAAGAGATATAAGCAAATACGTACTCCCCCAAAAATTGATCTTGATATGAGAATATACGATTACCATTTGGTAACGCAGTTAGTGTAACCTGGATAGGAAGAAAAAAAGAAGGGAGAGAAGGGTAATTACTCCTCCCCTCTCTCCCTTCTTTTTCTCTTTCTATCCAGGTAACACTAACATATTACCAATGGTAATCGTATATTCTCATATCAAAAGATCAATTTTTGGGGAGAGTACGTATTTGCTTATATCTCTTAAAGTATAGCGATTTTCACAAAATATCAAATGAAAGCTTGGTTAACCAGCTTTATATTTTGGTATACTAAATCATGTCAGTTTAATAAGTAGAGAGTTATATGTACATTAAAAAAAGCCTATCTCGCGTACAAATGACGCATATAATGGATTATGAATGCGTCAGAGACAAAGTAAAATTTTGAGAGGATACCTTGACGCAAATCTAGAAACACATTATTATTTATTTTTTCATAACGATTTCTTAATAGGTCAATACAGGCTCTGATCTATGATGTAAACTCAGATTGTACTGAATTCTGAAAATGATAGAATGCACCAAGGTCATTTTTGGATTTATCATCTAAAGTTTAACTAAACTTAAAGTACTATTTTACTCTGAAGCGAACAAGTCATCTTACAGGCGAGTGAAGTTAATTGATACAAAAAGCTATGAAATAAGCTAACAATACACCCTCCCTTTCTTCTTTGTTTTTACTGAAAACTTGTTTTTTAAAAAACATCAAACATACGTCTGGTAGTAATTAGTTTCCTGTAAATTAATTACTTATCTATTGAAGTCTGTAACGTCCACCATTTTGAAGAAATTTTGCGCGA
>CP045901.1:17053851-17099412 GCA_013387185.1 Caligus rogercresseyi
GGCATGCTTGAATATGTTGATAATTCGTTCAAAAAGGCACAGAAGATAGAATAATCATACATTGCTCTTTGATTATTTACTAGAAAATCTGATTAAAACTGCAGAAGCAGTTTTAGGCGTCTTGATCGTGATCAAAAACTCAATTCAAAAAAATATGAAGAGTCACTATATTGTTCTTTGATACCAGTATTTGAATACAACAATAAATAAATAAAAATATCATCGCATTACCACATATCAATTCAAAATTCTTTACAAGTTAATATCTTCAAAATAATCACGCACTAACAAGCCCATTACAAGACCGCATGTCAGCGAATCGAGTCGTTTAGGGCTTCATCACTAGGGTATAGCAAAATCGAAGTTTTTTTTCGGCAATCGAAAAAAAAAAAAAAATCGAAAGATGATATTCTTATTATACCTTTAACAATAAAAAACTAATAGCGAGCAATATGATGTTTGTTAAATCATAATGATGAGATGTTAGACATCAGTTTTACAAATTATAATAATAGATGCTAAGGAAATCCAAAGGTTTAGTTTTATTGACAATTTGTTTTTCAGGCAAACAATTTTGAGAGCAAAACTAAAATGTTATACTACAATTACAGATGTATGGCACATAGAAACAATTTTGAAAGAAAAACTACCTGGGTATATTATAATTAAAGATATTTATGGCACATAGAAAAAACTATTATCAACGAAATATTTTAAATGACAGAATGCCACGAAAAACGAAAAAGTGTGCGTTAGAGAGAGTGAGATCACTTTTTATTATGCAAGAAGAAATGTCGCAGCATGCAAAGGGTGTCTAGGCTTCTGTCATCTAAACAGCTGCGAAGTTTTGTCAGGAATAATCCTGCGGCGGAAAATGCTCTTTCTGCTTCCACACTAGTGGGAGGAATTGTTTTGAGAGCGTGAAAGACTTTGGAGAGGGTTGGCGGTAGAGTTCCCGTCGCATCGAAGCTGCTGAACTCTCTTTTAATCTGTCCATTAATTCCGTTGACAGAGGAGAGATAATTGGTGCTAGGTTTTTCCTTGGCGTTGAGAAAATCTTTCAACTCCTCCGCTCTCGACTTTTTGCTCGGAGGTTCATCAGTCTGAGACGGAGGTTCTGGGTTTTCTACTTTAACCTCGGCGTTTGCCTCCCAAAATAGTTTGATGTAAAGCTCTTGGGCGGTTTTGATGAGCTCTTTACGGGGAGGATAAATGAGCGATGACTCTTCAAGATCGTCACCAGACAAGTATCGAAGAAGACCAGAGATTTGAGGCAGTCGTCGTTGCTCCAAACGCTGAGAAATGGCTTGATGCATCGAAGCTCCAAACTGGGTCGTGTCTTTGCTTAATCTGGTGAGGATGAACTCCATAATTCGGTCACCTCTCGCAAGGTCCATGTCTCTCGATCCCAGTCCCGTTGACCCTGCAGCCACCGTCTCTAAACAATCGCAGACTCCTTTCAGCAGCTTAATCTCAGCTTCGGATAAGAGAAGATGAGTGAGCGAAAATTCCGTGAGTGCCAGAGTGACGGCTTTCCGTGCGCGTAGAACAGAGTCAATCATTGTGACGATGCTATTCCAACGAATCTTTATGTCGAGAGTCAGCTTTGTCTCTTTCAGTCCTTCGGCCAAGCAACATTTAGCCAGAAAATCGTTTTTGACGGGAGACTTTTTGAAAGTCTTGACAATCTTTCGAACCTTCCGAATGACGTCTTCTAGTGAGTCGGCGAAAGGAGGAACATTTGAAGCAGCCTCTTCCTGAATACTGTCGTCAATGTCATCCTCCCCCCCCCTCTTCCTCCTCATCTGTTGAATCTCCTTCATCATTTTCCAGGTCTTGAATTTGCTTTTTGTAAAGCACATCGCACACTCCAAGGTGCAACGCATGCGCAAAGCATTGTTGATGAAGGCAATCCAATAATGTCCCGAATTTGCGCATTACGGAAGCCCCATCTGTGGTTGACGCTACCAAATCCCTGGCGCGAATGATGCCGAAGTCCAGTAGTCGTTGATCAACGAGTTCGACGGCCTTCTCTGCAGGAAGATATCCTTTGACGCGAATAAGACCCAGCGAAATTACTTGGTGATCTCCAGTGTGAACATTCAAACATGTGAACCTACAGATGGATTAAAGCGGAGAAATTTGTATGTGAGAGAGAGAGAAACAAGGAGACAGACAGAGACACCTAGATACATGCAGATCACAGAGAGAGAGAGAGGGGGGGGGGGGAGAAGAGGCACATATACACTGACACAGAAACAGCGCTCCAAATTAAAAACCAATAATTCTGTTTGGCTTATTGCAAAATCCACAATCCCCGAATCAATTGCTCTAGAGCGAGGAAAGTATATCATACAAATGTTTTTTTTCTCAAAGTAGATCTGAAATATATCATTGGCAAATGTCTAACCTTTTATTGTTAATCGACGTCCACTCGTCAAGACTGATGGAAAACTTTTCAGTTTTGCGTAACTTTTGTAATTTTATCTTGATCTCATCTTTTATTTCGTCGGCAAAGGCTAAAACGTGAGATTTGACGGAGCGAGGATCCTTCACAACCTTGAAGCCACGGGCACGTAGTCCTTCTTGAATGTCAACGCTGGTGGCGATGGTTCTAAATGAAATTCGGTCGATGCTTGTCATTCGCGCGAAAACTAAACATTAATTCCAAAATCAGACGGACAGTTAATTAAATGTTATAGAATGTTAATTTTTATCTTATTTAAAAAAATTGTTCAAAAACAAATTGTTCCAAAGAAGTTGTTCAAAAACAAATTGTTCAAAAGAAATTGTTCAAAATCAAATTGGAAGAAAAACATTTTTCAAATATATTTACTTTTATAAAAATTCAATGATTTATAATAATATACATCACCCATTGACTGAGTTTCTTTTCGAGTAAGTGCCGCAATGATTGACGGCTGAGTTGATGGGGCGATTGAATCCTTGTCCAAAGTTTTCTTCTTGGTGGCTGAAACTACTTGAAGAAAGTGGACTTTGTTCAGGTGGTAGAGAGATGTGTCACATGTTGGGTTTTTAAAGATTTTGTTGCATTTCGTACATTTGACCTCTTTGTTATCGTCTTTATTCTTTAGGAAATGCTTCCAACATGGAGCAGGCTTCTCGATTGCCACCCACTCTTTCACCATGGTAAAGCTAACTTGGACTGTTTGTAAACTGAGGAAGAAAATAACTCTAGTTGCGTGAAAAAATATGCTTTAACCCAGACATTCGATGGCGACAAACCTTTTTTTCGAGCTTTCATCTCCACGTGTATAGTACTTCTACGTATTAACATAAGTACGTTTTTTAACGTTTTGGGATGGATAAAAGAAATACATTCAATATTAAACGTATACAAAGGAGAACAGAACGGATATTTTGGCGCCAGACTGACAACAACATACAAGTTACGAGTATGAAGTTGTATATATTTGTTTGAACCTTTCATAAAGCTAAATAATAACTAACGCGTTCTTAAAATAATGACATAATAATAATACAATTGTCGCTCATGGATTGGGGGTGTAAATACTTCCAATATTGCTATGAGACTGAGAAAGAATTTTCGATTTTTTTGCCAAGTTCGAACGCCACTTTCGGTGCCGAACCGAATCGAAGGGTCTTCCATCGCTTCGGCACGCCGATTCGCTTCGGCATCCTTGCTCTATTCATCACTGTCCCCTTAAATAAGAAAAACGTTATCCGGCTTCACCTGAGATAAGGACCGGGCAGCAACAGTAATTGCCTATATAAATATACATATTATATATATATTATAATAGGTGAAGGAGACAGGGGGACAAGGGGGGCAGTGCCCCCCAAAATTCGGGGTGACTTTCAAATTCAGGCAAATTGGTGGGTATTCGGGCATATAAGTTGAAGAAAAACATGAAATTATGGAAGCACCGGATTTTGAATTATAACCAAATAGATATAATGTAATGAATTATACGTTATTACTAGGGAGTGGAAAAAATTTTTTATAATAAAATATTTTTTTATGTATAAAATATTTTTTTTTATATAAAATATTTTTCAAATATTTCCTGTTTTTAAGTGTTTTAAATATATCCTGTTTTTTATGTTGTTTTAATTATTTTCCTGTTTTTTTTGCTGTTTTAAAATATTAGCGATATTTGTCTAACTTGAAACTAATAAGCAATTTTAGTAGTACGACTCTATGAAAAATAATTAATGTTAGAAAAGCCTCAAAAAAGATTGTCAAATATGAACGAGAAAACCTTAAACTCTAGTTCAAGCTTACACCGGCCATGGACCTTTCCTCGCTCACTTAGCAAATGGAAAAAGTCAACTGATGGAATGTGTAACGTCGCATGGAAGAGACTCAGAGTGCAGATCATCTTATCAACAGATGTCCAGCACTATTGTATGAAAGGCATGATTCATCGCAAGAAGAAGAGGAAGTACTTCGTATTTTAAAATTAATGAAATGTAAAAAAATGCAAAATTATTGAAGAAAACTATACTATAAACTAGAACTACATTTACTGTTGTAGCGCATATACCCTTTATGTGGTTGCGCTCTTTATCTATGCTTTATTGTACATTATATTATGTCTTTGTAATATTATATGATATATGAATGTATACTGTATACAGTAAAACCTTTTAAAAAAAAAGCAATTTTAGTAAAAAAATATATATTGAAAATTTATTTAAAGTTTATTATTTAACATGTTATGCTCATTGTACACGTTTTTTTGTTGTTTTGAATACCATTTTACATGGGTATAAAAATATTTTATCAACTTTTGTTTCCAGTTTCACGCTGGAGGAAAACCTAAAAATATACAGTATTCATTCTTTTTTGTGGAGACTTCAAACTCTCACGTTAGCTCGGCGAGCAAAAGTCAGAACAGTTGTTATCCTAATATATTCTAATGGCGCCAGGAGTTTTGTATTGCGTTGTATTCTTATTTCATGTTTGGATTTGTAACCTTTGCAAAGTTTTTGACTATTGAGGCGAAAAACATTTATCCAGCAGACATTCAGGAAGCAGTTTACAACACAAGTGGCTTCAACAGCTTAGCCTAAGCAACGATGACATTAAGTTTGTCGACATGAAGACTGCTTTTTGCCGCCATTGTGAATCCAGCTTCGAATCTTTGCAAAAAGGTCAAGTGAAACAACATATTGAGTTCGCAAAACACAAGAAGAATATGCAACTCAAGACAAAAGGAGCAGCTCTCAAGCACAGCTTGAAGACGTTTTGAATGAAGCGCCAAGAAGTCCAAGTCGTTTGAGCTCAACAAAAACTCTGTCAAGTTTTATTGGCTGCGAACATCCCATGGCACAAATTGCAGGTTCCCATGTTTCGTCAATTTCTTGAAGAGCATTGTGCTGTATCTATTCCTGGCGAAAGCACTCTGAGAAAGACTTACCTGGACATCTGCTATCAGGATGTGCTCACCAAAATTAAGGTTTATTCAAGATCAAACCCATCTGGCTCGCCATCGATGAAACTACGGACGTAGAAGGACGATACATTCTAAACGTGGTTGTCGGAAAACTTGCTGCAGATTCATCCAATCGAGCCGAACTGGCGCACTCGATGATATTGGAAAGAACCAATGCTGAGACAGTATCTCGTGCCGTAAAATGATGTTGTAATGAATATTTTGGAAGTTAAGGCTGAAAACGTCAAACTGATGCTCTCTGATGCTGCTGCTTACATGCTGAAATGTGGTGGACAACTGAAAATTTATATCCTAATCTTCTTCATGTGACATGTCTCGCCCACGCTTTTCATCGAATCGCTGAATGTGTTCGGAAACATTTTCCGAAAGTGAACAAATTGATCTCAGTTACTAAAAAGTGTTCCTGAAGGCTCCATCACGGATTCTAGCATGGAAAAATTTCAACCCAAATCTTCCACTGCCTCCCGATCCAATACTAACCCGTTGGGGAACATGGGTGAACGCCGCATTGTTTTATGCTGAGAACCTTGACGCAGTGAAGACTGTGATCGAATCATTTAACCCACATGATTCGGAGGCCATCAAAAGATGTCAATTTTTTTTGGCGATGATGAAATGAGGTCAGGCCTATCATACATTGCTGCTAATTCACACTTCCTTCCACGAGTCATTCAAGATCTTGAGAGACAAGGATCGAGCCTAACAAAATCTTTTGCATCCGTCTCTACGGCTGAGGCTGCTATTTACAACTTACCAGGCATAAAAGGTGAAACAATAAAAGAATAGTATAAATCTGTCTATGCCCGCAATCCCGATATCACTGTTCTACGTTCTATTGAGTCCGTGATCTCAGAAGGCAAAGAAGTTATCCCAACGCATGTCTCCACAAACGGCGGCTGAATACAAATTTGCACCTGTCACAAGTGTCGATGTTGAACGCTCCTTCTCTATGTATAAGACTCTTCTCTCCGACAACCGCCGCCGGCTCACATCAGAAAATCTTGCAAAATTTTTGGTGAGCCACTGCTTTTATCGGTGAGATTTTCGTTTTGTATGACTGGATTTTGTTTTCAGCTCATAATGCCTGTAGATAGTAATAATGCCAGTAAACTTTGTAGTATGTTCCGGTAATGCAGAATAAATATTTTGTCGTGGTAAGTAAATATTTTGTCATTTTTAGTAAATAAATATTTAAATATTTCGGTGTTTTCTTTAAATATTTTTCCGATCCCTAGTTTTACAATAAAGAAATATTAATAATAGCTTAGCTTCCTTCATTCGAATATTTTTTCACCTATTTAACAGTTCCCATACCAAACATCCCCCCTACGCTTATATATATATATATATATATAAAGATATATATATATTTATATATATATAGTACGACGCAATAAATATTATCACACTCCCCTCTCGATAGATAGAGAAATCCGTTTAGAGGCAAAAGTTAATTAAAATGATTTTTTCCATTACTGTATACCTATTGTGCAACATTCATAAGCTATATGTACGTACATGAATTGAACATGTCAATAGCCATTATCTCCTCAGCCGCTCATAAAATCTTCCCATTTGCTTTTAAGTATATTTATACGACGGTTATAAAAATGTCAATCATTCCATGACAGAAATGTCATTTTATGAGAAGGACTGAGACATTTGCAATTTTATAAGCTTTTTTGTTTTTGCAAAAGAAAAATTTGAATTTCCTCTTTCATTTTTATATTTGACACTCAATTAGTTTGATTAGTTTAAAGCATGGTTATATCTCTATCAAGCTTACATTTTAAAAATTATATATATATACAATATATATATAGGTATAATATATATATTATATAATATATAAGTGGCATGCATGAAGTTGATAAATCTTGATTATCACTAGAACTCCTCCTGGGAGAGAGTTTTTTGCACTCAATATCTCCAATACTAATAAATCGATGAATGGTAAGATTTCAGCAAATATCAACAACAATAAATATGATCATTTGGAAATTATTCTTCATTAATAAAAAATAAAATCAGTCTTATAATATATGTTAAACAAAAATTTGCTGTATTAATAGATAAAACACCAAAAAACTTTCTGTAGAGGATCTTGGGATAACGCTTCAAAACTCCTCAAATATTTATTTTCAACTTCTTCACATTACACCAAGGTCATCAGAATAATTATAAAAAATGATAAGAAATTTAAAAAAGATTCACCGTTTTTACTATAAGAACATTATGTATATATAATGTATATATAATTCAATAATGTTTCTAATCTTTTTACCAAACACTAATCTCCCCCTTTTATAATCATTTTTATATTATATGTATTATATGATATGAAATAGAATAAAGATCTTTGTCATGAAAAAACCCTCTTCTGAACAACGTGTACAACCAAACATGAATAAACATTATGGGTAAAATTTACCGTAAATAAAATTAGCTTTATAATTCAAAATTTTAACAAGTCTGAGAAGCCGAATAAACAGGAATGTGATTTATTTTTAATAATAATTTTTATATATTGTAAAACAAACAAATACTATTATTTTAGTCCTTATACTTTATTATTTATAATGTTTATCGTTCTCTTCCATACTCAGTTCCTTGCTGTTTGTTCAATTTTTTTGTATTGACAGCTGGATCAATTCGGGTGGTTCGTAGTTCTCTATAATGGTTATAGTTGGTGCTATTGTGTAAGAATATCTTCTAGTTCACTTATAAAGAGTGTCAAAGGTCAAAGAAAGAACTGTGAGTGGAGAGTGACATTTTTTTTCCTTTTGTGTAAATGAATGAAAGCCTTGTTATTTCTGTGGTCAAAATGTGTGCAGATTCCAAATCTGACAAAAAAAATGACCTACGATGACGTCACTAACACTCAGTAATTCAAATGGCCACCAAAATGACGTAAATTCAGTGAAAAATTAATTTTTTAAATAAATACCAAATGTAAAATGTCTAACTAAGGGGTTTTATGATTAAGGATTGCAAATATAATAGTTTTAACATGATTAAACCTTTCCTTTGTTAATAAGGAAGATTTTTCTTCTTTTACTATAATTTGCATTCATTATTCATTCTTATTGTAATCCGATTTGGTGATTCCCTTAGTAAAACTCAAATAATACAAAGTTACACAAATATGGTTTAAATTTTGTTTCATGGTAGCAGAGGAACTTTGAATAAAATGATGATGTTTTTATTTACGGTTGGTTTAGATGATATAACAAAAGCAGCAGATTACAAGCTATACGACGTAAAGGCTGACCATATCACTGTCTCATGTCATGGTAGATAACGAAAAACAATGACAACTGGGTATATAGAGAATGTTAGCCATTCTGGAACTGACAGTGCTGTATCACATGAACTTAATTTGAAGTTTCTGGCATTGTTAACCGATTCCGATATTGAAGATATATAAAGCTCCACATATTTTGGGATGACAGATCGAGCTATAACATTTAGGTATGCCTGAAGAAAAGATTATCAAATTATCTGCTCATATCACATTGGCTGCAGACCACGCAGCCGTTAAAGTGTTAAAAACACTGAGCTGGTAAAAGGTGTATACATCTCCAGGATCTAGTGTTCACCCTTAGCACTGATTGCAATCTCGAAGCTGATATCCCTAGCCATGCAGCACACTCTGTTTCCTTATATAATGAGTAACTTCGTGGATAGAGTCGCAAGGAATCAAGGATGATTGATTTAGAGGCTTTGCAGCCAATAGATTGGAAGAATTGCGGAGATGCCAAATAATTATTGTAACGTAGACAATCAGTTATAGATTTCTTTGATGCTGTTGTCGATAGCAATGCAATAAGCTAATATTAGCAGTTTCGACAAACATATAAAAAAAGACTGGTTTCTTACTGTGCTCAAATATATACTAACCTTGGTGGATATTTCATTTTCCTTTTGATGGATCTTCTAGGGATAGATGGATGAGATAATAAAGAAGACAGAAGAAATCGAATCTGGGTCGGAATACGATAATTCTTCATCAAAAGTTACCAGATCTGAAGCAAAAAAGAGATAATCTTGTACGTGCAAATGATGGACAAAGTAGTCTTTATGGCGCAGTACTAGATGATGTGATAGATACAGGGTCTTGCAGGTAAATCCGCAACAAAGTTCAACTTCGTCCAGATCCATAAGAAGTGCAAGTAGAGCTTAGATATTGCACATGTGGGAGGTTTCGTGAATATACTGTCGAATTGCGCCCGAAAACAAAACAAATACACTGATTCGGAGATAAAGCAGACCCGGAGGGACACGGTCTTCGAGTTGCTGTGCGCAGGGCACCGTCCTGCAACCATCATCAAGTTGCTCAAGTATTATGATAATGCTTACCACCAAACAATTTTAACGCCGTAACCGCCAATTTGGGCAGAAAAATCAATAAATATTTCGTGTTTCTCTAATAGGTATGATTTATTGACTTAATAGTGTTATTTTTGAATTCCTTGACTTAGAAAATCTATTTAATATTTTTTCGGTCATTTTAACAGCAATTTTGATTTTTTGAGTATTAGCGAAGTAACACATCAAATGAGATCATTTTTTTGCCAGATTTGGATTCTACACAAAATATGGCCATTGAAACAACTGGGCCTTAAAAACTTATGATGAAACATCCTCACTTATTTTTAGGTCTGTAAGTTGGACTTGCAAGGAATCGTACGAATTGCAGTGTGTTATTCATGTACTGATTACCCATTAAGATATGTGGCTACCAGCTATGTGTACATACTCATTAGAACTCTTTCATTTGATTTGTTTTCTACACTGAATTAAGATTGATTGAATGGGGATAATTGAATTAGAGCTCTAATGGGAGATAAGAAAGAAAGCATTCATTCATACGATGATTAATTGAGGAATTGATTACCCCCTCCCCCATGAAGGATGAGAGCGAGGTCAATACTACTTTTTATCTTGTGAAATTAAAAAAAGAAATAATTCTTCAGACATTTAAAAAACTAAGATGTATTTGATAACATTAAATTCAATGGTGTTTTCAGAAATCGTAATCTATATATATGATTATTTCTTCCAGCTCCTTCCACAACTATCTTTTAGTGTTGGCAACTAGTTGATCTAAGAAAATCAATGATTAAATATAAAAAGAATAGACTTAAATGCATCAAAATGCATATTGAATAGGTAAATAGTAATGCAATAAATAAACATTTTTAAAATATAAAGCAAATATTGACTTCATTTCATATGGAACTCTTACTGGAAAAACGTACATACAAATAAATTTTATTTTGCTTCGTTCGCAAACTTTGCCTAGAAAATTAGTTATTCGTTGTAACAATCATTTAAACGTAACCATGGGTCTAAATGGAAAAGCTGAAGAAAGTACATATAATTTGTAAGAGCAGAAAAAGGAAAACACAGCATCTATCTATTGAAATGAAAATCTAAACGATAGAAATGATTGAATTTTATTCTTCATCCATTCATCTATCTGAATGCTCAACAGAGAAGAGAAATACAGTTCAAGAACTCTTTCATAACTAATATGGCTGTCACATCGTGTGACACAATTATCATTGTCATGGGAATAGGAACAAAGAAGATATATATATATATATATACAGTGTGTTCCATCAGAAATGTTATTTTTAAATTGCGAATTAGAAGTACTTAGAATAATTCAAATCGTATTATGGATACACCAATCTGTTCATAAAGAGTGGGTTTTTGTCAATATATATAAATTTGCATTACTTGTCGTCCATCTTTAACCTGAAAAATGTTTTCTGAACTAGAGAAAAAATGGATGATCCTGCAGTTTGGCAAATCACCATCTCTTACCACCTGATCCAATTCCAATTCACATTGATTATTTCAATGAAACTATTTCCATCCACAAGACAAAAAACCCAAATAAAAACAAAAGTAAAAAAGTAAAGAAGCATTGATAAAGGAGGTGAAGAGCTTTTTGCAGAAACCACCAGTTTCTCACTCAGAAAAGCTTCTCAGAAAATTTCACCCACCAAAACAACGTTGTGGAGAATCGTAAGACATGATCTTTGATTCCGTTTTTATCATTACACTTCAGTTCAACCATTAACCGATAACCACACAAGCACAGAGAAAGCAGTTATTTCAGTAGATTCTGCAGCAACCATACAACATTGTCGATATAATCATTTGGGCTGACGAGAAGTTCTTTTGCCTCCATCAAAAACCACATCCAAAAAACGACGGAGTGTGGACAAATGAAAATCCTCGAAATATCTGCGAAACAAATGATTAGAATGATGTTAAGGTAATGATCTTCGTTGCCATATTAATGGAATGGTTCCAATCGTTCATGCATTCCTTGAAGATGATGGCCATTTGTCGTCGGTTAATGGTGTTTCATATCTCAGATTGCTCCAGGACATAATGTGGCCCAGGCTGCGTCATTCTGCAACTCGTTCTTTTCTTTGGTGGATGCAAGACGACGCTCCACCGCATTGCACAAATGCAGCTTTAGAATTTCTAAATGAAAAGTTTCGAGGCCGAGTCATCAGCAGAAAGACGGAAAATCCCTGGCCAGCTCACAGTCCAGATCTCAAACCTTTGGACGCAGCACAAACTCGAGTTTATAAGGAAAACCAGACTCGATTGAGTCTCTCATACAATGTGTCCAAACCTTCGCTGAAGGATATAGCGAGGAGACGATCAAAAACGTTTATCAGGATGCCCTGAAGTGTTCGTCGTTCTTTCTTCAGGCTGGAGGGGGTCATTTTCAGCAACTTGTGTAAGGCTTCAGAAGATGTGCCTTTTATGATATAGGACAATAAATGTTAAATTATCATAAAATTCATATTTTTCTTTTAAATCATATATCTATGAGTGAATTCTACGTATTTTTAGTAGTTCTAATTTGCAATAGAAAAATTACATTTCTGATGGAACACACTGTATATATAATAAATGACTAAGTATCTCTGATTTTCACACTACTCAGAAAATGTCCACCAATTATTTTTGTTTTTTTATATTTTTCTTTACCTCATTTACTGATTCAATTGTACATTCAGTTAGTATTTATGCTGGGGACGTAGAAAATTAATAAACAACTTGATTCAACTATATTTTAGAATGCAGTTGATAAAATAGGTATGTGCAAGGCCTTTTTAATCTGAACCAATTAATAATTATCTCTGTTGCAAACATTCAAGTATGTTTGCTTATACATTATCGAAATTCTTACCCAGTTTAAAACTAAATCCAAATGTTAAGAAGAAAAATATTCTCTTAGGGGTTACTATACAAACTTTAAGTATGCAAATATTTATTATGTATATTTATATGTGCGCATATATTTTGTGTGGTGAAAGTGTAGATACAAGTACAACAAAAGTGACATTTAAATATATACCTTCTATCCACGCTCTCATTCTCCATACGATATATTATACATGGAAAATCTATTTGAGAATTGATGATCCCTTCTTGAGAGTACCATCGAAGTTTGGTGCGTTGAATTTTTTGGAGATTTCAAATATAAAAATAAAATTAGCTAATACAAATATGATCTTCTTCGATATTTAATGCTTATGAGATCACATAGATACCTATTATAGGCTAGATCAGGGGTCGGCAACCCAAAATGTTGAAAGAGCCATAACGGACAAAAAAAGAAGGTGTCTGTAGCCGCAATTTTTTTTTGGAAAAGCTCCACAAAGGCAGCTCTAAAGAGCTGTATGAGGCTCTAGAGCCGCGGGTTGTCGACTCCTGGGCTAGATAAATGATTCCCTCTTTGCCCTAAATTAGGATTTTAAAGTGCTTGCAACCTCTCTGCTCAACCATGGAATACTAGAAACTACATGGAAGGCTGACTTTTTTCACACACCGAGAAATCAATACGTAGGATGGACATCTTATTCTACTTATTTATTATGTATATGTTAATGTAAACTATATTTCCCCCGTTTTAAGCTTTATATTCTTATTAAATTAAACTATTCAATATAACACTTGCATAATCTGAGTCATATTTTCTAATTTCTAAGTATTTATTATCTATGTTCAGTGGAACATGAATTTTTTCTCTGTTATAGTGCTTCATATTCTTATTGAATTAAACTCTTCAATATAAAACTTCAACCAACCAATTACTCTTATTTGCGATCATTTCGAGAAAAATAATATTGTAGACTATTGACGTTTCAAAAAAAAATATAATTACCTACTTAGGTAAAGAGTCGTCGCCCTTCCATGTTGTTTCTAGCATTCCTTGGCTCAACACAATCACTTTCAGTGATTATTGGATGTAGTGTTATGAATGCTACAAAGATTCTGCTTTCCCTAGCAACTGATTCGATCATGTATCTCACGAGAATCTTTAGCTTAAATAATGAGGCATTGTTCTCCAATAATAATCGTTTATAACTTATGATAAGCTATTTGGTTCATTGCTTGTTGAATTATGGTATTGCTACACCTTCACCAACCAAGTCAATCTGAAAGTGGGGAAACATATATAAGTGGATTTAGTATTATTTATCATTTATGATATTTTTATGAATATTTATTAGAAATATGATATATTGTTCACGGTGCCACAAAAAGGGGCCCATCTTGATAAGGTTCCAATTTCTTAGTTGTTAGGTTGAAATGACATGAAAGTTATGTCTCTTAGTGTATTATGTCAGAAATATCATTTAGTCATTTATACTAGTAATAGCTGCCCAAAGTTGATCATCACAGAGCTGATAATCGTAATTTCTCCTCCTTAAGTATCCTTAATGCTATTCGTTGTTGTAGCAGTACTCAGATTGCCCCCAAAAAGTGTGAGAGAGACTCTTCAAATCATCTGACAAGCTTGATATATCCTGTATGACTTGATAGCGCTATGCAACGATATCAAATATATTATATTTCAACCTGTACCATTTATGGCTGAAAGAGAAATCCGAGTGATCAGATTAATATTGATTTTAGACGTGTATAGATCAGATGAAGCCTTCTGTGCAGCTTCATGAAATGAAAGTCCTGTGAGACTTGAATGGCTTCCACTTGCTGAATATAGGTTCTTCATGGTCCCATACTTCTATAAGTGATTTGAACAGTCCTGAATGATGCTTTGTAAAAATACATACATTTAATGCATGAAAGCGTCGTTGGCCTTCAAGTGCGAGTTCTTTTAATTTCTCCCTGCAATTGGCTATGAATTGTTTTCATCGGTCGACTTAGTTTCCTCCATTCAAAGTTGGGAGTAGTGACACTAATAAAAGCAATCTTTCAGCAGCGTATAGAGTTTAGTAATTTAGATGGCAATACTATCAAAATGAATTGCATTACATAGAGTACTTACTCTTGTAAAAATTAGTGTCTACGTAAGTAACATCGATGATCCAGTCTTCTTTACTCAGAAAACTGACCTCCTTAATAAGGCCAAAAGTTCATTTTCCCAAATGTACCTCGTAAGTAATTCATTAAGTTATCTCTATCAGTTTATAACTTTTTATAAAATGGATTGCATTTAAGGAGGAGCTTCAAAGATGTAATTATCGATAAGGCTAAAAAAGTTAAATTGAAAGAATTTCATTTAAAAAGTATTTTTCCTTTGAAAAGTTACCATATCAAAAGTCATTTTCTTTTTTTTTCCCTTTCCTTCTACGGAAACGCAGCAATTTAATTATTGCTTCAAGGATGAACAAATGGCTCTCCAAACTAACCGACCTTAATGGGATAAATGTTTAAGCGTTCACATTTATATAAGCATGAACTTTATAAGAAATAATACACTTTGCATGGATGTGGTAAATGATTATAAAAAAATATTGTCCGTGGGAGGTAAGGGCAATTATTCTAGCGGCAAGATACGCGGCGTTGGATCTCAAGATCCCCTCTGTCACCGATGGAAAGTGGAGTTGGGCTGCTGATGTAATTTGCTACTTCCCTTCGTGTTCCTGCCTTATGGAAAAATTATTAAAAAACTTTTACGCCAATTCAAGGATTTAAAATAGACCGTTTTATCGTTATTTATGTTTTGTTTTAGATGTCAAGTTGTTTAATTATAATTGTATGTTCTCAATGAATTCAAATACAATATTTATGAAGTTATATTTATGAGTTATATACGCTGGCTATGTTTTTCCTTTTATCAGTTTATGTATATTTATAATTTTTATGATTTTGTGATCGACGAAAATTTTAACAATATGATGATGTATTTTGATGTGTAATTTTGAATAAATGAATCATTGAAAAAAAAATTGTATTTAGTGTTCGTTCATATATGATGTTAAAATTTTTAAACTAAAATGTTTAATGATGTTTTACGCATAACATTTTTTTATAAATTCTTTTTTTTATGCTTGTATATATTGTTATGAACTGTGGAATAAAAAAATAAAAAAATATTTCATAATACCTAATACTTTTTCAAACATTCTATAATAAAACAAATGTATTTTATTCAAAATTAGGTCTCCAAAATGAGCAACTATAAAGCCATCTGCGGTGAAGTCCTATTATTTAAGTGAAATGGTGTTCCATCAAAAATCGGAACGTTGAAACATTTAAATAAAAAAAGATATTAAAAAAAGGCAAAGGGTAAAAGTGTGGTGAGCCACCCTTTATATAATTTGGTTATTCTTTGTAGCGTATCTAAGGGATAGAGAAAATATTGTTCTCGCAAAGTCATAAATGTGCATGTTTTTTTTTAATTTACTACGTCCGACAGTCGGAGGGATAATCCATGTATCGTCGTATATGAGCAAACATAATAAACGTTATTTTTTCTTGAGTGTGAGCAGTTGCTTAATTCAATTAATATTAATATGAGAATAAGAGGAGAAGTCCATTCAAAGGATTAGCCAATGACGTCATGATTGTAGGCCCTTGAAGAAGAGACAATTAGTATTTTTCGGGATGAATTTTTCCTCTGAGTTATTGATGTTCACTCCTCAACAGCAGCCGTGAGATAAGTGGTAGTTTTTTAGCCAACTGCTTTTTTATATTATTCCCTCCCCCCTTTTTCAACCAATCACGATTCAAAAGACATTGAAATTTTATCTACTTCCACGTATCTTTTGAGAAAATTGTATATATATATATATAACACAGGTCGGCTGATAAGTCCCGAGACTAACTAAGAAGAAAACATTTTCTTGACAAAATTCGATTTTATTATTCAACATAGTTGCCTTCAAGGGCGATACAGCGATTATAGCGATCTTTCAATTTTTCAATTCCACTTTTATAGTAATCTTTCGTTTTATACGAAAAATAGGCTTCTGTCTCGGCGATTACTCCATCATTGTCCTTAAATTTCTTGCCAGCGAGCATTCTCTTCAGGTCTGCAAACAGGAAATAGTCGCTGGGGGCCAGATCTGGAGAGTACGGTGGATGGGGAAGCAATTCGTAGCCCAACTTATTTAATTTAGCCATTGTTATTATTGACTTGTGACACGGTGCGTTGTTTGGTGAAAACAACAATTTTTTCCTCTTCAAATGGGGCCGTTTTTCAACAATTTCATCCTTCAAACGCTCCAACAAGGTTATATAATAATCGCTTTTGATTGGTTTCCCCTTTTCAAGATAGTCAATGAATATTAAACTGTGTGCATCCCAAAATACAGACGCCATAACCTTCCCAGCTGACTGTTGCGTTTTTCCCATAGAGATATTAAGATATAGAGAGCTGATTGGATCCTTCAGAGAAATACGTCATTGTGACCCTTAAAAAAACTTCTAAAAAGACGTAAATCACAAAACCTTTCATAACTAATTTTATTGTTGTTTTTATGTCTTCATATAGAGATATAAGACTTTATACTTTCTTACTTGTAAAACGAATTATCATTCCATTATACTCTGTAGTTTTTTTATAAAATAAATAATTACCTCCGCCGAAGGATGTATTGTTTTCACTGGCGTTGGTTTGGTTTGTTTTTGTTGGTTGGTTTGTTTGTCAGCAGGTAACTCAAAAAGGTCGGAAACGGATTCGGATGAAACTTTGTGGAGTGTGGAAATGCCCAAAGGACAAGTGATTACATGTTGGTATCTCTGAGTGCTTCTTTAAGATGCAAAATACTAGAGCTAAATACTAAGAATATTTCAAGTTAGCTACTCTGCCAATAGATGTCGCTGTGCTGTGCTCTCCTCTTTGATCAACTGGAACGCCCCTATAATTCCAGTGTGTAGAGTTAAAGGAGCAGTATGTAGAGTTAAAGGACAGTGCGTAGAGGATTGGAAATGACAAAAAGACCAAGTTATTCATTTGGTGGGGATCGGCGGAGGTTTGCACTCTCTGAGTCCTCTAGTTATATTGTATATCTTAATTATGATTTTCCTATGTCTAGATTCATAAAGCCTTCTTGCGTGGCGTATAATTGCACCTCTAGAGTTGCCATCTTTAATCAGTCTCGCAAGACTAGGAATAATGCTGAGCATACTGGGATGCCTCATCACCATAAAATGGAGGATCAAAGATCTTTAAAAAAATATTGTAAGTAAAGTCAAAAAATTAATACTTGGATTTAGAAAATTAGGTATAATTTTTACTAATATAAATTAATCTATCTGTATTATAATTACTTTACGGCCTTATTCTGTAACTACCATATAGTAAGTGTGCCAAAGCATTAAATAGTTGATTAAAAAATATCGTGGAGGTTTAAACTTTGATTTAAATATTATCGTTCATCAATTATCGTTAGTCAACACAAAATACGGAACAGTTAAAATAAATTCAGAGATGACTATTGTACAAATTATAAAAATATATACGGTAACAATAACTTCTCTATGATAGTTGTTTTTTTTAAGGAAAAAAAAAAAGTATATGATTCCAATGTTGGGTCCATAACTGCCGAAGAAAAAAATTGGAAGCCTTCTAAATGGTCAAGACTTTGTTCAAAGCATTTTAAAAAGGACTTAATAATTCGTCACCATTCAAATGTACTCTTGCGGATGGGGCAATACCAACTATTTTTTACTTTTCGGACTATTAATTCAAATCATAAAGTACTGAAAATATCCTATCCTAAAAAGCAACCAAAATAATCAGGAAGAAGAAAATACGAATGAAATTTAAACCACTCTTCATATGCCATTGATGATCATTCGTATTCTTTGCTAGTTCTTTGGATCTTCTAGGAAGAGCAAATAAAAAAGCTAGGCTTAATATAAATTCCCATCTTGAAAAAAATGAACAACTTTGGGACATTATTAAGACCCTTCAAAAGAATGAAAGAGGTTCAAACAGGAAGCCTTACGACTTCAAAAAGCAGATCAAAACAATGAAAGATCGATTCACTTCTTTTTTTCCCCTCGGTCAAAACATTTTATTAGGTTGACTGCAAAATTTTATACAGTTTAAAATAAAGTATACTAAAATTACAGAAAACAGAGTAAAACTATCAGGGCAGTTGCGAAAATACATAAATGAACATTGTAGTTCATATTTACTGCCTGAAGAAAACCTTAATAAAAGGATAAAATCATTTATTGGATTGGTTTAAAAAAGCACGATGTCTTCAACTTCTTTGCCATCCGGAATCTCTAAAATCTTATTAGAACGGGCCATGCTCAATAAGAAGGAAACCATTTCAACAAAGAAATATCCGGAAGAATTAAAAAGTTTGCTCTGACTTTGCAATTCTATTCTCCAAAAGTTATAATTACGTTCGAAAAACATTTAATATGGCTTTACCACACCCTTCAGTCATTAAAAGCTGGTATGGATCAATCGATGGATCTCCAGGATTTACCGAAGAAGCATTCGAAGCTTTAAAACTTCGAGTGGAAGAGCAGAAAGTCTCAGGAGGAATATATATTGCAACTTGACGCTTGACGAAATGAGCATCCGCAGCTTAATCGAGTTTGATGGCAGTAAGTAGCACGGCTACATAGACATTGGCACAGGAGATTCAAACGACTCTATATCTCCTGCCACTGAAGCCTTGGTACTTATGGCAGTTGCTATAAATGGGAATTGGAAAATTCCTATTGAATATTTCATGATTAATGGATTATTGGGCGAAGAAAGGGCAAGTTTAATAAAAACCGCTTTAATCAAAGTTCATAAAGTTGGTGTAATAATACCAAGTATTACTTGTGATGGACCCTCGTGCAATTTGCCATGTTTAAAGCCCTAGGAGCTTCAATTCATCCTGACAATAATAATAATAATAAAGCCTACATTTCCTCACCCTTCTAAATCTGACATGAAAGTTGCCGTATTACTTGACGTCTGTCATATGTTGGAGCTGGTAAGGAACTCTTTTGCTTCGATTAGGGAGCTCCGAAATCACAAAGGCGAGGCTATTAGATGGAGCTACATAGAAAAGTTTTATCAAATTCAAGAACAAGATGGTTTAAGAGCTGGAACAAAACTGAAAAAGATCATATGGAATGGAGGAAGATGAAAATGAAGGTCAACTTGGCATGTCAAACACTCTCTAGAAGTGTGGCTGATGCCCCAGAGATGCTCTCAAAAGACCTGAAGGTTGAAGACTTTTCTAATTGTGATGCCACAGTTGAGTTCATTCGAATATTGACGCGCTTTTTGATTATTTAACTCTAGAAATGTGCTTGGCAACTCTACTAAAGCGCCTCTTACTAGAGCCAACTTCGATTATTGGCGTCCTCTATTCGAATCGAGTTTTATTATATTCGTGGACTAAAAAAAATTTCAGTCAAAGGCTTATTGACAGCCGAAGAAAGACTGGATTTATAGGATTTATTGTCGCTATTAGAAGTTTCATTCACCTTTTTGACTCCCTCATTGAAACTAATTATTTAAAATATATTAACGTACAAATTCAGCCAGGACCACCTAGAACTCTTATTTTGTGCTATACGATCTGCGAATGGACACAACAACAACCCATCTGTTAGACAGTTCAGATCAGCCTATAAAAAATTAATACTTCGCCATGAAATCAAAGCTGGATCAAAAGGGAATTGCCCAAATCAGGACAACACTATTTTCCTCACTTCCAGTGAAGAAAACAGACGGAAAGGCGACCACATTACTTTGGACTGTAGTAACATGGATTTCATAAGAAGGCATGGTCTACTCGAAAAAGGATCCTTTCTAATGGAGCATGATTACGCAGACCTACCAGAATTTTTGTGTTACATTGAAATATCAAATTATAAAAACGTAGTGATACCATATATAGCAGGATTTGTAAAAAAAAATAGAGAAAAAAATATTTTGTGATGTCTGCCAAGCATCTTTGTTTGGTCATGACAATCGATCAATCAATTATGCCTTAATTAGGAGAAAGGACTGGGGAGGATTTTTTAGTAGAGCGTTAAAATATCCATCAAAAGATGTAATATATGTGTGTCAAGAGAGTGAAAAGGTTTCGAAAAGATTGATTAATTCATGCAATAATAGATTGCCAAAAGAAACTAACTTAATTTTAAAAATATCTATGGCTGTAATAAAAATATTGTATCAAAAAAAGATAGTTAGGTCTTTCAAAATCTGAATGGCCATATTTTTGATTCCTCACCGGAAATAACCATTTATTGTCTCTCATTAAAGAGATTACAAAATATTATACAAGTATAAGACTGTTCCATTTAGGAAAAAAAGAAAGTAAGGATATTCAAGGAACAAGGGTGCGAAGCATTCTTACTAATCTCATTCATTTAAACATCAATAATTTGGTATATGGTCATTAATATTTGAAAAACCAACCTATATGATACTGTAAAATTAATTAGCATAAACTATTTATTGTAAAAATGTATAATTTCAACAGCTATTAGAAACATTGTATATATTAATATCAGTATTTATTTTTGTGAAATATAAAATATTTCTGTCTCTCTACCTCTCTGCTATATTTTATGATTATTAGGTGACGAACTTGCTTCCACAACACAATCATATGTACCCTGATCGAATATTTTTTAAAGTATATTTGATTCTATGGAGTAAAACTTCTATTTGCCATATTGGCTGATAGTTTATATAAGTATAACTTAGAAGAAATTGTAAGATATATTTTTATACAAAGTATCATCAGTCCATATTAAGTTTGGATTAAATATAAATCAACTGTCTTGAAGGTCTAATTGAATACTATTTGCGGAAACTAAATGTTTTTAAAGAAATAAAGGCAATTTTATAGTTAGGAGTGTTTAAATTTTTATTTATTTCAACAATTTAAATTTCCCCTACTTGAAGCTAAAATATCTTATAAGAAAAGGGATACATAAAACATACGAAAAAGTCGATTAGGATAAAGGGGTAAGCTACACCATCGAGGGGGTTCCGCCATGCACTAAGAAATTCGATGAAGATATTACACAATAGAGATCTCAATAAGATCTAAAAGCTCTTAAAGATACGAAACATTATCTTATACGGAACGGAAGTAAGCAAAATATCTGTGACTTTTCTCGGATCTTTCATTGTTTATTCCAGAACAGTCAAGGAATGCCCCGAACTGCCTATTCATATTAAAGTCCGTCACTTTCTGCCCCTTGGCACGGTTTGAGAGATCTGAAGAAGATATAGCCCTCCGGTGTCCTTGATTACTCGTCGGTTCCTAATTTAGTCAAGCCACTCTATGATATATGCTCATTGACGATAGTTAGAGCCTCAGCTATGCTGAAAAACAAATAAAGTATTTAATATAATATGTCTTAAGGATCATTAGTGTTGAGGATGCCATTGAATAACTTACAATAAGAACAAGTCAGTTTATACGAGAGATGATGATTTTTTCCTACAAAGGAAGTCAGTCCTGTTGCTTGCTCTCCGTTTTGAATGAAGAACCATATCTTGGAATTAGCAAAGAAGTAAGGAATGGTCGTCTTTTAGGCATTCAACGTTGTTGGCTACATGATCCGTGGATGAGTCTCAATCCGTGCCTAACAGTCCTCCTCGCTCTGATTGCACGTGCCTCCCCCGCGAGGACTGCCTTGATGTACTTGATTCACTCCTCCCAGATGAATTCTGAAGGGAGAATTCACTGTCCTCAGTCATTTTCGGCAAGCGTCAAGTCGGCCTCAATATGCTAAAAGAATGAATCTGATTAGAAAACAAGCCTCGTGAACCAGCAGTGAC
The DNA here is from genome assembly GCA_013387185.1 of Caligus rogercresseyi. NCBI lineage: Eukaryota > Metazoa > Arthropoda > Copepoda > Siphonostomatoida > Caligidae > Caligus > Caligus rogercresseyi. The sequence goes on from CP045901.1 coordinate 17,076,346, forward strand.
GAGGAGGTCATTAAACAACTCACAATAAGAATAGGCCAGTCCGGCCGAGAGATGAGGGGGGGAGTTCCCCTTGTCCAGGAATCCTGCGGAATAAGGGACTCCGGACACAAGAAGGTAACTACATATCAAGTCTCCTCCTTCAAAATAGAAAATACCTCAAGCATTTTGTTATGAAAAAATATAATCTACTTCGATCCAAATAATATCCAACTTACGATGACGTAGATCAAATTACTTTGTTTGTTTTGGACACACAGAAACAACAGAACGCTGTTTCTCTGCTATTGAAGGGAATCAGCTCTCTATATCTTTATATCTCTATGGTTTTTCCTCGCTTTGGATTCGGTTCATCATATGCAGTCCACTCAGCTGACTGTCGATTGGACTAGGGAGTGAAGTGATGGAGCAATGTTTCATCCATTGTCACATATCGACCCAAAAATTCGGATTGATTACGATTGAACAGCTTCAAACACTGCTCAGAATCATCAATTCGTTGTTGTTTTTGGTCGATTGTGAGCTCTCGCGGCACCCACTTTGCACAGAGCTTTCGCATGTCCAAATATTCATGCACGATATGTCCAACGGTCTCTTTCGATATCTTCAGAGTCTCAACTATCTGGATCAACTTCACTTTACGGTCATTTAAAATCATTTTGTGGATTATTTTTATGTTTTCTGGTGTAAACACCTCTTTTGGGCGTCCACTGCGTTTATCATCATTCGTGCTCACACGACCACGTTTGAATTCAGCAAACCATCGACATATGGTTGCTTTCGATGGAGCAGAGTCCGGATAACATTCTTCAAGCCAAGTTTTAGTTTCGACGGTATTTTTTCCATCAAAAATAATGTTTTATTAACACACGAAATTCGTCTTTTTACATTTATTCACAATAACAAAAGTAGCTTCACTTTAAACGCAATATCTCACAAACTAGTTGTCAGACAGCTGTTATATTTATGCATGTAAGTTTTGAATGTTGGTACTAGCTGACAGTCATATGAAAACAAATCCACTGGCGCCATCTATGTGTTAGTCTCGGGACTTATCAGCCGACCTTGTATATCTATGTATATGCATTCATTCTTATTCATAAAAGATAATGAAAAAAAGATATGATCAACAGGTTTGTCACAAACAGAAGCCAAGCCTATATGCATATTGTTATTTGTCTTTGTTATTTATTTGTTCAAGTTGTACAAACAATGAATAAGTATATTTTCTATTCCGTTTCCAAGAAAAAATTGTTTGTTTTACCAACATATGTTATGCAGTACAAAATGTATTCTTACATTTCTTATATGAATAAATTTTTGTATTTTATATATTTTCAAATATGTACACCACATTTTTGGAGGTAATACTCATATATTTTTTTCTAGTTAATATCGCTTTTTCTGTTATCGTCAAATAAAATGCGGAGTAAAATTAAAAAACAGACTAAATATAAAATTGAATAAAGTCGTCTTTTAATATTGTTCTAAAAATACCATTCTAGCTCAAAATGACTGTCCAAAGCGTATATATAATATTTGTATGTATTCAACATAAAATAGAAATGCATTCTTACAATCTTCTTGATGCCTTTTTAATGTAATATTAAACTATTTGGATGAAATCTAATGAGATTAATTAATTGGGATGCAGTCGAGGATATCCGTGTATATTATTAGAAGCTGTTGACGTTAAAGACAGAGCGTAGTATTTCAATACGTGATGAAGACCCAAGGGAATCCACTTGGTTTTACTTCGCGACATAAAGGATCCTCTTTACCGTAGAGATGTTATGCTCAATAGCCTCATATAAATAGCGTTGTTGCAATGGACCAATCAGAAGGCGTCAACAATGTCTTGTATGTCTCGCATATTATATCTTCCACCACTTTCATAGCCGTATCAACTATTGGACAAAAGTAAAACGAAACGGAAAAAGTCTCCTTGGCCTCCTGCACTAATAGAAACTTCATTTCTTGGGATCTGTTCTTCACTACTCATACACAATTATGATGTGGCAATTCGGTATCAAAACCTTTTTATGAGAGAATATGTATAGCAGTTTCTTATTATGATCATATGACTCATTTGTAAAGCATGGGATTAACTATTTAGTTCCTTCAATCTCCTTTGAACGATGTCAAATGGGCGTCCACTTCAAGACCTTTGGATCAATCGATTGTCAAGTTTCATTACAACAATTTAAAAAGAGGTCCAAATGGATTCTCTCCACTGAGGTATGTGTTTTTGTGGTCGGAAGCTTAAAATATAATGAGTAATATTAACTTTTCTCTGAAAGTACTCCCCAACAGTTCATTGAAGAACTCTGTGGAGATTATCAACGTTCCATTGTGGTTAGAGGCGGAGAGAGATTTTTTGCTTACAAGATCTTCAGGACTTGTTTTTAACATCAAAAGCTCAAACTCCTTCTGGACCTGTAGGGTTCTCTTAATAGAAAGGTTCAGGGATGTAGACAATGTTGTTAAAAGAAGGTGAGATCATCTATCTACATCATGTGTTCGTAAATGGTTCCTCCAATGTCTATCCTGCTCAAAGATTTATGATTGGATAACTTCTCCAACAGCCCAATCATCAAAAGTATGAAAAGTGACGGCGACAGGGAATATACTAATCTAACTCTTTGTGTTTTATATTTACACAGCCATCCAGAAAAAAATATTTGTATAGCTGCTCTCCAAAAAACTTATTTGACAAGTGGTCAAAAGTCTTGTTAAAGTCAACTCTGCGTAATTGTTTCCTTGAACAGTACAACTTTTATCGATTGCATCTGTATGGACTGTGGGCAGTCTTCCACGTCTGGGGATAAATTTTTTGAAGTAGAGAGATGATGTGAGGAATAGCCTTGAAGAGTCTTTTTATGTAATTTAGTAATACATATTTTATTTGATGATTTAAGTAAAGGCTGTAGTCAAAAACTATCTTCTCCTTTATAAGGACAGATGCTCTTAATCCTGGACTCATATAGTCTAGGATGAAACCTCTCTTGAAGATATTGCCGACAAAACTCTCCAGGATGTGAGCAAGATGGACCATAAAAGACTTGTAGAATTCATGAGGGAGGCCCAAAGGTCAAGGATACTTTTGCTTCTTATTTATCTTGTTATATAATTCAAAATATCTCTTTGGGATATTGGAGAACCAATGTTTAAATGAGAAACCTCAATTTCAACAATTGTGGTCTCAAACTAATATTTAAATAGTTATTATTCATCAAAAACATATATCTATCAATATCTTTCTTTCTATTATCTATCTATCTATCTATCTATCTTTTATATATCTATCTATTTATCTATCTATCTATCTATCTATCTCTCCCTCTCTCTCTCTCTCTTTCTATATATATATATATATATAAGGTTTTAAAGCTAAGATCTTCTTGTTATATCCATATCGAAAAAGTATTAAATATGATAGTTTTCAAAGCCAGCAAAATTAGCAAAAAAAAATCATATTTGTTGGCTGATGATAAGGATTATTTAACATGATTGCCAAAAACTTAATTTTTGGCATCCTCGATATGATACATACAAATATGTAATGCGAAGAAGAAAAATGATTTACATGTAGGATAATATTCCTAGATCTCTCTTACGTAAATTGCATATTTTATTTAAGTATATATACAAATATGAGGAATCAAGGATGTATGAGGTTTGAATAGATAAAGAAGATTTTCATTTAGTTGTTTACGATCACGGTTCATTTTCATGTTCATTTGAGTAGTTTTAGCAAAAAAAAATAAAAAAAATGTACATATTCTTACAAAATGGGTTCCAATGGCATGTTGGTTAGAACATTTACTATCGTTATCCATAGTAAATATGACGAAGAAAAAAAATAATTCCTCAGTCAAAACGGCTCTTGATGACTCATGTACATTAAGAAATTATTTCTTCGCTTTTAATAAATTTATAAATATGAGTGCAAAAAATAAAGATAAGATTGCTTGGCTTTTTAAAACCACCTCTATTTACTTTGTTGAAAAATTATTGGTGTGTACTTTCTTCTCTGATATCAAAATCGACTTCACCCGGTGTTGAAAGAAAGGTTTGACAGCAATCCTTTCCCAGTTCTCTAAGAAACAATATAGGTAGCATAACCGCTAGGGGCACACTGAGGAAACTCACCTTCTAAAAGAATTCAAGGCCCTCAAAAGCCTAAACAAAAACATAAAAGAAAGTTCCTCTATGCCGAAATAGCTAAAGAGGCTAATGAAATTGTCATGTTCGAAAGAACGGAGACCACATTTCCATTGTTGAATGGAACAAAGTAATACAAATTCTGGACACAGACTACGTTCACTGTCTGTTTATTCAAAATGAATTTATACCCAACTATGAAAGACGTAAATATACTAATAGAAGGGCATTAATTTATGTAAATGACGAAGCTTCGGGTCAATATGTACGAAGAATAATCAAAACTCATACCCCTTTGCTGTCCACTTCTTGGTTAGAGGCAGAGAGGATGAGGGAAGAAAAAAAGGAAAAAAAGAGATTTACTGGATTCATTCGTGGTGTTACTGGTAACATTGGGGATGAAGTCCTGAGTAAAATTATTGCACATCAGTGCACCATTCTTGGAATTAAAGGAGTGGTTGAAATTGTAAGATCAGAACTTACAAAACTGGGAAAGGTTCTCCACATTTGCCTAGACAATCAATCTTTTGAAGGCCTTCAAGCTGCGGATTTTACCCTCAAAATTGCCTCAGCAGGTAAAGTGCGTTTCCAAGACCCTCGAAACGCACCCATTGTGGAGCAAAGTGAAGAAACTGAGGATGAGGAAGCAATACTAATGGACAAACATCAAGGAACAGAGGGAGACAGTGACAAAGAAGGGCAACACGGAACAGAGGAAGGTCCAAAAGAACCATGTCAAAACATTAACAAGACTTCTGATTCAGGCGGAAATATTGGTAAGGACCACAATAGTGATCAAACTTCAATTGACAAAAAAACCTCAGACACTCAAGTACAAACAAGTATAATCCATAAAAAACATCTACAGGCACTAAAAAACAGGGAAAAATAGACAGGTTTTTCTGTGATGCAGCAGAGATCCTTCACCCAAGGACAACAAACAAGCCAAAAGATAAAACAAATAAAAATGATTAGTTGTTATTATATAAAATACAACACAGCAAAGCAGCTAATTCAGAATTAAAGCTGAGAACATCACAAATAGCTTTAATAACAGAACCATATCTGAATAATGGTTCAATAAAAAGTCTAACACTAAAAGGATATACAATTCATAGTAAGTCTGAAACCAAACCAAGAGCAAGTATCAGAACTGCCAATCATTTGAATGCATGGTTTGTCCCAGAATTCTCTGACAAAGATGTTGCACAGTATGCTTAAAAATAGACGAATCTATAACATATATGTATATGTGCAATCTATCTCGATCAACTACAATCAGTAGAGAATACAACAATGTTAAGTCTCCTTAAGCATTGTGAACATCAACAAAAGCCTCTTCTTTTAAGGTTCGACCCTCGCTACATGGGGTTAACGATCAATAACCTAAACGGTTCGTGTCGTCGATTCTACGGTTGACGGTTGATTTGGTTAGGAACCAACATTTGATTGTCACGAAAGTGTTTTGCTACATAAGGACTTGACATGGATCGGTGAGGAACCAAAATGTGTATTTATATTTAAAAAATGTTTTTAGAGAAAAAAAAATATTTTGAAGAAATTTTACAAATATATAAGTTAGATTAAGGGTATATCTACACATTCAATTTGTAAATAATAAAAATTATTACTAAAAATGTTGAGAAATCGAGTGGCGGGACATTGGTCACGAACCCGCGTCGAAGCTTTTTTGTCAAAAGAAAGCCCTCAAACAGTTGTGGTTGTCAACTGTTTGAAGGCATAATACAAGTGTTTATTTTACATTTTGGTTCTTTAAAACTTTAACAAACAAAAAATAATTGTTTCCTTTATAAAAAAGTGAAATATTTTTTTTTACAAGAAAAACCAAAAAAAAATCAACATTGGTTACAAACTAATTTGACGTAGGTCGGTTATGAACCCAACCAAATTTTTTTGGTTTCAAAGCGTCGAATCCTTATTTAGTTAACCGGTATGTGTCCGGTCACTAATTAGGTATATTTAGGCAAAAAAAAGGTTCTTGATCGGCTCTTTGAGAGGCAGAAAAAAATTATTTTAAAGAAATTTTACTAATATATAATGTAGATACAGGGTATATCTACACATTCAATTAGTAAAAAAAAATATTACTCAAAATGTTAAAAAACCGCGTGGCGGAAATTGATCACAACCGTGTCGACTCTTATAGTTATGGATTCTAATGCTCATAATCATCTTTGGGGTAGCAAATGTATTGACACCAGAGGAGAAATACTTGAGAATATAATTGATGAACATAATCTTATAGTATTGAATAAAGGGAACGAGCCTACCTATGTCACACAACGTGCAAGTTCAGTCATTGACATTACAATAATGAACCAACATGCTTTTAAAAAGTTTGAGATCAAAGGATGGCACGTAGATCTACGACCATCCATGTCTGATCATCGATACATAATTTTTAACTTTGGAAAATACAAACCAATCGCCAAAAAGTCAAGAAACTTAAAAAGAGTTAATTGGAATAACTTTAGACGCCACTTAGAAAATGCGTCTCTACCCGAAATACTTCCGGATTCCAACGTGATAGATCAATGTGCAGAATCATTATATGATATTATAATAAAGGCACTTGATAATACTTGTCCTTTAAGAAGGACAATACAAACAAAATCAGTACCTTGGTGGACAAAGCATCTAGCCAGTCTGAGAAATAAACTCAACAAGCTCGAACCTAAGCGTAATTATAGTGTACACAGGGAAGAGTACCTAAAAACAAAAAATGAATATCGCACAGCACTCAGAAAAGAGAAGAAAGACTCATGGAGAAATTTCTGCAGCAAAGCTGAGAGTGCTAAAGATATTGCAAAGTTGGTCAAAGTTCAAAAACCCACTGAAGACTCAATTGGTCTCCTAAAAACAGGTGATAGTTACGCACAGTCACCAGCTCAATCTCTAAGGATATTAATGGAAACTCATTTTCCTGACTGCAGAGTGAATAGTACTAATAATAAATTATTGGAAGTAAATAATTTTGACATTGATTTTGTAGACAGTAACAAGGTCAGAGAGTCTTTCAACTCATTTGAACCATATAAAAGCTCAGGACCTGACGAGCTTAAGCCAATTGTACTACAACAACTCGGAGACCACCTAATCAATTACATCTCGGAACTTTACAAAATCATTCTAAGCACTGGTTATACACCCAAAATTTGGCAAGAAATGAAAGTTATATTCCTGCCAAAACCGGGCAAAGATGACTATAGCTCAGCAAAGTCATTTAGACCTATCACACTCTCGAACTACATCCTTAAAGGACTCGAAAGAATTGTACAATGGAAAGTAGAAGAAATTATCCCTAGACTTCATTCGCAACATGCTTACACAAAGGGCCTATCGACAGAAACAGCTTTGTCACAAGCAGTTGACTTAATCGAAAAATCAATATATCAAAAACAGTGCACACTTGCAGTCAGTTTTGATTGCACTGGTGCCTTTGATTACATACAATTTCACTCAGCAAATACAGCAATGACAAAACTTGGAATACCACAATGTATCGCATCTTGGTACATGGAACTTCTAAATACAAGAACAGTAACCGCTGAATTAAAAGGTGAAAAGTTCAGTGTTCAACCAACGCGTGGCAGTCCTCAAGGGGGAGTTTTGTCTCCAGTGGTATGGAACATGATCATGGATACCCTTTTGACTGAGTTCAAAGAGGATGCGGTTCAAGTTATAGGTTATGCAGATGATATCCTTTTACTAATTAGTGGTAAGCATCCAAGTACTCTTGTCAATAGAATGCAAGATGCAATTAATATAGTTTTAAAATGGGGAGCAACAAACGGCCTGACCTTTAATCCATCAAAGTCAAGAGCTATTGTCTTCTCAAAAGCATATAAATTAAGATCTAAATACTTTCCGCAGTTATATATCGCTGGAATGGGTATGGAGTATGAAGCACAAATGAAGTATCTGGGTGTTATTTTTGATCAAGGACTAACTTGGACCGAACACCTCAAAGCAAAAGCTGCAAAGTGTTCCCGCATATGGAATATGGCAAAGGCAGTAATAGGGCAAAAATGGGGACTAACCTCTGATAAAATCCTGTGGCTCTATGAAGCTATGATACGACCTATCATCACATATGGGTGTCTTATATGGGGGCACTCCATTACTGCGAAGAAAGATGGAATCAGGAAATTAAAAAGCATTCAGAGAAAAGTACTTCTGGGTATGACTCAAACTCTTCGCTCAACACCGACATCAGGATTAGAGGCAGTGCTAGGGATAACTCCTCTCGACCTCTATATAAAAGAACATGCAACAAAGTCAAGATGGAGAACAAAATTTACTCTCCGTGATACATGGGATGGAGTGGGCAATCTCCCAAGGCGACGAGGACATCGTTTTCTTAGTGATAAGATACTGGACAAACTAAAACTGAATCAAGTCAATGACTATATCACTGGTTGTCGCATATGGGTTGACAACTGCAACGTTGAACACCCAGATACAATTATATACACCGATGGATCTAAAGATGAGCAGGGATGCACAGGAGCGGGATGGACTATCACTCGTGGTGATGTGTCTATTCATCAATCCTCTGTATCATTGAATAACGAAGCATCAGTCTTCCAAGCGGAGGTCACTGCAATCACTCAGTCGGTGATAGCTCTACTAAACCAAGATAAACCATCAAAAAACGTGATAATTCGATCGGATTCTCAATCAGCAATTGCTGCTATTCTGAATCCTCTCACAAAGAGTGAAACTGTAAAAAAGTGTAAAGAAACACTAAACATTGGTAAATGTGACATTAATATAAAACTTGATTGGTGTAGAGGTCATTCAAACATTACAGGAAATGAATATGCTGACTACCTAGCAAAAAAAGGTATCGAAAGTGAGAGCCGTTTGAGTGTTGGAGCACCTCCTAGCTACATAAAGAAGGTGATACATGAATTCTTTTTTTATGAGTGGTGTAGTAGATACAAAGATGATCAACTAATGAAGCACACACATCGCATGTTAAAAAAACCAAAATCCAAGACTACTCAACTGTCGCGCCAAAACATGAGTCTTCTTGTTCAAGCTTATACAGGCCACGGACCATTTTTGGCTCATCTAAGTAAATGGAAAAATATTGACGGAATCTGCAATATCTGTATGGAAGAGCCACAAAGCGCAGACCACTTAATCAACAGATGCCCATCACTCTCTTATGAGAGACATCAATTCATGCAAGAAGAGGATGAAGACCTACGTATCCTTAAATTTATGAAATGCTCAAAAATGGAAAAAATAATTAGTGATAACTTTAATATTGTATAATACTTTAGATCAACTCCTGCTGTAGTAACACATATACCCCTCTGTGTGGTCGTGTTCATTTGCTTTATATATGTGTGTATTGTTTTATATCTTTGTTCTATATTGTAATGCATATGTGTATAATGTGAAACAGCAATAAATTCTTTTCAACTAAAACGCTAATGTAATAGACTAAATGATTATTTTCCTCTGAAATAGCTAAATCTACAAAGCTATCAGAAGGGATCAGGGCTATAATTTTGTCTACATCTATATTCAAAACAGAATCTTTAGGTCCATTGCAGGGACACTTTCTTAATATGGTTTATTGATTTTTACCTTCCGTTTTGAAGAGTAGAGAAATGTGAATTTTTTTCTCTGCCTCCAAAATTGGCGACAACTTATATAATAATTCCCCCCTCCCAACTGCCTGTACCATCCGAACCTACTTTCGATCGGGTCTGAATTAAATTTTCTAAAAAACAACAAAAATGAAGGCCCTTTTTCATCCAAAAGATAACTGACTAAATTTGCCAATCCCGATGATGTTTGTTGAGCGGATGAAAGTATCTAAAGTCAGCATTTAATCCATTTTCTTTTGAATATTTTTCCCATTTTTAATCCAAATAGCGAAAGAATTTAAAAAATCTACCTGATCTGTATCAGTATGAGTAATATGCTTGAGGGCGGTCTTTTTTTGATGAATGAGTTGTAGTTGAACAAACATTAATGCAATCCAAAACCATTAAATATTTCATGACTTTTGCGGTACTCAGTAAATCTTTATAGTCTGGATTTTATCTGCATACTATTCGAGTGTATTAATTGTGGAATCATGAAATGGCCTAAACACTTAAATCGACATTTGATTTTCAATAGGTTTTGGATTAGTTATGGGCAATTTTTAAGCACAAAATTTAAATGATCATTAGAATCTCATCTTCTAAAGCCTCCTCTAAACATTTCTTTGCAATTTCTATCTTAGAGAACTGAGAAGGATTGCTTGGTCATTTTTTAAACGATAAAATGTTATTAATATCAGAGAAATTTTTTATAATTTTTGAGGGGCATATATAATTCATTTCTTCATGAGAAACAACCACGCATTGAAAACATAATAAAGGACATATCTTAGTTAATTTTAAGCCCGTAATGGAGCTCAAGGACAGGAACGAGAAAAGATACAGCATAAAACAAGGCCCATTCTTTGTCATATGCCTCAAGAATTCGACTAGGTAAACATGATTTGTCCAATTATGTTGAATTTCTTCAAAAGTAGATACTTGATCCTTTTCCATGAAGTCCGAAATTTGTTCTTCCAACTGTTTATTTTGATTCTCAATCCTGATAAGTATATGGTAATAAATTAAAATAAATACTCAAAAAGATGCTTTCTATGCTTACCTTTTTTGAGACGTCGCACAATGAGTTTTCTTTCTGGAATGAATGATGACAGATAAGATGGTGCCTCCGGAAAATTGTCGGAATAGCTCCAGGCTTCAGCTTGCAAGCTTCATTGACGACAAGCAGTTATTTTTTGATCTACTATTGTGAGAGTCTTGATGCTCAAATACAAAACACGACTCTTAAAAATGTCGGCTGCACACTCGAGAATGCTTTTGAAGGAACAAAATCCTTTCTCTTGATTGAGCGAAGCCCGATCTTTTTCAGTTCCTCATCCTTAGGGAAGATATGAAGCGATACTTTGGTAGCTTTTGTCGAAGATGGATTCTAATTCGATGTCTTGGACACTGGGTAGCCGGTCCGACATACATCCAGGACAACAACAAGTAAACATTTTCACAAGTACTCACAAGAAATATCTCAACGAAATGATTCACCAATTTTGAAACTCTGATTATGTATATAAAGCTTCATTATTGCTACGGAATATGTAAAGTCACTCACTCAACCTTTCATATGTATACTAATATATATAGAGTCTATAAATGTGGAATTGAGGTTCGTTATGACCAGGGAGTTCTTCAATAAATCAGGATGTGATACGGCTAAGCAGCAAGAATTTTTGCTTTTCTTCTTTTTGGCAGATTTGGCCGATGGGAATAGAAAGAGAAAAAAAAAGAAAAAGAAAAACATAACAAGTATCAGTTCTCTTTACAAAATTCAAAGGACATTAACGGGTGCTAAAGAGTTGAATTTAGTTGCTAAGAGTAGTAAAAAGATGAAATTGTTGGCCAAGTATGAAATTTGAGTGGACACTGATAAACAACCGAGTAATAGCAAATAAATGTTGTGATGAGTCATTTTTGATTTGGTGCAGAGTTATATTCAAAAAGGTAGTTAACTATGAAAAAAACGGGTGCTAAAGAGTTTAAAAATAAGCAAAGGTAGTAAAAAGATTAAATTTTATGACCATGTGTGAAATGTGCGAAGACAATAAGAAAGAACAGAATAATTTTATTTTTGTGAAGAAAAAAAAACCATGAATCGTCGAGAAATCTTCAATAGCCAACAGGAAATTCATTTTTTACTTGCTCGGGAAAAACAAAAGGTGCAGCACCTTTCGTTTAACATACCTAGAATATGTATATAAAGCCGTCATTATTGCTGCGGAATATGTAAAGTCATCACTCAACCTTCATTATGTTTATTAATATACATAGTATAAAAATATGGATGGAGGTTTCGTTTGACCAGGGGGCTCTTCAATAAATCAGGATATGATTTGAGCTAAGCAGCAAGGATTTTGTCTTTTCTTTTTTGGCAGATTTGGCCGCTCGAAATAGACAGGAGTAAAAAAATAAAAAAAAAGCTAAACAAGTACTTCAGTTCTCCTTACAAAATTCAAAGGACATTAACTTGTCGGGAATCATATTATTAGAGGTAAGTAAAAGTAAATTTTATTTGCTGAGCAATATATGTAGATTGTATAACTTTACAATCCCGTGGGACATTATTATTTACAGAATGGTCTGCTGTTGTTGTCCAAACTGTCCTTCAGACTCCAGAAAGAAGGATCAATTGAGCTTAGTATCCTTCCACAAATTCCATGCATTACCAAGAAAGGAATAGGCATTCAAATAAATAGTCAAGAATTGGTAGCCTACACTTCCAAGACTCGGATGCATTACTCAAAGCACAGATTCGAATTCTACCCGAAAGAGAGCCCAAAAACACTCTACCAAAATTCCCCATTTTTATTCCATCCCTTTCATAAAGACATTGAGTAAACATCAATCTAAAAGAACTACTCATCTTTCGTTGTGTTTCGAGTGAATGAAGGTTAGGTGATCATTTATTGATTCAATTTGTGGTGAAATAACTAACTAAAAAAAAGTTAGGCAAATTAGAAGCACTCTCTCAGGTCTTTCAGGTTGTCGAGGGAAAATATGAAAAAATGGCGTACTGTCCCAAGTCAGTAATAGTATGCCTTACCTAATCTTTACTTGACATTAATGAATGATCTTTCCTTCGTAATATCAGTTGATAATTAACCATTTCGTCGCGTAAAATTTCTCACATTTGTTAGAATTCAAATATTGAATACGCTTCCCAATTAATAACATTTTGGCTACTTAAAAATGAATCTTACTATAAAATCAAAAATGAAGAAGCCATTCATTGTCTAGAATCCACTTCAGAAAATTCCAATCTTAATGAACAAATTCAAATTTATTTTATTATCGAACAATTAAAACTACATTTAAAGAATTACTTGGACTTCAATTTTATGGCACAATGCAAGTCCTTCTCTATATAAACAATTAATATATCGCAATTAACACGTTTGAGTAGTACTCTGACAATGGAAAGTAGAATTTCAAACTCCACAACAGAATTAAAGACTAAGTTTGAAAACCTTGAGAGCCGAGATAAAATTGTTCAATAATAATGTGATGAGGTAATTCATCACATCTCATAGAGTTTGCTAACGGTAAAGTTTATGGATTTGATTTTGAAAATGAGAATAGTAAAACTAAGTTGTATAATGATTAAAAGTGTTGCAACATCTTATAGTGATATGATAGCTATGGTAACAATATCCAAAATTAATTCTTCAGTAATATCAAATGGTTTATAAATGTTTGCAACTTGTAACTGGGGTAGGGTTTGATGTGGTCTCAATTCTTGTGGATGGTCATTCTCCAACCGAAAATTTTATCGTGAGCTTGGTAAAGGAAATCAGTCTTTTTATAAGCAATCCTTTTTCTAAAATTTCTTCTAATTTTTATATTTTTGACCCAGTTGATATTTTAAGAATTTTATAACAGTTTCGCAACCAGAAAACTATACCTATCCATCTTTTGAAGGCAAAGATATCTTAATAACTAATTTTACCCATGTGCAAGAAATATATCGTATAGAACACGGGAAACATATAAAATATGCTCCAAAAACTATCAAACAAAGTAGTTGCTCCACACTCAATTGAAAAAATGAACGTGTCACTTTCTGTAATTTTTTTCCATAAATTTACCATCAAAGCCTAAAATTTTATAGTGAATCAAAAAAAGAATATTTACAAAAACCAACTTTGTAATACTTTTAGGAGATTCTTGGACTGCATTAATGTAAATTATAATCTTATTTATATTAGGAAAAAATGACAATTTAAAACCTGTCTCAAAAAACCAGAAGGAGCATTGTACTTTCTTAATAAATTTCTATAATTGACTTTTAAAGCGGGAAAATGTTTGCAATAATCAAGGAGGAGGTGGTCTTTCAAAAGAAACTTTTATAGCATCCAAGCAAACGTCCATAGCTCTTTGTTTTTTGGCTGATTACCTTTTAGATGAAAGAAATTCAAATTTGTATTGTTCAGAAAAATTAATTCGGATCCAATCGAACGTCGCTTCGGATGGTATCGACAATTAAATGGGGGGGGGGGATTACTTCATAAGTTTGCGGCAATTTTAAATGCAGGAAAAATTGGCTAAATTCTTTGTTAAAACAAACAATAGTTTCATTAAAAAAAGTAAAAAGAAATATTTCAGAAAACTTATCTGCAACACCCACTGAAGAAATAAGTATTTTGGAGAAATTTTGGAAAATATAGATATCATGGACTTCGATAAACTTCATGGATTGGAAATATTTTATTTTTTATAAGTGGTTATATTTTGCATTCAATTCTAAACAAACCAAATTTGAATGTTGTAAAGAAATTTTATTATGTGAGGGTGATATTCTTATAGAAGCGGAAATTTCTTGTCCCTCTGATGATAGCTTTTTATCAAATAAATAGAGGAGGGCTTAAAAACCGAGTAATTATATTTACCTTCTTTGTGCCAAATTTATATAGCTTTAGATTCTATTTAAAAAAATCAAACTTATTTAAAAAACTTTCTCTCTCTCGGCTCTCCTGGTTTCCTTTTTTCGCAGTCTTTTACAAAAAATGTTCCAAATTATGTTCTCTGACAGAGATGCTCAAAGTTGAGTGCGGTAAAATCATATAATATGTTCATTTATCCCTCAAGTAGCAAGTAAATTATATAACTTGTTTTGTAAAAATTATGTAGCTGACATTACGAATCTGAGAAGCGAAAGCAAGTCTTTAATAATTCTGCTCCTATAAAAAATAGTAAAATTACGAAGTTCTTGAATCAATATTTGGTGCCTATTTATTTCATTTATGTATTTGTTAAATTTTGTAATTAATATATATGTATATTTATTCCATGTACTGTTAAAAACTCATTTTTTCTTCATGCTATTATGAAATAAATGAACACATTTCAATCTATACTAAATATTTCAAATTCATTTCACAATTCTTATTTCAATATGGTTTAAAAAAAACGTGCGAGTAAAAAGAATACAGACTCCTGATTTATTAAAAAAACTCCTGGTTAGACAAAAAAAAAAAATCAAATGAATCTAAATATCCCTTAAAAAGATAATTGAATTAAAAAATCCTAAAAATATGTAGCCCTATCTACGTATTAGCATAAAAACAGAGATATTCCATGTATCTAGTAATCCTTGTACAGACATACCAGTTTTAAATAAGCAAATAATACACCTTAATTTTTGTTTAAGGGGATTTGTAAATAAGTATATATAATATGTATTTTTTTTTTGGGATAATATATATATATATTATTAGGGTTGTTCTATTTTCAATGTTTGAAATGTTAGCAACATTGTGATTTTCTGTTTCTTGGTGATAAAAGAGACAACATACAAAGTTTGAACAAAATCGGTCAACATTACGAGGTCGTGCAACGAGGTCAAAGTTTTAAAAATTTAGTAAAAATATAGTTTTCGCAAATTTCTTCAAAAGGTGGATGTTACAGACTTCAATAAAATTATAATTGAAAGGAAATCCATTACTACCAGACGTATGTTTGAGGTTTTTAATAAAACAAAGTTTTTAGTAAAAACAAAGAAAAAATGAGTGTGTATTGTTAGCATATTCATCGCTTTTGTATCAATTAACTTCACTCGCCTGTAGAAGATGGCTTGTCGCTTCACAGTAAAATAGTACTTTTAAGCTTAGTAAACCTTGGATGATAAATCCAAAATGACCTGGTTGCAATTATCAATTCAGAATTCAGTACATCTGAGTTTACATCATATGATTCGGAGCCTGTATTGACCTATAAGAAATCGATTATGAAAAAAATAAAAATAATGTGTTTCTTGATTGCGTCAAGGTATCCTCTCAAAATTTTACTTTGTCTCTGACGCATTTATTAATCCATTTATATGCGTCATTTGGTACGCGAGATAGGATTTTTTAATCTAAATAACTCTCTACTTATTAAATTGACAGATTGAGTATACCAAAATATTAAAGCTGGTAAACCAAGCTTTCAATTGATATGTTTGGTGTTCTAAAAATCGCATACTTTAAGAGATATAAGCAAATACATTTTTGCACGTACTCTCCCCCAAAAATTGATCTTTTGATTGAGAATATACGATTACCATTTGGAACTGCTGTTAGTGTTACCGGATAGAAAAGGAAGGGAGAGAGTATTTGCCTCACTCCTCCCCCTTTCTTTTTTTCATTCTAAATATATATATATATAGAGAGCATTTAGTTTGTACCTTCAATTTGTCATTTGCCTGTTATTACACATTAAGTAGAAGTTTCGTCATCAAAATGAATAAACTTTCTTCCAAATGTTTTCTAATTATTTAAATTTTATTTTTGGGTATTAGATATACTAAAATATAAGAGATAATGTGAAATATTAGATCAACAAAGAACATAATTAAAAAACTTAATGTAGGATCAAAAGGAATAGAATGCATATTATTTTAGCAGGAATATTTTAGAGCGCCTGTGTTTATAAACCCAAATAAAACAGCTTGTTCATTAGTCCGTTGCTAAAATAATCATACATACTATGGTGGTCTCTGGCTCTCAATTGGGTCTGTCTGTATTTTAAGACTGTTGCCCTTTTTGTCTGTAAAATAATTTTCACTTTGGAAACATAGCTTATATCTTTTTATATTCAACTAAATAAAGGTCCTTATCATTTATCGCTTTGTTTCGCAAGTAATTGTTTATCGCTATCTTTTTATCGTTTATCGCTTACCGCAGGTTGGGGTTTGAATTTTTTTTCCGTTTATCGCAGGTTGAGAAAAATCATCGTTTTATCGTTATCGCAAGTTGAAAAAAAGTTATCGCAGAAACTACTGCTTGTTGCTTATGTTTTAGTTTCCTAACGTTCCTTGTTGATTATTTTTACGTTATATGAACGTTCCCTGTTGATTGTTGTTTACGTCTCCTAATGTAAATTTACATTTTTTTGATTCTATTGGCGTTCCCACTAAATATATAACAAAAAAAAATTTGTTTTTATTATATACTGGCTTCCTTTTTATCAGGAATTAAATGGGTTGAAAGTTATAAAAGCTATTCTAACCCAGCGTTATTTTAAACATCAAAAATGTTCATGATGAAAAGAAATTATAATAAATATTTTCATTTACACCAATTGTGCCAGTATTTATATTCAGAGATTTAAAAAAAGGACAATACCATGACGTGTATTTTTTTTTACTTCCATTTAAAAAAATAAAGGAGAAATAGTCCGAAAAAACGGCTGCATTGCATATAGGAAACACAGGATCTCCTTTTTTTTTTTTTTTTTTTTTTTTCCATCAGCAAGGTTATTTTTATTATAACGTGCATAAAATATATACATATATATAATAGTTATAAAAGGAAAATTGTGTTCAATACAAAACATAAATAAACATTATAGTTTAAAATTATTTTCCTTTTAGAAACCTTAAAACACAAACGTATGTATATATCACCTAAATTCTTAACATAAAATTCTTACGATATAGTATCTAACGAATATAAACGTAAATATCAAATAATTTTTAACATAAAATTCTTGTGATAAAATATTTTAAAAACATCAAAAAACAGAGAATAATATAAGTATATGTATAAAATATCATTGATTGTTCTTGAATTTCTTGAATTGTCTGATGATTATTTCCAGGGATTTGGTGTGCAGGGGAGAAGTAGAAGGGAAATATTTGATGACTTCCGAAGCATGATTCCAGGCCGAACTTTGTACCATTGGGATCCTCAAGGAAAATGCCGCGTAACGAGCGGCGGCCGAAATTATGATTGACCGGAGATCTCTCGCATTGATGGTTTCCCCTCCCATCAGCTTTTTCGCTATGTAGGCCTTACAATTAAGTAGCGACGCCCTAACGGTATTTTCCTCTTTGCAGCGTTTCCCGGTGTTGAAACCGCCGAAAAGAACAGTGCCCCTCATATTTTCCTCTTTGAAATTTGGGATGAACTCAGAATTTAGAGTAATGAAATTTCTAACAATTGTTAGAGCAGGACAATCACAGAAGGCGTGTTTGATGTCCACATACATGTATCCACAATCCTTGCAGTGCTCCGAAAATCTGATTAGATTAGCGGATATTTGTAATTGGGCAGTAAATTTCCGTGGATCATTAATTCCCACAAGTGACACCAATATTTTTTTCCTCCATCCGCCAGGTAAACCCAGTGAGGATAAATGGGTTTTGACTATTTCATCTGCTCTTTCTGAGTGGGGCTCTTTAACGAGGAACTTGCAATGCCAAGGAGTCAATGGTATATGTTGTTTAGCTCCTCTCAGAAGAGGAAAATAAAATCTTCCGGTTTTGAATGATGATAAACCATCCAAGTCGCCAAACGTTAGCCTGTTTTCTATCAGCGCAATCCTTTCCAATTCCTCTGGTGATTCGTTTATCCCTTTAAAAAAGGGTCTTCGTTTAATATTTTGACGAATAATATCAGTAATGCTGTTAGAGTCAAATATGGGTGAATTTCTCCATATTACCCTTTGCATAGTTGCCAATTCCTTTGAATATAGAGCTATCCTGTAGTTGGACAAGTCAGTTCCAAACATGAGTGTTTTAAAAATAATAGGGTCACTAAAATAGTCGCGCCATTCCACGTCAGGGTGCAGAGTGAGGTTGTAAAAAACTTTTAAATATATTTTAGGTAAAATATTTTGTAGTAAAACCAGGCCTCCACCAAGTTGAGACCTTCTTCTTTTTAAGGTGGGAATGTATTTCTGGTCAAATAATTTATTCAACCAATTATCTTCTTCTTCTATGAATTTTTCCCCTATTGATGGAATCGCAGTAGATACGTAAATAATTTGAGATATCAATTTTGTATTGTATAGGTCAATACGCTTTTGTATACAAAAACTTCTCCATGCCTGACACCATTTATAAGCTTGACTATTTAGGCCTTCAAAATTTAAAAGTGAAGGGCGGTTTATTTCCCACATAATACCTAAAATATTCACTGATCCAACAACCTTGCACCCCCCTATAATCGAAGAAAGTGCAGGATGCCAAATGCCAATAGGAAGAATGGAGGTCTTCTCCACGTTTACGTTAAGTCCACTTATCTTTGAAAATTTTCCAAAAAAGGCAAGTAGAGTCTCAATTCTCCTTATAAGCTGTTCCTCCGAATTCCCTTGCACCATTAAGGTTATATCGTCGGCGTAGAGGTCAATTAAGTGCTTTTTATTTTCCATTTGCACTCCAAAACCATGATATTTGCGGTTAATTAAAGTGTTTAATTGTTCCATCGAAGCGACAAACAAGAGGGGTGATACTGGACATCCTTGTCTACAGCTTTTTCCTAAAATTATAGGGTCACCTTGGAGGCCATCTAAAACAATAGTAGAGCTACCGTTAAAAAGAAGAGAGCGTATGGGGTTAAAATACTTTTTTGGAAGAAACTTTTTCACAGCTTTTAAAATAAAATTATGGCTAATAGTATCGAACGCTTTGCTAAAATCGATTGCGATTATGGCTCCAAATTTTTGTCTCCGGCAAGTGGAGTCCATGGCAGTCCTGATATTTCTTGACACATCAGCGATATTTCTTCTTTTTAGGAATCCTTTTTGCTCTTGCCCAAGACATTTGTTTAAAATGGGTTCTATTTGTCGCGCTAAAATACCTGCCAATATACGGTATGCCTCATTCATTATTGTCAAAGGCCTCCAGTGACTAACTAGGTTTCCGCTGCCCTTCTTGGGGATGAGTGAAATTCTGCCGTGAGTAAGAGGCGCTGGAAGGGCGCCTTTAGTTTCCATTTCCTTGCCAATCCGGAGTAAGTATGGGGTGACTTCATTTGCACAATAACTGAAGATTGAACCTCTAATACCGTCTGGCCCAGAGGCTTTATTATTTTTATAAAACTTTTGAATATGATTCATTACAATACTATGACTAAAAACCAACCCTGTTGAATTTTTGGGTCTGGGAAAACCAATTCTTGAGCATCCAAGAATTCTTTGGTAAGTTCTATGAAATAATTGAAGAATTTCTTTTTTATCTGACGTAAAGGCTCCGTCTATATTGATTTTTTCAATTCTTCTGAACGCTAGTTCTTTTTTAAGTCCCATTTGTTTAAATCTAAAAAATGAGTTCTGCTCTAATTGTAATTTTCTGTCCATTTCTTCCTCCTCTATTTCCGCTAATCCAATGGTATTGAGAGTATCAGAGGTTATCGTCCGCGTAAATAGTGAGCCTTCATCCATGATTTCTTCAATATCTTTTTGTAGTTGTTTTGTTGTTATTCGCTTTTTTCGTAAAAACATTATCGTTGTATTTTTGATCGTTTTATTTAGGGTTCTTAAAATTTTTCGGCACGAATATGTTGAGTTAAAATTTTCCTGGAGATTACTTTGTAGTTTCGTTTGATATTTTTCGCTACGGACTAGCCAATTAGGAATTCGGAAAGGCTTACAAGAATTTGATATAAACTCCATTTCTAATAACTTATGATCTGAGGAGGGCTCATATCTAAAATTTGCTTTTTTTGTAATCGTAGATATAGACCATGAAACGAGTATATGATCTATTCTTGAACATTTGTTTCCGCTCTTCCAGGAATATGCATCTTTGTGGTCCATAAATTTGTCAATAATATCAAATAGGTATGTCTCATCGATTATACTTTCAAGAAAACATTTATTTGGATGAGAGTTCTTCTGAAGATCGACATTGAGATCTCCAACTAAGATCCTTGGGAGAGGGTCATTTGTAAGGCAATTACGAATAGAAGTAAAAAAAGATTCTGATCGCTGGTTTGGACCATATGCATTTATGATGCTGAATTCAAAGTTACTAGATGGGACATGAATGTTAATCTTGTGGAAGTCACTGTCGATTTGGTTTTCATAAATATTTCTTGATAACGCCACTGATTTAGACACCATAGTAATGACACCACGAGTTACGCCATTCCCAGTGAAATACACAGTGAAATTGGGTGGTATACAATGAGGACATAATCTAGTACAAGAGGAGGCACATAAAGCCCTAATATCTTGAAGGCAGATGATGTCCGGATGTAGAGCCTGGATCCTTTTCATCAAGGCATGTCTTGTTCTTTTATCTTTTCCACCTCTAGTATTCAATGACACAATTCTTTTTAAACCTACTATGTTTTTGTGTACAGACATAGGTTATTGAAGCAAAGTCTATGTGGTAATCTTAGGTTGTTTTGCCTGCGAGTCTTTATCAGGAGAATGTTCAGTTTCGGGCTTATTCCTTTTACTATTTGATTGGGAGCGAGTACGATGATTAACAATGTTTTGAGCATTCAAATGTGATATAGAAGATTTTGTCCTTCTACCTTCTCCGTTATCTTTGTTCATCATTGATTCAGTGTCCTCCTGTGAGGGAGTAGCGTTGTCCTGATGCATCTCTGAAGGCCCAGCATGTGGGATGTTGCTCTCTTCCGTCTCCGCATTATCATCATGAATGATCTCAGACGGCATATTGTTGGGTCCATTCACCTCTTCCGCCCCTGTCATAGGTTCTATGGTTCTAAGGGCTGTATCCTGGGATTCTCCTTCCTCACTATTAGGCGCATTCTCTCCATCATTTATTTGCGAGGGAGTATCTTCACCATTTACAATTGTAGGAAGTGCCATTATTGTCTGAATATCTTCATTCAAACGTGCCGTCTCGTTATCATTTACGGAAGCATTGTCCGTTGCTTTACTAAATGAAGCCTTTAAAGAGTTCCAATAATCAGTCCATTTAATAAACTTATTTGGACAGTCCCTCGCAAAGTGTCCTTTATCGTAACATTTTGCACAGGTTATTGATTGCCCGGAAAAACTTATTCTAGTTTTATAACCCTTAAATCCTAGAAAACCTGGGACGTCTCTTTGGGGTAATACACCGACAGTGAAGTTCCCATTATAAAGTCCTTTTAATTTTCCATCAAGGAAACTACACTCCTTTGCGGGTCTAGTAATTTCTCCAAAATTAAGGAGCACTTCTTCAATATCTTTTGCCTTAACATCCTCATGAGGAGAATGCACAATTACGTTTTTTTCATATATAATGGGATTTCCATCCGTATCTTTTCGTTGTGCCCTGAGGCCTCTAACAGTCCCTTTGATCCCATCGTCACTAGTAGATCCATTTCTTATGATAAAGGTATCCTCTACATGCGAGAAGGATGTACCAATATTTAATTCATTCTTCAAAATTAATATCAATATAGAGCGAGCTCCTGGGCACGTATGAATTCCTTGAAGAGAACGAGGATTCAATTTTAGTGTTCCAATTACTAGGTTCTCTATCTCTTGAATAGTCGGTCGCTTCGGTGCCCGACTTCCGCTGATCGTTGATAGATCAATAATTATTTTACTTTTCATGGCCTTAGAGGCCAGATCCTTTTTTAGTGCCTTTACATAAGAACTTTGTGGAGGAATCTCCTCCCCACTCGAAGATTCATTCATTTATGATTCCAAATTTCTCAGAACTTTCTTATGCCTACACCTCTTCACCTCTTTAAAAAAGAAGTAGACTATTTTTCTTCTTTATTTACCTTTTGTAGAGAAGCGTACGCAAAGTAAATAAATAAATGACTGCCCTCTGCTGCAGGAACACAGAGAGGGAGGAAGAAAAAGGGAGGGTCAAACAACAACAACAACTATATAAACCTTGTATTCTCAGAGGTCCGAAGCGATCGAAAACGTTCCGAAACCCGGGCTTTGAGAACAAGTAGTCCGTTTGAGGCACCCACTATCCAGTCTCCATGCACTCACATCACTTTTTACTTGTATAAAAAGGATAAACTACACTTAAAGACACAAGATATGGACACTTTCTTACGGAGCAACAGAAAACACGTCTTCACATATACAA